>CM060951.1:8020805-8108825 GCA_030765055.1 Mantis religiosa
GAGAGCAGGGTCCCTACAGTTTACTTGGATAGAGACTTCCCCCGACAGATCAGGACAACGAACTCGCTCCCCTACAGCGGCACGAAAACGAGTCCAGCAGCCGAGCTCTAATGGTACCAAGGAGACACGACAGTACAGAGAGCAGGGTCCCTACAGTTTACTTGGATAGAGACTTCCTCCGACAGGCCAGGACAACTAACTCACTCCCCTACAGCGGGACGACAACGAGCCCAGCAGCCGAACTCTAATGGTACCAAGGAGACACGACAGTACAGAGAGCAGAGTCCCTACAGTTTACTTGGATAGAGACTTCCCCCGACAGACCAGGACAACGAACTCACTCCCCTACAGCGGGACGACAACGAGCCCAGCAGCCAAGCCCTAATGGTACCAAGGAGCTACGACAGTACAGAGAGCAGGGTCCCTACAGTTTACTTGGATAGAGACTTCCCCCGACAGACCAGGACAACGAACTCACTCCCCTACAGCGGGACGACAACGAGCCCAGCAGCCAAGCCCTAATGGTACCAAGGAGCTACGACAGTACATAGAGCAGGGTCCCTACAGTTTACTTGGATAGAGACTTCCCCCGACAGACCAGGACAACGAACTCGCTCCCCTACAGCGGAACGACAACAAGCGCAGCAGCCGAGCTCTAATGGTACCAAGGAGGCACGACAGTACAGAGAGCAGAGTCCCTACAGTTTACTTGGATAGAGACTTCCTCCGACAGACCAGGACAACTAACTCACTCCCCTACAGCGGGACGACAACGAGCCCAGCAGCCGAACTCTAATGGTACCAAGGAGACACGACAGTACAGAGAGCAGAGTCCCTACAGTTTACTTGGATAGAGACTTCCCCCGACAGACCAGGACAACGAACTCACTCCCCTACAGCGGGACGACAACGAGCCCAGCAGCCGAACTCTAATGGTACCAAGGAGACACGACAGTACAGAGAGCAGAGTCCCTACAGTTTACTTGGATAGAGACTTCCCCCGACAGACCAGGACAACGAACTCACTCCCCTACAGCGGGACGACAACGAGCCCAGCAGCCAAGCCCTAATGGTACCAAGGAGCTACGACAGTACAGAGAGCAGGGTCCCTACAGTTTACTTGGATAGAGACTTCCCCCGACAGACCAGGACAACGAACTCGCTCCCCTACAGCGGAACGACAACAAGCGCAGCAGCCGAGCCCTAATGGTACCAAGGAGACACGACAGTACAGAGAGCAGAGTCCCTACAGTTTACTTGGATAGAGACTTCCTCCGACAGACCAGGACAACGAACTCACTCCCCTACAGCGGGACGACAACGAGCCCAGCAGCCAAGCCCTAATGGTACCAAGGAGCTACGACAGTACAGAGAGCAGGGTCCCTACAGTTTACTTGGATAGACTTCCCCCGACAGACCAGGACAACGAACTCACTCCCCTACAGCGGGACGACAACGAGCCCAGCAGCCAAGCCCTAATGGTACCAAGGAGCTACGACAGTACAGAGAGCAGGGTCCCTACAGTTTACTTGGATAGAGACTTCCCCCGACAGACCAGGACAACGAACTCGCTCCCCTACAGCGGAACGAAAACAAGCGCAGCAGCCGAGCCCTAATGGTACCAAGGAGACACGACAGTACAGAGAGCAGGGTCCCTACAGTTTACTTGGATAGAGACTTCCTCCGACAGACCAGGACAACGAACTCACTCCCCTACAGCGGGACGACAACGAGCCCAGCAGCCAAGCCCTAATGGTACCAAGGAGCTACGACAGTACAGAGAGCAGGGTCCCTACAGTTTACTTGGATAGAGACTTCCCCCGACAGACCAGGACAACGAACTCGCTCCCCTACAGCGGAACGACAACATGCGCAGCAGCCGAGCCCTAATGGTACCAAGGAGACACGACAGTACAGAGAGCAGGGTCCCTACAGTTTACTTGGATAGAGACTTCCTCCGACAGACCAGGACAACGAACTCACTCCCCTACAGCGGGACGACAACGAGCCCAGCAGCCGAGCTCTAATGGTACCAAGGAGACACGACAGTACAGAGAGCAGAGTCCCTACAGTTTACTTGGATAGAGACTTCCCCCGACAGACCAGGACAACGAACTCACTCCCCTACAGCGGGACGACAACGAGCCCAGCAGCCAAGCCCTAATGGTACCAAGGAGCTACGACAGTACAGAGAGCAGGGTCCCTACAGTTTACTTGGATAGAGACTTCCCCCGACAGACCAGGACAACGAACTCGCTCCCCTACAGCGGGACGACAACGAGCCCAGCAGCCAAGCCCTAATAGTACCAACGAGACACGACAGTACAGAGAGCAGGGTCCCTACAGTTTACTTGGATAGAGACTTCCCCCGACAGACCAGGACAACGAACTCACTCCCCTACAGCGGGACGACAACGAGCCCAGCAGCCAAGCCCTAATGGTACCAAGGAGACACGACAATACAGAGAGCAGGGTCCCTACAGTTTACTTGGATAGAGACTTCCCCCGACAGGACAGGACAACGAACTCACTCCCCTACAGCGGGACGACAATGAGCCCAGCAGCCGAGCCCTAATGGTACCAAGGAGCTACGACAGTACAGAGAGCAGGGTCCCTACAGTTTACTTGGATAGAGACTTCCCCCGACAGGACAGGACAACGAACTCACTCCCCTACAGCGGGACGACAACGAGCCCAGCAGCCGAGCCCTAATGGTACCAAGGAGACACGACAGTACAGAGGGCAGGGTCCGTACAGTTTACTTGGATAGAGACTTCCCCCGACAGGACAGGACAACGAACTCACTCCCCTACAGCGCGACGACAACGAGCCCAGTAGCCGAGCCCTAATGGTACCAAGGAGACACGACAGTACAGAGGGCAGGGTCCGTACAGTTTACTTGGATAGAGACTTCCCCCGACAGGACAGGACAACGAACTCACTCCCCTACAGCGCGACGACAACGAAACCAACAAGGGAGTCCTAATGGTACCAAGGCAGGTGATCCGAGCCCCAAATGTCCCTGACTGGCGGTCTCGAAATGGTCCCAGCTTAGGAGCTGAGACCGGTAACCGATCTACTGGAGGGGGAATTAGTTTACCTCAATGCATCTCATCCTGCCATGCACCGCCGAGACTCCCGCCAACACTTCTACCCTGAAACAGACCACCAGATGAGAGATGGTATGAAATGATAATGGAGATGAAATGGTGAGAGAGGAAATACTTGGGATGTAATTAACCCACCAAGCATTCGCCTAGCGACCAGGGAAATGCCTCCCAAAGAACCCGTGGGTCAGGTAGGTCGGGCACGGGAATCGAACCCGGGCCTCCCAGATGCAGGTTACAGAAGACACCGCCTGAGCCATCCCCCTCAGTTTCCTTCTACCTTCTACCATATCATACACCCCAAACTGAGTTAACATTTACAATTCCTTACATTGCAGTATTTTCTCATCTGTCGCATAGCAAGTTGGCTTCCACTATCTAATATACTGCACTGTTGTTCTTCTTTGACCCTCTCTTCCTGAAGAAACCTTATTACTTATTTATGTGCCCATTCTTCTCCATATCCACATTTCAAATGACCCTGACCGTTTATCTTACTTTACCCTACGTCAAAGGTGTGTCCGCATCATGTGACATGAAGCACTACCTTCTATTTTCTCCAGCAGTAGAAGAAGCACTGCATTTAAGGGAAACTTTGACGTCAGTGTTTTACCTGAAATGCATGTTTTATCTTGAGGTTAATCCAGCACAAGCTGTCTATAATCAACCATCTCTGTCCGTCTGATAGCAACAGTAACTGATAAGCGAAGTGTTCGGTAAATATAAAACATTTTATAAATGAATTAATAATTTATTATTTTCTTCATTAAAACTTTACATAAAAGTTGAACCAATTATTACTCCTCGTTGGAGTTGCTTCATTCTCTGTCGTTTACCGTATGTTTAATATTTTGTTTTAAAATCATGTGCGTCATATTCATCTCCTAGGCACTTCTGTTCCAGTACTTCACCACTGCATCCACCATTTACTTCTTACTTCCACTCTCCCTAATTCTACTTGTACTTTAAGTCCTATCGTACGATGAATGCAATGATCTTCAAATGAGTACAGGGTACATAGAGCTTAGAGTTATCGGACATTTATCTTTCAGGATAAGAGAAAACCTCCAACGTTAAGTCATTTCGGACGATGAATGAAATGATGTTCAGATAAGTACAGGGTACATAGAGCTTAGAGTTACCAAACATTCAACTTTCAGGATAAGAGAAAACCTCAAACGTTAAGTCATTTCGGACGATGAATGAAATGATGTTCAGATAAGTACAGGGTACATAGAGCTTAGAGTTACCAGACATTGATCTTTCAGGATAAGAGAAAACCTCCAACGTTAAGTCATGTCGGACGATGAATGAAATTATGTTAAAATTAGTACAGAGTACATAGAGCTTAGAGTTACCAGACATTCATCTTTCAGGATAAGAGAAAACCTCCAACGTTAAGTCATGTCGGACGATGAATGAAATTATGTTAAAATTAGTACAGAGTACATAGAGCTTAAAGTTACCAGACATTTATCTTTCAGGATAAGAGAAAACCTCCAACGTTAAGTCATATCGGACGATGAATGAAATTATGTTAAAATAAGTACAGGGTACATAGAGCTTAGAGTGGTCAGACATTCATCTTTCAGGATAAGAGAAAACCTCCAACGTTAAGTCATATCGGACGATGAATGAAATTATGTTAAAATAAGTACAGAGTACATAGAGCTTAAAGTTACCAGACATTTATCTTTCAGGATAAGAGAAAACCTTCAACGTTAAGTCATATCGGACGAAGAATGAAATTATGTTAAAATTAGTACAGAGTACATAGAGCTTAAAGTTACCAGACATTTATCTTTCAGGATAAGAGAAAACCTCCAACGTTAAGTCATATCGGACGATGAATGAAATTATGTTAAAATAAGTACAGAGTACATAGAGCTTAAAGTTACCAGACATTTATCTTTCAGGATAAGAGAAAACCTCCAACGTTAAGTCATATCGGACGATGAATGAAATTATGTTAAAATAAGTACAGGGTACATAGAGCTTAGAGTGGTCAGACATTCATCTTTCAGGATAAGAGAAAACCTCCAACGTTAAGTCATATCGGACGATGAATGAAATGATGTTCAAATAAGTACAGAGTACATAGAGCTTAAAGTTACCAGACATTTATCTTTCAGGATAAGAGAAAACCTCCAACGTTAAGTCATATCGGACGAAGAATGAAATTATGTTAAAATTAGTACAGAGTACATAGAGCTTAAAGTTACCAGACATTTATCTTTCAGGATAAGAGAAAACCTCCAACGTTAAGTCATATCGGACGATGAATGAAATTATGTTAAAATAAGTACAGGGTACATAGAGCTTAGAGTGGTCAGACATTCATCTTTCAGGATAAGAGAAAACCTCCAACGTTAAGTCATATCGGACGATGAATGAAATTATGTTAAAATAAGTACAGAGTACATAGAGCTTAAAGTTACCAGACATTTATCTTTCAGGATAAGAGAAAACCTCCAACGTTAAGTCATATCGGACGAAGAATGAAATTATGTTAAAATTAGTACAGAGTACATAGAGCTTAAAGTTACCAGACATTTATCTTTCAGGATAAGAGAAAACCTCCAACGTTAAGTCATATCGGACGATGAATGAAATTATGTTAAAATAAGTACAGGGTACATAGAGCTTAGAGTGGTCAGACATTCATCTTTCAGGATAAGAGAAAACCTCCAACGTTAAGTCATATCGGACGATGAATGAAATTATGTTAAAATAAGTACAGAGTACATAGAGCTTAAAGTTACCAGACATTTATCTTTCAGGATAAGAGAAAACCTCCAACGTTAAGTCATATCGGACGAAGAATGAAATGATGCTCAAATAAGTACAGGGTACATAGGGCTTAGAGTTATCAGACATTCATCGTTCAGGATAAGAGAAAACCTCCAACGTTAAGTCATATCGGACGATGAATGAAATGATGTTCAAATAAGTACAGGGTACATAGAGCTTAGAGTTATCAGACATTCATCTTTCAGGATAAGAGAAAACCTCCAACGTTAAGTCATATCGGACGATGAATGAAATGATGTTCAAATAAGTACAGGGTACATAGAGCTTAGAGTTACCAGACATTCATCTTTCAGGATAAGAGAAAACCTCCAACGTTAAGTCATATGGGACGATGAATGAAATGATGTTCAAATGAGTACAGGGTACGTAGAGCTTAGAGTTACCAGACATTCATCTTTCAGTATAAGAGAAAACCTCCAACGTTAAGTCATATCGGACGATGAATGAAATGATGTTCAAATGAGTACAGGGTACGTAGAGCTTAGAGTTACCAGACATTCATCTTTCAGTATAAGAGAAAACCTCCAACGTTAAGTCATATCGGACGATGAATGAAATGATGTTCAAATAAGTACAGGGTACAGAGAGCTTAGAGTTACCAGACATTCATTTTTCAGGATAAGAGAAAACCTCCAACGTTAAGTCATATCGGACGATGAATGAAATGATGTTCAAATGAGTACAGGGTACGTAGAGCTTAGAGTTACCAGACATTCATCTTTCAGTATAAGAGAAAACCTCCAACGTTAAGTCATATCGGACGATGAATGAAATGATGTTCAAATGAGTACAGGGTACGTAGAGCTTAGAGTTACGAGACATTCATTTTTCAGGATAAGAGAAAACCTCCAACGTTAAGTCATATCGGACGATGAATGAAATGATGTTCAAATAAGTACAGGGTACAGAGAGCTTAGAGTTACCAGACGTTCATTTTTCAGGATATGAGAAAACCTCCAACGTTAAGTCATATCGGACGATGAATGAAATGATCTTCAAATGAGTACAGGGTACATAGAGCTTAGAGTTATCAGACATTCATTTTTCAGGATAATAAGTACATTTGCTATATAATACTCGGCTACTTCTATAATTGTAAGCCATGTATGCTGTTTCTATTATTAACTGCAATAGCAATTGATTCACCATCTTCTCTAACTTTATATTTGCTTACTCCCAATGTTGGTTTTACCACGCTATCCTCTGTGGAGTACTGTTAGCCAACTAGCGGAATGAAATGCAAAGTTTTAATAATACTTTTTCTCTAGGCATACGTAATATTATTATATTATGTTGCAGATTTATATTTTATTCGCTATTTAAAATGTGATTTGTGATAAGCAACAATTTAATATTTATAATGACTTTCTCATTGTGCTTTCTCATAATTAGTCTCGGTTAATTTCATCATTACTTCCATTGTGAATAACATTATTTTTATTTATTGTTGCATGTTTATTTTATATTATTTATTTATATTGATGTTTAAAGTTTTCAAGCGATGAGTTGCCATTATGTCTCTCTCGCTTTTATAGAAATGCAAAAAGCCCTTCTATACAGGTTTTTTCAAAACGACACTGAATGATTATAGCCGTTTCGTAGTTTTTAACTTAACCAGTCCGAATTTCGGTGTCGTAGATTTCAAGTTCTTTGAGGTATAATTTTATATAGTATTAAATATTACATTATTTTGTGATTAGGCAGCGCAAGCACTACTAGTGCGCGAACCTCAAAAGTTGTTATTGGGACGTGCCAGCCACAAAAACAAAAACATTACTCCTTGCTCTTTATCGGTGACCCTAGCCTACCTTTCAGGTAATGAGACAAATGACAGTTACTTGTAAAAAAGTCGACTAATAACTCGGACAGTTGAAGGTTGCTCTTCAGTGTAAAACTACACATTCCGTCCTAACAGAGAGGATTTTGCGTGTACTTAGATAGCAAATCCAAGCAATATGGAGCGTTATACGAACGTCGAAATGACGGATATGGTTTTGATGTATGGAAGAGCTGAAGGGAGTTCAACGAACGCACGATTAATTTAGTTTCATTAAGAATATGAATTGTAAAAATAGCTACAACAATGATAATATTTATTTGTTTAACTTGAGAGCATTTTGTTATGATATTAATTGTATAATACGTTCAACCACTTACTGTAAATATTAACAGCTTCCTTTTCAGTTACAAATTCTTTATTTAGTATTATCAAACACGTGAAATAAAATGCTCGTCTCATTGTATAAGCCATTTTGTTTGGGTTAATTTATTTACAATTCTTTGATGTTGTTTTCTGTTCTGTTTATCATTTAATACTTCCATTCTCAACCTTACTAACATTAACTTCCCTCTAAAAGGTATAAGTTGCACATGTCCACCAGCTTATTTGTCATCATGGACTGCTATAATGGAATTTTGGAACTCGTTATACACTCATAAGCAATAATTAAGTAATAGCTTCTTTATTTTGGTTTCATAAAACAAGGAAATTCTTAATACTAGCAAGCTACTGCGGAGTATGTTGGTATGTTTACAAACAGCTACAGCACGCCGCACGGCGTGTGGCCTATACCTGCGCACTCCCACACCGTGAGGCACGCGTCGTTGTTCCTCTCACTGTCCAATCCGCACTCACTCTGCAGCATTTTTATGTGGCTCTATTGGCGGTAAAAGATGTCTATATATGTCACATGGATGCTGAGCAGTTACTTCTATAAGTTTATTCTGTGTAATATTGAAACTTCCTGTGTGGGGATCTACTTTTTGATAATTTGACTGAATTCTTCAGCTTACTGTGGGTATACAGCTGCAAATGAATAACTGTTATACCATTAATGAAGTACGTTTCACTTTCTCTATTATGTAGACGAATTAGTGTTGCAATCAACTGAAACTATTTATTCTAAAATTTCACATTGTTTTAAAGTACCTGAACCGCCATCAGCAGGAGGTTTTGAAACATTTATCAAAAGCTAAAATAATAAAAAGCCATCATTGACCCAAACATTACCCAATACCAAGTTAAATTTTGCCAGGAAAAGTTTTCCAAACCTTTGAATTTCTCGAAAGATGTAATGAAAAAAATTAACTGGTATACGTTGAACTTTTGTGAACTATCTCTGCAGTTCCCTTCTTTTTGAAACACTTTAAATAGGTTTCAAAATGTTAGAGGTAATTTATAATTATGCATACATTTTATACATTTTCAAAACGTTCAGTCCCATTTCATTCTCTAGAGTTGGTTCAAATTTTCCAATGATTTTCTCCCCGTTGTCCATTTTTATCTTGTGAATGGAGGGATAACAAATTACCAATATATACTTCAGCAACCATCCTTTACCAACTTCAAAGTCATGCTTACATTCGGAAACTTCTTGCTTATGAGAGATTATTATTTAACTAATTTCTTCACAATTATTACACTATAATGGGTTGAGAGTTCATTGTGTAGTTATCTTAACAGCAATAATAGAGCAAGTTGTACGGTTCAAATGTCCCCTTCTCTTTCAGCCCTCTTGACAAGCTTCCCCCTTAAGATTTGGGGATTGTGGAAAAATCTTTAAAGTGCAGAATATTTGAATAATTACAAGTGACTGCTGTTAAGAGCCTGCTGTAGGGGTAGGACCGAAGGGTAAAGGGATTTCGTTCAAGGGACAGAGGTTGCATAAAGGAAGGGAGCATCTGACAAGTAACATTACTGTATCTGGGCGAAATATGTAGCGAGGGGTGATTATGGGGAAAGGGTCGTTATAGGACTCTGTTCCTAGTAGAATGGATGTCGCAGGGGAGGAGGAACCAAGCAATAATTTCCAGTTTCTCAACAATTACCTGAACTCTGCCTGGCTTCAGACCAAAGGTTAAAGATGAGGGTGCCTTTGAATTCGGTTCGTAACAGAAATACGTTATACATACATAAAATATGAAGCTATTAACAGTGAAGCAAACAAATATATACAAATATAATAATTTGTAACTTTAAAATTTAGTTATCTTATACGAAATGATTATACCTTTCTTGTGAATTTTCTGGGATTGCGATTACATGTAAAACTTTTACACGTCCTCAGCAGGAGGCAACAAAGCTGTCGTCATCTTTACGAACGCTACATGTTTATTTCTGAAAATAAAACAAATTTAAAAACAGCACCAACTGCCAGTATTTAAGGCCTTAAATTCTTAACTTTTATTGCTTTTAATAAAGAATTTATACATAAAAATTCAAAAATTCGTATATCAAAAAGTTCTTCATGATATGTCTACCGTTAGAAAAATATAAGACGATTATTATCTTATAGAATTTACTTACCATCCTTGGGTTAATAAACATTAAGAAAAAGAAAAGGAGCTTAGTGTAACTTTAGTTTCTCAAAATATAGTATTAAACACTTACTGCATTGGTCTTAAGGGATAATATTCCTAATAATATAAATTCTGGTATTTATCAGTTTAATTGTTTAAATTGTGATAAAGTTTAAATACAATGCAATATTGTAAATACAATATGTAATTAAGAAATCAGAACAAAAGAACATTTTCATAATATTATGTATAAACAGACTGATAAATCGGCCTTAGTGGATCATTTTTGGTCATTTAAACATGAAATAATTCCAGAAGTTAAATTATTAAAACAATTAAATGGTCCGAGAGGTTTAATGGTTTGGGAAAATATAATTATTTTATAAAACAAATATCGCGTAATTAATTTTGAAATACCGGCAACCGATTCTGTTTTTAAATTTGTTTTATTTTCAGATGTTGGTAGTACTAACAAAAACACATTAACATCTAGCGTTCATAACGATGATGACAGCTTTTTTTTTTTTTTTTTTTTTTTTTTTTTTTTTTTTTTTTTTAGGCTGAAGATATGTATGACTTTTACATGAAATCACGATTCCGGACATTTTATAAGAAAATTATCAGAATTTCTTATAAGATAAAAGAATTTTTAAGTTACAAATTGTTATATTTGTATACAGAAATACGTCATATTTCTACGCACAATAGTTTCATGATATTTCTAAAATATATTCATAAACGTTGTTTAAATTGCCAGTATATTTTTGGTATTTGAATGACAAGGTGTGTATTTTCAATTTTACTCTAATGGCATTTAAAATGTAGTCATTTTGAAGGAATTGTGTTAATTTTTAGAAGTGGTATGGCAGACAGGAATATACAATTTTTGTACAAAAACCGCCGAAACTGTTTTAAATTACTATGTTTTTATATCCAAAGACATCTGTTGTTTAAATTGTATTTCTCGACACTTTTATGATTTCATCTTCACATAGTGCAAATCTTCAGTTGTTTCTTATGATGACATGCAAATGGTAGCAAAGCCCAAGGTCAGCAGACAACTGCGCATTTTAAAACATTTGACTACCACTACTGCATTTGAGTGGGAAACAAAAATTGGAACGAAGCTATTTAAATAGCTGATTAGTTCAACTAGTTTGAGCAAATAGAAGAGAAATCATTTGCAAGAAGAGTTCGCAAGTGACAAATATAAAAGCAAAACATACGAGAAATAAAATGTGTAGTGTTTAACGCCCGCTTTTACTACATACGGCACTGCAGGCGATGACACTGATGATACATGAGATGAAGATGGAGCACTGGTGGAATGATGTGGCGGGGGAAACCGGAGATCCCGGAGAAAACCCGACCCAGCGCCGTGTTGTCCACCACAAATCTCACTTTGCGGCCAATTGGGATCGAACCCGGGCCGCCTTGGTAAGAACCAAGCGGTCTAACCACTGAGCCACGGCACGGCCAGTACATATGACGACTGTTCAATAAAGGATGATCATAATTTTTTACGGCAATAATTTTACGCACTTAAATTTAATCATATTATATTATGTTAGCCTAATGTGTAACAAACACGTCATAAGTAGTTTCATTGTTGGTACTCCTGGTTCCCGCCTGTGAGAACCAGGCAAGTTCAGATATGTTCAGTATCGCCTAGCGCTGCAAAGGAGGTAACACGCGAGGCTAATATGCGGCTTTGAAATTCTGCTATCGTCCCAAAAATCTTCAGTTGAGACCTATACAATGTTACAGGAGGCCTATGGAGAGTCTGTTCTTTCATACAGCACAGCTCGATGGTGGTTTAAAATGTTTAAATGGGGAAGACCATCAATTTCAGATGAAGGTGGATCGGTGCCCCAGTTAAGGCACTTACGGAAAAAAAACATCAACACTGCTGCTGCCATTGTGAGAGAAGATCGACGAATTACCTTAAGATCACCTTCTGAAATATTGAACATTTCATTGGGTGCCACCCACACTTTGGTGACAGAAACATTACACATGAGACGTGTTTTTGTGCAATGGGTTCCAAAACTGTTGACTCCCGAACAAAAGGACATTCGCATGCAGTTCTGCATGCAGTTAAAGTTCATGTTAGAGGAAGATCCGGAGATTCTTTCAAACGTAATCACTGCTGATGAAACTTGGCTACATCATTCTGATTCTGAGAGCAAACAGCAAAGCTCAGTGTGGAAATTTCCTTCATCACCAACCACCAAAATAGCAAAAGTGGTTGCTTCTGCTGGGAAAGTTATGGTCATGTCATTCCTTGATATTCATGAAATGGTTTATCAGCATGTTGTACCTGCACATACATTAGTAATTGGACAATACTCCAGGGATGTCCTGAAAACATTGCAAGTCCATATCAGACGAAAAAGACCACATTTACCTAAAGCAGGCTGGATGCTGCACCACGATAATGCGCGGCTGCATATTGACAATGTTGTTGCTGATTATCTTACAAAAATCAAAGTGAAGAGCATCCTTCAGCCTCTCTATAGTCCGGATTTAGCTCCATGTGACTCTTATCTATTCCCTACCTTGAAGAAACGCCTTTGAGGTAGGCGTTATGCACCATCAGAAGCAGTGGTGAAGGCCGCGGAAATGACATGTGTAGTGTTTAACGCCCGCTTTTGCTACATTCGGCACCACAGGAGATGACGCTGATGATACATGAGATGAAGATGGAGCACCGGTGGAATGAGATGCGGCGGAAACCAGAGATCCCGGAGGAAGCCCGCCCCAGCGCTGTGTGGTCCACCAGAAATCTCACTTTGCGGTTGCTGGGGATTGAACCCGAGCCGCGTTGGTGAGAGCCAAGCGATCTAAGCAGTGAGCCACGGTGCGGCCGAAGGCCGCGGAGGCGGTTTTGAAGAATCCCTCAAAAAATGGTTTCCAGCATGTGTTTGAAGACTGACAGAACCTCTGGGACAAGTACATCGCATTCAGGGGAGACTATTTTGAGAAGCACCATCAAAATTATGAGGATGAGTAAAGGTACGTTCTCAGAAAATTGTGATCATTCTAGTAGTAGTAGTAGTAGTAGTAGTAGTAGTAGTAGTAGTAGTAGTAGTAGTAGTAGTAGTAGTCTAATGCCCGTTAGCTTGGATATATTCCATTTGCTTTCTTGCTTCCCAGTATAGTTCAGTTATTGTTCTTGTGGGTGATGTTTTGAGAGCCGGACAGACAGAAAGGTGGTCTTCATTCATTATGGAATCGATATCTTGACACAGGATACAATTTGGAGATTTAAAGATTTTAATTTTATGAAGATGTGCAGCCAGACAGTCATGACCTGTTATCAATCTGAATTTTGCTACTGCTTCATGTCTTGGGTGTTCAGGTATCAAGTTTTACTGGTGTAGGATAGCTGCCCATGGTTTCTCATTGCTTTCTGTTGTGAGGTGTTCTGAAACTTTCTTTGGATTATAATTTTTGCCGAATGACAGGACAGAGTTTTGTTAGGTTTCTGTAAGATTTTGGTGCCCTTTTTTGCCAGAAGGTCTGCCATTTCATTTCCTTGAATTCCACAATGAGAGGGGATCCATTGGAGCTGGATAGTTTTATTTTGGTTATTTAAAGTTCTTATTATCTTTTTAATTTCCAATATTTTACTGGATATTGGTAAGTTGTTTGTTGTTATAGCTTGTATAGCTGAACTTGAGTCACTTAGTATAACTGCTCTCTGAAATGCATTTATTCTGTATACTAGGTGTGTTAGTGCTAGTTCTGTTGCCTGAATTTCTCCATCAAAATGGGTGGAATTTCTCCCTACTGCAACGTAAAAACTAAAAAGTTTTGAATAAACCCCAGTGATCATTCTTTATTGAACGAACCTCGTACTTCAATTTCTGATAGCCTGTGTTGATCAAACGATATCAAAGTAAATCCTTTCATGGAAGTGTTGAAAACAGTGTTGTTGTATAAATTAAATTAATTGTGAGTCGGTTAATGACACTAAACAACACTTACTTTTAGTAAGTGTTGTTTAGTATCATTAATCGACTCCCAATTAATTTAATGATATCAAAGTAGTTTTATTTTATTTTAAACCTGGCCACTCCGACATCTACTGTACTTGCTTTAATGACTATATTGTGGTGATAATGTTGTCGAGGTAACAACTGATCTCTTTACATAAAATAGCAGAATACGATGCCTTCAGTAGATGTCAGTTGCATCAGATAACCGAGGAGTCACTTCCCACCCTTGGACGAGAAACCGAAGACGGTTGTGACCGCTGCATCCATTGATCGAGGTGACAAGCAGGGATGAATTACTAGGGTAGATCGGGGGTATTATTGTCAGGAAGGAGCTGGAAGAGTGGTGAAAGGTCAATCTCGCAGATTTATAATTCACGTTTTGTAATAAGTATTACTGGTTACAATAGCCACCCGTGGTTACAAAGGGATAGCTAGATTAACTTTTGTTAATGTTCTTGTAGCTATATGCGAATAAAGGAATCAAGTAGAGTTTAAGTGATTGCAATGTTTTAAAGCTGGTTGTTATATGACGTCCTGGAAATTCATATGTACTGTGTAAGCTAGAGAAAAGATGAATCACGACTTCTTATGTCAAAAATTTCAAATAAACGCAAGGAAGAGATTGACCCTATAAGAATATATATATATATATATATATACGAGGGCTATCCAGAAAGTAGATTACGTTTTGGAATAAAAAGTAAACAAAGTATAGGAAACAAATTTTATTATATACAGATGAAAGCCACACTGAAATACTGCTTTTCGACATAGTCACCATTCAAATTAAGGCATTTATCGTAGCGATGTACGAGCTTGGAAATTCCTTCGTCGAAAAATTCGTCCGCCTGCGCCTTCAACCACTTCGTTACCTCTTCTTGCAGCTGTGCGTCGTCATCAAAACGCTGCATAGCCAGCCACTTCTTCATTGCTGGGAATAGGTGGAAGTCGCTCGGTGCCAGGTCGAGACTGTACGGCGGATGAGGAAACAACTCCCACTTAAAAGATTCAAGAACTTCACGAGTGACATATGCCGTGTGGGGCTGGGCGTTGTCGTGAATCAACAAGATCTTAGAGCTCAACATTCCTCTGCGCTTGTTTTGAATGGCTCTTCTGAGTTTTTGGAGAGTTTGGCAATACCTTTGAGAGTTTATTGTAGTGCCTCTTTCCAGGAAGTCCACCAAAATCACACCTTTTCTGTCCCAAAAAACAGTCGCCATCATCTTCCTTGCCGACATTGTTTGCATGCATTTCTTGGGTTTTTGGGGAGACCTTGTGTGCCCCCACTGCATTGATTGCAATTTCGTTTCACAGTTCACGTGTTTCACCCATGTTTCGTCACCAGTAACGATGCGATCGAGTAAAGAGTCACCATCCTTATGGTAAACGTCCAAAAAGTTCAACGCTGCAGCCATTTGCTGATTTTTGTGGTCCTCTGTCAAGATTTTTGGAATCCATCTTGCACAAAACTTGTGGTAACCAAGCTTTTCGCTGATGATTTCGTGCAACAAACTTTGCGAAATTTGTGGAAAACTCAAAGAAAGTTCCGTTATTGTGAACCTTCGATTTTCACGGACTTTAGCATCGACTTTTTCGACAAGTTCGGCAGTCACTATGCTGGGTCTCCCACTTCGATCTTCGTCGTGAACATTGGTTCGGTCATTTTTAAATCTGATGACCCACTGACGCACTCCACCTTCAGTGATAATGTTGTCCCCATACACTTCACAAAGCTGCCGATAGATTTCTATCGGTTTACAGTTTTTTGCAGTCAGAAACCTTATTATTGCACGCACCTCACAGCTCGCGGGATTTTCAATTAACGCAGACATTTCAAACCGTCACAGTATCTGAACGGAGCACAGCACGAACCTCTCACTAGCACGGCTAGATGCCGACTGAGCTGCGCAACGCTCTGACCCCAAAATGGCCGCGCTAGCCCCGCCCCTAGCGGAAACAGACGAAAACGTAATCTACTTTCTGGATAGCCCTCGTATATTCGAAATGGACTGCGTATTTTCACAGGTTCTACATTTTATGTCCTGCGCCACTGCATGGTGTACTAGAGTGTTGTTCTTTGGTTCCCTACCACGAAATGCACCTAGGATTAAACGACTCCTGGGAGGGATGGATGTCATATTCCGGGTATAGGATCTGTGCCTACCTAGCATTGTGAGGAAGTTGCACATCTATGATAGGTAGGATTGAGACAAGGATTTCACTACAGATGGAATTCGGCACGTAGGCTCATTGTACTTAAGCCCCAAAGTGGGTCAACTCCGAGAGGAAGAATGAGGTGAGAGGAGACAGAGGGTGGCCGACCAAAGGAGCCACGACAGTGCACAGACTTCCCCCGACAGGCCAGGAAAATGGACACGCTCCCCTACTGTGGGATGGCAACGAACCCAGCAGCCGAGCCCCAACTTCCTTGGCTGGTGGTCTCGATATGGTCCCAGCAGGGGCACGGAGACTGACAACCGAGCTACCGGAGGAGGAAGTAGTTTTTCTCAAAGCATATCATCCTGTCATGCACCGCCGAGACTCCCAACGTCACTTCTACCCTGAAACAGATCACTAGATGAGAGATGATATGAAATGAT
This sequence comes from Mantis religiosa, assembly GCA_030765055.1. Classification (NCBI taxonomy): domain Eukaryota; kingdom Metazoa; phylum Arthropoda; class Insecta; order Mantodea; family Mantidae; genus Mantis; species Mantis religiosa. Next base: position 8,037,624 of record CM060951.1, read on the forward strand.
AATGGAAATGAAATGTATCATTCACCTAACCAGCATTTGCTTAGCAACCCGGGTAATCCTTCGAGGAAAAAAAAAACAATGGGATAGGTAAGTCGTCCAAGGGAATCGACCCCGGGGCACCCGAAAGCTTGCCACAGACGAAACCACTTGAACCATCCCACTCGGTGCTATGATAGATGACAAATTCTGATCCAAGAAGAAAACTTTTGTTAGTTTAATTACATTTTACTTCCAACACAGCTTTCTGTGAATGGTATTTTTTCATAAGCTATTTAAAATATCTTAATTAAAATGTATGAATTAAATATGTTGCGGATATGCTGCGCTGTAAATATAAATAGTGATAGTTTCAAAGTGTGTATTTTTTGATTTTATCTAATTGAAACCTCTCATAACTACTTCAAAAACGAATCTATATTTCTTGTTAAACAAACCTATATAACAGAAGTATAGGTATAAGTGAAATTAAAAGATTAGCATCTTCATCGTGCAGAAGTTCATTCAGAAGTGAGCTAATGGGTCTTTAATTTAGCTTATTCCATATTGCACGTATACGTCTGCTAATCTTACCTTAAATTTTTGTTCACAGGTAAGCATGCAGCAACTAGCCTTTCGAGAATAAGAATATATTGTAAGTAAACTTATTTCATAATTTTATTCTGGTTACCTTATCGCAGTAGTTGTGTTTTTGTATGTGTGTGTGTGTGTGTGTGTGTGTGTGTGTGTGTGTGTGTGTGTGTGTGTGTGTTTGTGTGTTCATATATGTACGTCTTTCTAAGTAAACTTTTGCAGTTTACGTTTAGAAAACGTAAGCTTCGTTTAATAGAAGGCACTCTGAAGATCTTCAGATGTTTAATAAATAATTGCAAATATGTATAAGTTCATAAAATGTCCATAAACTGTGTTAAGTTTCTCTTCCAAGTGAATCTGTTCACTGTTTGTTCAAATAAGGTTCATATTATAAGAGGAAGCTCATCGTTTCAGCAATTGAGCGTCAATAGCATTTCAGTTGTCGTTCATTAATGAAAGGTGATTCAAACTGATGAAAAGTTAATTCAAAACAAATAATTAGACTTTGAAGTAATTTACTTATTCAATTTTTTTCTTTATTATATGAGTTGTTTTAGACAAAGAATAATTTTACAATAACAACAATACACAAAAACAAATTTGTCTCCCTCTTTGACTTTCTGCGTGTTCTACGGTCTCCGGAAAATGATAGTCATTGACTATAAGTAAGTTCAGTACAGCTTACTTTGAATTTTTTAAACATTTTAGCAGCGTCTCTTCCACCCCTTAAGACTAGAATATCTTAGAGCCACAAAATACTTAACGCGAGGGATCAAAACAACCCCCTACCATCAATATGCAGTGGCTAACGAATTTGAGAGACAGTTACAGTCTGATTTTTAAAAGAAGACAGGTGATGGTCATATGTTTCTCCACGTGGGTGCTGCAATGTTGCCAACAGTTCATTTTTCATTATCCCCTCAACACTCAAAAAATAAACAAGGGTTCGAGTTACCTCACCTCAAAAAAACATATGAACAGTTAATCCGTATTAGCCTATTTTAAAAACAGAAATAAGTTATTCACACATTCACTACGTTCTAGAGCCTTCACATGTGTGAGTTATTTTAAATAATTGTTTGTACTATGTACAAACTATATTGCTATACATATACAACTATATTGCCATATTGCTATACATCGTAAGTTGGCATTCTTGCACAGTGCCGTAAGTATTTCTCCATAGAATCACATATACGTGATGCACATTCTAAAATCTAATATTTATCTTCAATTATGCTTATTAATATTTCAGCTAATATCTTAACTACTAAAATTCAGATTTATATAAATCCACTTAGTGCAAAAAATAATGTGCAACACACTTGTGACAAGCACATAAAGGAATCTCGAGAATTGAAGAAACTGGGTGCAAGCGGCTAGTTTTTCCAAACCTTTCCTCGTCCCGTATACATTAATATCGCAATATACAATTCTTAACGACCTTGTTAACTGACAAGTTCATATCAACGTCGCCGATATGCCGGAATTTTGATACACAGGAATTCACCTCTTCTTACCCGGCGATCACCACGAATGATGTCATCGACTCGCTGAATGTTGCATGGAGTCACTGCCGCTTCGCTTTTCATCTGTCAATGGTGTTTGCCCTTCAGCTTGCTTACAGCAACGAACCCATCGTCTAACAGTGCTGACATCTACCGTTGCATCACCATACACATTTTTTAGCCTTTCGTGAATGCGAATTGGCGTTTCACCTTCCGTAGTCAAAAATTCAATCACAGAACGCTGTCTAATATGAATGTCGATCTCAGCCATTTTGCAAGAGGGTGCAGTGCTGCCAACTGTTGACTTAGGAAACTACTACTGCAGGGGTTTGGAGAAGAAGTTTTGAGGAATTGCACCAAATTCGAAGTTTTCACATAACTTACTTACATAAGAAAAAAAAATAGGAGGCATTACTTTTTGACTTACCCTCGTATTTTTAGCCAGATGGCAGTACATGCCAAGGATGAAATGAATCCATGGAAGTAATTGCAAGTTTATTTGACATCCGAATAATTTCCAGGAACCTGTGGCCTCCAAGATCCCCAGATTTGTGATTTTCAGCATTTGCCGTACGGGTAAATAACACTAGGGAACACGTTTTGTTGTACCCGAAAAAAAAATAAGCTAATTCTGATGCAAAATGACTCGCTGATTCCAAAAATGCCTCTGAAAATGCTGTATCACATAAAGTTTTGGAGATATTCTTATTCTTTTATATAAAATTGCAGAAATGAGGTATGATACTAACTCATATTGACTTAATTTAAATTAATAGCCATTGACTCTTCTAAATACAGCTTTAAGGCAGTGTTGCTTCATAATGGCAATTTATTACCTTCAATACCTTTATTTCCTGCCATAGGAATGAAGAAGACATACAATTACATGTCCATCATTTTAGTTGCTATTAGTTATCAAAACCATGGCTGGGAAATTTGTAGTGACCTCAAGGTAGTTGCATTGCTAACGGGACTGCAGGGAGTTTTCACAAAATATTGCTGTTTTTTGTGCTTATGGGACAGTAGGGTAACTGACAAGCATTTTATAGTGAAAGAATGGGGGAAAAGGGTAGACTATACCCCTGGAGCAAGCAATGTTAAGTATGTGCGTCTAGTAGACCCAAACAAAGTTCTTCTCCCCCCACTTCACATAAAGCTCGGGTTAATTAAGAATTTTGTTAAAGGTTTGGACAAAAGTGGAAGTGCATTTGAGTATTTAAGAAGTATCATTCCCAAAATAACTGAATCTAAATTGAAGGAAGGTATATTTGTCGGTCCTCAAATAAGACTACTTCTTAAAGACAGTACTTTTTAATCAAAGCTTAAACGTGTTGAACTGGCAGCATGGAAATCATTTAAATCAGTGGTGGAAGGCTTCCTGGGCAATAACAAAGAAGAAAATTATGAAACTTTAGTCTCAGAACTATTAAGGAGCTACAAAGAAATGGGTCTCCATATGTCACTTAAAATCCACTTTTTTGCACTCTCACCTTGATAGTTTCCCTACAAACCTAGGAGCTGTAAGTGATGAGCAAGGTGAGCGTTTTCACCAGGACATTTCTGAGATGGAAAGACGTTATCAGGGTCGTTGGGATACAGCCATGTTCGGAGACTATTGTTGGTTCCTCAAACAGGAGAGTACATGTCAATAAAAAAAAAAAAAAAAAAAAAAAAAAAAAAAAAAATTATCAGCAGTGAAACATTTCTGAGATAACTCAGGTATTAGTTTTAATCATTATATTGTGTTTATTTTATTAATAATAATTAATAATTATTATTATTATTTTCAATGTTATTTGGCAATAAAATGCCTATTATTTTCAATTAATCAAATGCGAGTTATCACATCGCATTTCTGTAAGTTTTCATAAGAAATTATGAATACCTAAAAACTGTTACGTGATACAGCATTTTGAGGATCATTTTTGGAATCAGCAGGTCAGTTTACGTAAGAATTTACCTATTTAGTTTCGGGTATATGAAAATAATTTTTTTGTTCCCCAGTGTAATCGCCCAAAATTCCGCTACATTTTAGGTTATATAAGTTGTCGTTAGCACAACTCATTTTGGAATAATAATTGAAAGAATCGTAATTTTTTTACGCCATCTGACTGCTGTCGAACGACAGAAAGCCCTGGAGTTGTCCTTCATTAAACAGAGAGAAGAAATAGGAAGGAGAAAACTGGTATAATAGAAGATACACCAATCCACATTCGCTCTACCGAACATGGGAAAACCACCGAAAACCTTTTCGTTCAGAGTACACCGAACCCTGAGGCTCCTAAGTATAAATCAACTTATGTTTAGACTGTTACTTTATTCTGTTATCGTTTCGGCTTTTGTAACAAACGTTATAAACACAAATGTGTAAGAAAGGTCATGAGGCAATCACTTCTTGTGACGAGCTCTAATTCGCTCAGGGATGACAGAAATTAATTAGTCTAATTAGAGAGCAACAGATTACATTTCCCCTTCATTCCAGTTTAGTACACGCAACATAAATGTTGCCAACGTAATTATCCATGCGGATGTAACATCTACCTTGGTGTATTTGTTTTCAAAGCAACCCTGTATTCCAGTCTTGCATGACAAGAGTATATGTTATTCAAGTAAACATCAGTTCCACCTATGTCTTTTCAAGGAATTATCACATGCTTAAATAGACATGTAAATTAGTAATGTGTGGTTGCTCTCAAACTTTCCCCAAGTTAATTTACAGTTATAAATTAAAGGAGTGTATATTTTGTTTAAGAGAACGATAAGTTACAATACTTTGCCATATTCAGGCTCCAATTACAATCGAATTTTTAAATTCTCTTCTCACTTTGATCTGAGCTGCCTAAAGGTATAATGTTTTCAAAATCTTGTCGATTTAAAACGTTCTTGCCAATATTGCTGAGCATAGCTTTAAATTACTTTCCGAGGGCTGCTCAATAAAGCACGATCACATTTTTTCTTAAACGTACCTTTTCTCATCCTCATAATTTTGACGGCCCTTCTCAAAATGGTCTCCCCTGAATGTGATACACTTGTTCCAGCGTTTCTGCCAGTCCTCAAAGGCATTCTGAAAACCACTTTTGAGAGATCCTTCGAAATCGCCTCCGCAGCCTTCACCACTGCTTCTGATGATGGATAATGCCTCACACGAAGACGTTTATTCAAGTTAGGGAATAGAAAAACATCACATGGGCTAAATCCGGACTATAGGGAGGATGAGGGATGCACTTCACGTTGATCTTTGCAAGAAATTCAACAACATTGGCAATATGCAGCCGCGCATTATCGTGGTGCAGTATCCAGCCTGCTTCACGGAAATGTGGTCTTTTGCGCCTTATATAGACTTGCAATGTTCTCAGAACATCCCTGTAGTATTGTCCAGATACTGATGTGTGTGCAGGTACAACATGCTGTTAAACCATTCTATGAATATCAAAGTATGAGATGACCATATCTTTCCCAACAGAAGTAACCACTTTTGCTTTTTTGGGGGTGGATGATGTAGGTATTTCTACACTGAGCTTTTCTGTTTGCTCTCAGGATGAAAATGATGTAGCCAAGTTTCATCAGCAGTGATTATGTTTGAAAGAAACTCCGGATCTTCCTCTAACATCAAATTTAACTGCATGCAGAGCTGCAATCGAATGTTCTTTTGTTCGTGAATCAAAAGTCTTGGAACCCTTCGCGCACAAACACGTCTCATGTGTAATGTTACTGTCACCAACGTGTGGGTACCCAATGACATGTTCAGTATTTCAGAAAGTGATCTTAAGGTAATTCGTCGATCCTCTCTCAAAATTGGCAGCAGCAGTGTTGATATTATCTTCGTAAGATGAGTAACTGGAGTACCGGGCCCACCTTACTCTGAAATTAAGTATCTCCCGTCTTTAGAAATTTTATACCAGCTTCGAGCTGTGCTGTAGGGAAGAACAGACTCTCCATAGGCCTCCTGTAACATTTTATTGGCCTCAACTGAAGATTTGTTTACACGAAAGCAGAATTTCAAAGCTACATACTGTTCCTTGCGTGTTACATACATTTCAGCGGTAGGCGATACTGAACATGTTTGAGCTTGGCTGGTTCTCACAGGCGGGAACCAGGAGTAACAACAATGACACTACTACGGTGTGTTTGTTTCACGTCAGGCTAATAGAATATAATAAGATTGAATTTTAGTGTGAAAACTTACGACCGTAAGTAAGTCGTATATCCTCTTTAACCAGAATTACTGAAGGATTAAAGCTATGCAATAAATGTTGGAACACCTGCGAAGCTAAGGGCTGATAATACTAAAATGTTTGCCAAGCATTCTGTGCACCGCCATACAAAAATTTTCCGGACTTTCAGTAGAAGATACGCAATTGAACATTCGGCATACACTGCTATTTATTAAACTAAGAACAAAGTCACACAATTTAAATATAAAACAGGTATTAGTCTCATGAATTGCGTACAACCGATCATTTAGCCTGTGATGACTCCATTCCAAATCAGAGCGCATACCTCTGTAGTGTACGAGACGTGTCCGTAAAATAAGGTCTCAAGGGTGCTGCAGCCCTGAGGAACACTATTACGCGAGCACCAGCAAACCTGGCGTGTAGTTTAGTTTCTCCCCTTCAAATCTTCACCACAACAGCGAAAACGTTGTTACCATTAGTCTTGGCTGGGCAGCCGTTTGCGATGGAGCAACCTAGCACTTCCGCCACCAAGTACGAGTTGCATGCACTGATCCGTTTTTTGAGTGCAAAGGCACTAACCCCAATGAAATTCATAGTTAGTTATGCGAAGTTTATATGCCACAGTGTATGGACGTCAAAAACGTGGGAAAGTGGGTCAGAGAGTTCAAAGACGGACGTACAGACTTCCATGACGAACAGCGTACTGGTCGGCCTTCGGTTTCAGCCGAAACAATTGCAAAAGTGGAGCAAGAAATGCTTAAAGATCGGCGTGTGACAGTTCGCGAGCTGTGTGAACTTATTCCTGAAGTCAGTAAGACTACGATTGACAAGATTTTGACCAAACGTTTGCATTATCGCAAGGTGTGTGAGAGGTGGGTCCCCAAAATGCTTACCGAAGTCTATAAACGGCAACGTGTTGAAGCGGCCCAACGATTCCTGGAGCGCTATGCAGAACAGGGCGATTAATTGTTGTATTCAATTGTCACTGGCGATGAAACCTGGGTGCACTACACAACACTAGAAACTAAAGATCCTTGTCGTCAGTGGCGGCATTTGAATTTGTTGAAGCCGCGAAAGTTCAAACAGACATTTTCTGTCGTTAAAGTGCTTGTCACTGTGTTCTGGGAGAGAAAATGTGTATTGTTGTGTTAGTTTATGTCTACCGGCACAACAATAAAAGCCACTAGCTACTCTGAGACATTAAAACAATTGCGACGTGACATTCAAAATCGAAGGAGGGGAATGCTGACGAAGGGAGCGATTTTTCATCATGACAACGCTCGTCCCCATACTGCACATGCAACGGCTGATCTCCTGGCCCAGTTAAGATGGGACATCCTCGCCCATCCCCCATACGGTTCAGACTTAGACCTAGTGATTATCATCTGCTTCCTGAGAAGAAGTCACACCTGGGTGGAACACATTTCCAGAGCTACGGTGATTTGAGGAACGAGCTTGAGTGTTACCGGCGTAACTTGGCAAGAGAGTGCTATGACAAGGGTATAGAGAAACTGCCACAGCACATCGATTGCAATGATGATTACGTTGTAAAATGTAACATATAACATGTAACATTCATTGACAATAAACATGTTTTATATATTAAATAAAATTGAAGACCTCATTTTACCAACATTCCTCGTAAATGGTGGCGTTTCTGCCTTGCCTTCAAGAGGCCCCGAGTTCAAATCTAGGTCAGGTTGAGTTGCCCGAGTTTTTCTTTACACTGAAAGATGAATCTCGCTTAACGCCAAGCTCTATTGACCCCAGCCTCATTTGTGCATCATTTCACCCAGTGATGTGACTTAAATTTGGAGGAAATATAAAAAAGAACAGCTGAGAAGATACGTCCATTATATCAAAGACAAACTCTACCTCTGCATCTCCGGCCCTAATTTAGAAGCAACTTGTTTGAATATAAAATTTGTAATAAAGTTCAATAACTTACAAGGATACGAAATGAGGATTTAATGGACTCTAGTCCGACTTTTGCCAAGGAAAGCTTGAGAGATTTGTGATCCTCTAAAATGGGGTCAACGATTTGGATTAAGTTTGGTTTAATTTATTTTACGGCAAAGGAAATTAATATCTTGTATTTTCTGAAAATGTTCTCAGAAATCCCCTAAATTGAGGAGTATTTTGCATAACTTGTAAAATATGTATATCCAATTATGGAAAATAAACATGTAGTAGTTTTTGTGGAGTGATTGTTTGTGATCCGAGTGGGTCAACATGTCCCTCGAAGCTGGGACAAGTGACTTTTCGATCAACAAACGTGAAGTGATTCATTCTCAGGACAGAAAAATTATATTTAATATGAACAAGTTTTACGAGAGCTCTCCGATCCAGGTTAAAGATCAACTGTAGATATTTCAAAATCCCAACAATTAACTCTGTAACGTTGTGGTGTAGGTAGTGTACACACAGTGTCACGAATTTGTAGTGAGGCAGCTTCATTGTTAGAAAAAGTGAGCGTAGCTGTGTTTCAAATTCCGGGAAAGATCCATGAAGTCGGAAAGCTAGTTACTGGATTGGTAACCGTACTTACTGTTCCATTGCTGTGACGCGTGTCAAGGTAAGATATTAATATTTTAGGAATATATATATTGTATTTTTAAATTACGGGAAAATTAGCCAAAATCTTTGCTGCCGTGAAAAACTGCTCTTATGTATACGGAACCTCTGTATGCACGTACTACACTGGGCAACAGAGTTCCGTTTGAGCATTGGCCAGCGTTCTTACGCTTTAACTTTTGCGAACGGTAAAATATCCAAGAATAATTAAAAACGTCTTCAGTCTTTGTTTCCATTACTTACAGTTTCATATTCTAAGTTTACTTAAAGCAATTTATATGTAAGGTTATTGAATATAATGCTTTATTTATTAATTCATTCTGTCTCTTACATAAGTTGTATCAAAGCTAGAACAAGCTCTTGAATGGTTTGATAGTCATTTTTAAATCATGCACCTGGAATCTTGACTCTAGTAGGAGAGAGTAAATGTGTAGATAAGCGGCATAAAAACGTCATATTTTTGTAGCAAACAGGGAAACATTCACCGTTGTCATGCAACATAATGGTCGTTAAAAAGCGCTTAGAGGTCAGCGCATGTTTGACCTCTAAACCTGCTCTTGTTACTAAAACACTGTATCTACTGTGTGACCGGTATTAAAAGCACATATTGTAAATATATGTACATTAGCTAATGAGCAAATCTCCAGAGATATATTAGCCAATATTCGGCGAGAGACTTGCGTGTGAAGCTGTAGAAAGATTCACACAAGCAATGCATTCACAACCCCCCCTCCCTCCCTTGAGCTGTGTTGCACTTACAGTAGACTTTAAGTGATAGTCAAATGTTTTATATACATGACTTTCTCTACTCTTGTAGAAACACTTATTGCTCTATCTAATTCAAGATAAACATTATCTTATTGTAGTTACAACGGAATACAGTAGACTTTATGTGATAGCCAAATGTTTTATATACATGACTTTCTCTACTCTTGTACAAACACTTATTGCTCTATCTACTTCAAGATAAACATTATCTTATTGTAGTTACAAGGGAATACAGTAGACTTTAAGTGATAGTCAGATGTTTTATATACATGACTTTCTCTACTCCTGTACAAACACTTATTGCTCTATCTACTTCAAGGTAAACATTATCTTATTGTAGCTACAAGGGAATACAGTAGACTTTAAGTGATAGTCAGATGTTTTATATACATGACTTTCTCTACTCCTGTACAAACACTTATTGCTCTATCTAATTCAAGATAAACATTATCTTATTGTAGTTACAAGGGAATACAGTAGACTTTAAATGATAGTCAGATGTTTTATATACATGACTTTCTCTACTCCTGTACAAACACTTATTGCTCTATCTAATTCAAGATAAACATTATCTTATTGTAGTTACAAGGGAATACAGTAGACTTTAAGTGATAGTCAGATGTTTTATATACATGACTTTCTCTACTCCTGTACAAACACTTATTGCTCTATCTACTTCAAGGTAAACATTATCTTATTGTAGCTACAAGGGAATACAGTAGACTTTAAGTGATAGTCAGATGTTTTATATACATGACTTTCTCTACTCCTGTACAAACACTTATTGCTCTATCTAATTCAAGATAAACATTATCTTATTGTAGTTACAAGGGAATACAGTAGACTTTAAGTGATAGTCAAATGTTTTATATACATGACTTGCTCTACTCTTGTACAAACACATATTGCTCTATCTACTTCAAGATAAACATTATCTTATTGTAGTTACAAGGGAATACAGTAGACTTTAAGTGATAGTCAGATGTTTTATATACATGACTTTCTCTACTCCTGTACAAACACTTATTGCTCTATCTACTTCAAGATAAACATTTTCTGATTTTAGTTACAAGGGAATACAGTAGACTTTAAGTGATAGTCAAATGTTTTATATACATGACTTTCTCTACTCTTGTACAAACACTTATTGCTCTATCTACTTCAAGATAAACATTGTCTTATTGTAGTTACAAGGGAAAACAGTAGACTTTAAGTGATAGTCAAATGTTTTATATACATGACTTTCTCTACTCTTGTACAAACACTTATTGCTCTATCTACTTCAAGATAAACATTGTCTTATTGTAGCTACAAGGGAATACAGTAGACTTTAAGTGATAGTCAAATGTTTATATGCATGTCTTTCTCTACTCTTGTACAAACACTTATTGCTCTATCTACTTCAAGAATAAATTATCTTATTGTAGTTACAAGGGAATACAGTAGACTTTAAGTGATAGTCAAATGTTTTATATACATGACTTTCTCTACTCTTGTACAAACACTTATTGCTCTATCTACTTCAAGATAAACATTTTCTTATTTTAGTTACAAGGGAAGACAGTAGACTTTAAGTGATAGTCAAATGTTTTATATACATGACTTTCTCTACTCTTGTACAAACACTTATTGCTCTATCCACTTCAAGATAAACATTGTCTTGTTGTAGTTACAAGAGAATACAGTACACTTTAAGTGATAGTCAAATGTTTATATGCATGTCTTTCTCTACTCTTGTACAAACACTTATTGCTCTATCTACTTCAAGAATAAATTATCTTATTGTAGTTACAAGGGAATACAGTAGACTTTAAGTGATAGTCAAATGTTTTATATATATGACTTTCTCTACTCTTGTACAAACACTTATTGCTCTATCTACTTCAGGATAAACATTTTCTAATTGTAGTTACAAGGGAATACAGTAGACTTTAAGTGATAGTCAAATGTTTTATATACATGACTTTCTCTACTCTTGTACAAACACTTATTGCTCTATCTACTTCAAGGTAAACATTATCTTATTGTAGTTACAAGGGAATACAGCAGACTTTAAGTGATAGTCAAATGTTTTATATACATGACTTTCTCTACTCTTGTACAAACACTTATTGCTCTATCTACTTCAAGATATACATTATCTTATTGTAGTTACAAGGGAATACAGTAGACTTTAAGTGATAGTCAAATGTTTTATATACATGACTTTCTCTACTCCTGTACAAACACTTATTGCTCTATCTACTTCAAGATAAACATTTTCTTATTTTAGTTACAAGGGAATACAGTAGACTTTAAGTGATAGTAAAATGTTTTATATACATGACTTTCTCTACTCTTGTACAAACACTTATTGCTCTATCTGCTTCAAGGTGAACATTATCTTATTGTAGTTACAAGGGAATACAGCAGACTTTAAGTGATAGTCAAATGTTTTATATACATGACTTTCTCTACTCTTGTACAAACACTTATTGCTCTATCTACTTCAAGGTAAACATTATCTTATTGTAGTTACAAGGGAATACAGTAGACTTTAAGTAATAGTCAAATGTTTCATATACATGACTTTCTCTACTCTTGTACAAACACTTAGTGCTGTATCTACTTCAACATAAACATTATCTTATTGTATATAAAAGGGAATACAGTAGACTTTAAGTGATAGTCAAATGTCTTAAACAAGTTCTCGATACACATATTGAAACAAAAATAACAAATATTTTAGAAAACAATTTCAAGTGAAATTTATATTATATAAATTGTCTCTTTTCAGGAGCTCAGCAGTAAGGCATTTTTCATTTTTTACGGTTAATTCAGTCATTCAGGCGATATAGGGAATGAAAGGGGCCTTCCTTGGACATTTAAGGAAAATTAAAGGTACACATTTAATTTATCATAAACAAATTTAAAGATATAGCATTTTAATAAAAATACTCAGAAATGTTTATGAGAAATTAAAAATGGCGATAAACGTAAAGGAGGCATTTTCTTAAAATAAATCGTATTTTTACTGACATGTGGTAAAAAATTTGGTATTCAACCAAACTTTTGTTTTTAGTTACGTGGTTCACAGAGGTACACACACGCACGCACATCCAAACATATATGGGCCCTCCCTGTTAACTTAATGTCATATTACTAAGTTGTTGAATGAAATGATGTTCAAATGAGTACAGGGTACATAGAGCTCACAGATAACAGACATATTTCAGGATAAGAGAAAACCTCCAACGTTAAGCCATATCGGACGATGAATGAAATGATGTTCAAATGAGTACAGGGTACATAGAGCTTAGAGTTAATAGACATTCATCTTTCAGGATAAGAGAAAACCTCCAACGTTAAGTCATATCGGACGACGAATGATACGATGTTCAAATAAGTACAGGGTACATAGAGCTTAGAGTTACCAGACATTCATCTTTCAGGATAACGAAAACCTCCAACCTTAAGTCACATCAGACAATGAATGAGATGATGTTCAAATAAGTACAGGGTACATAGAGCTTAGAGTTACCAGACATTCATCTTTCAGGATAAGAGAAAACCTTCAACGTTAAGTCACATCAGACGATGAATGAAATGATGTTCAAATGAGTACAGGGTATATAGTGGTTAGAGTTACCAGACATTCATCTTTCAGGATAAGAGAAAACGTCCAATGTTAAGTCATATCGAACGATGAATGAAATGATGTTCAAATCAGTTCAGGGTACATAGAGCTTAGCGTTACCAGACATTCATCTTTCAGGATAAGAGAAAACCTCCAACGTTAAGTCATATCGGACGGTGAATGATATGATGTTCAAATCAGTACAGGGTACATAGAGCTTAGCGTTACCAGACATTCATCTTTCAGGATAAGAGAAAACCTCCAACGTTAAGTCATATCGGACGAAGAATGAAGTGATGTTCAATAAGTACAGGGTACATATAGCTCTGAGTTACTAGACATTCGTCTTTCAGAATAAGGGAAAACCTCCAACGTTAAGTCATATCGGACGATGAATGAAATGATGTACAAATAAGTCCAGGCTACAAACAGCTTAGAGTTATGAGGCAGTTATCTTTCAGGATAAGGAAAGCTCGAACATTAAGTCATATCGAAAGATGAGTGAAGTGATGTTCAAATGAATATAGGGTACATAGAGTTTAGAGTTAACACACATTTGTCTTTCAGGATAAGGGAACGCCTCCATTGTTAAGTTACATCGAAGGTGAATGAAATAAGCCCAGGATACACATAGCTTATAGTTACCGAACATTCATATTTCCGTATAAAGGAGAATCCCGGATGAAGCCTAATTCAGATAACTCACACTGAGGGGATTTGGACTCTGATCCTCTTGAACGTGACGCTGACACTCTGCCCCTTGCGCTGCATAGGCAGACAGATCTTTTTGATGAAATAATTTTTATGTGTTCAGGAGATATCAAAGCTCATAATTACAGTTAAATACATAATTTGTAATTTTGGATTAAGCGCAATACCTCAATTACCGGATACGTACCCGGTATATAAGGTAAGATATAACACCGGAAAAGCACTAGGTCTAAGGGGGTTAAGACGCGCCCTGAGGTAGTCTCTCCCGACCGAACTGAAGTGCATGGCTCAGGGCGTATCGCTTCTTGTTCCAAACTGCGGTTCTTAACATCATCTCAAGTTAACGACCTCACCCGGATATCAGCTCCATGACAACAACTTGCTAAACTTGGCCCACCTCAGACAGCGACCGACGTCTTTTTGTATGCATTCCTGCTCTAGATGAACTTTCAGAGAATTAGGAAGCTGCTCTAGTCGGCGCGGGATCAGCACAGTGTCCGATGAATACAAAACTTGGGATCTAAGCTTAAAACCTTCGAAACATAAAATACTGACAATTAAAATAAATTAACTGATACATACTCTCCCTGATTTTCATTTCTGTTGTTTATATATTTTCATAATAAAAAAGAAAGTGTACCTTGAGGAGTTGCAACAGAAGCCATAAGCCAGCCTCTAACATTCGCTATAGATGTTTTGACTATCTTGTTGCTCTTTGAAAGCACTATCCAACATGAAATTTACCACCTCGAAAATAGCGCATATTTACAATCCGCATTCACAAGTAGTTTCTGAAAACAACGCTTAAAGTGGCACATCAAGTCTTATTACTTTAGATAATATATGGAAATAAAACATTTATTTACAGTAGACGTGTATACGCTAGAGTCTTTGATAGATAGTCAACATGAAATATTCCATGCCATGGCCGGTACTTGAAACACGGATCTCCTGGCTTCCGTCCAGGCGCTATAACCTATTGCGCTACCATAGCCTACATGACCTCTACTCCATAAGCCTCCTGTAACACTATATAGGCTTTAACTGAAGATTTGAGATGAAAGTAGAGTTTCAAGGCTGCATATTGTTCCTCACGTGTTACCTCCATTGTAACAGGCGACACTGACATGCATGAACTTAAGTCGTTCACACAGGCGGACACCAGGAGTACCAACAATGAAACTACTACGGCGTGCTAACAGGATTTAATAAGAAAGGGAGTTTCAAATCCCGGCTATGGCATTGAATGTTTCAGTCTGGTTCCACCCTTCCACAGTGCGTCCTACACACGGCTAGTATGAAAGAACAATTAATCTCCATTAATTGTACCCAATAGTGGTTAACTATAGAGCCCGGGCTTTAAAGTACTTACAGCATAGTAAGTCGTCATTAAGGTAGCTTTCTCATGTGTTTATGAGAACTCCTAGGGCTTTACCAGGAAAAACACGAGTCAGTTGAAGAATTTAATGTCATACCCGGGACTTAAAGTACTTACAGCATAGTAAGTCACCATTTAAGGTTGTTGTCTCATGTGTTTATGTGAACTCCTAAGTGGTTTACCGGAAAAACAAGAGTCAGTTTGAAAATTTAATGTCATGTCGGTGCATTGGCCTCAGTAGCCCAATGGATTAGAGCGGCCTGACGGAAACCAGAAGATCTGTGGTTCAAATTCCAGCTATGGCTTTGAATTTTTCAGTCTGGTTCTACCCTTTCATAGTGCGTCTTACACACGGCCAGTGTGAAAGAACTATTAATTTCCAGAATATATTAAAATCGAATTTTACTGCGAAAAATTATGGCCGTAAAAAGTAGTGGTCATTTTTATTGGACATCCCTCCTATATATTCATATTCTTGTTCAGAAATGATCAGAAAATTTAACTATAATAAAGTAATATTTATCTTAATAGATTCGGGTGAAAAATACATCTCAGTCTTAGATCTAAAGGAAAAAATTAAAGATTTGTTTCTATGAACCCTGCGCTCTGCAATGTTCTCCCCTTGTTCCAGTCGCGCTTAAAGTCCTGTCAGCGTACCTCTCCCTCCATTTTTCAGTGCCATAGTGTGTTTCATAGATTGGAGTGGTAAGTCTCTCCACGAGCAGTGTCATGGCTCTCTGATATACTGCAGGAAGTAGGGACATTAAAAGTATTAATTGCTTTAAGCTTGGCAATACTATATCGTAGTTCATCAGCTCAGCGCGCACGTCTGTTGTTTTATTGCCATTGAGAGGCAAGTTTGTGCCTGAAGTAATATCGTCCAGTATTGGATGTTCCGTCAATTTCTAGCCGATATATAAACTTGATTTGCACAATAACAGACGAGAGCCTTCAATCATTGAGGCTTAGCATCCCCTTAAGCTGTGGTACGCGCACATATAGCCAACTAAAACTACTGGAGATGAATACCAAATAAGCAGACATACGTGTGCCGCAGAATGTGCCGATAAATTGATTATTAATATTAACGATGCAATTAGGAGTCAGAGCTTTGAAGTTTAATTGAGTAAATATTGATCCTTTTACTACAGCAATTCACGCCACTGTGCCTCATGTTCTTTGCATATCATGTTTTCTGCCATTTGGAATGAAACTAGCTCTGCTGGTCTGTTTATGGACACATATTCGTTACCACCTGGCTGTCCTTACTGAATAAATTGTTACATCGTATGTCAAACGCTTCCACATTGACATCCTTATTTACCAAACTAAAGCGGCTACAGCTTACACAATAGATACAAGAGGTGCTGTATTTATACAAAATATTAAATTCAGGGATTCCTCTAGGAAAACTCGAATGTAAATAAACAGGCAAGCCCCCTGGAATCACTTTCGGTAAAATACTTTCTACCACATTTGTTAGAGTTAACTCAATGTATTTTGTTGTCACAGAGTCAATCTGTGAGTCAAATTTCCCTTTATGTCTGTGCCTACTTTTTCCTTATCCCGATACTATGACCCCACACATTTTTCGTTTTACTCTTTTTCACTGTACTATCAATAACTATGTTTTGATCCCATATCACATTCCTTTTCGATTAACTCTGTCATTTGTCATTCAAATCTACTCCACACCCATCACCGTATTAAATTCTTGCAGGTATATCTACCGTGGGCGTCCAATATACCTTTCTCCAATTCTTGGGTCCTATTGAATACTATTTGGTCGTGTTACAGAGATATGAGCATCGCTGTGAGAAAAGTGTACAGTTACAAGGAGACTGAAAAACGCCGAGTACTATTTGGACGGGTTACAGAGATGTGAACATCGCTGTGAGAAAAGTGTACAGTTACAAGGAGACTGAAAAACGCCGAGTACTATTTGGTCGTGTTACAGAGATATGAGCATCGCTGTGAGAAAAGTGTACAGTTACAAGGAGACTGAAAAACGCCGAGTACTATTTGGACGGGTTACAGAGATATGAGCATCGCTGTGAGAAAAGTGTACAGTTACAAGGAGACTGAAAAACGCCGAGTACTATTTGGACGGGTTACAGAGATGTGAACATCGCTGTGAGAAAAGTGTACAGTTACAAGGTGACTGAAAAACGCCGAGTATTATTTGGTCGGGTTACAGAGATGTGAACATCGCTGTGAGAAAAGTGTACAGTTACAAGGTGACTGAAAAACGCCGAGTATTATTTGGTCGGGTTACAGAGATATGAGCATCGCTGTGAGAAAAGTGTACAGTTACAAGGAGACTGAAAAACGCCGAGTACTATTTGGACGAGTTACAGAGATGTGAGCATCGCTGGGAGAAGTGTATAGAGTTACAAAGAGACTATGTTGAAAAACGTCGAGTACTATTTGGACGGGGTACAGAGATGGGAACATCGCTGAGAGAAGTGTGTAGAGTTACAGGGAGACTATGTTGAAAAACGTCGAGTACTATTTGGACGGGGTACAGAGATGGGAACATCGCTGAGAGAAGTGTGTAGAGGTACAGGGAGACTATGTTGAGAAACGTCGAGTACTGTATGGACGTGTTATAGGTATTGGAGCATCGCTGAGAGAAGTGTGTAGAGTTAAAAGGAGACTATGTTAATTAAAGAATCTGAAAAATATCCTGTATCTATTTTACTTGAGCAACCCTTCAGGTCACTCTCGTATATCAAAATAAGCCTTTAAGTTTTGTGGTAGAGGAATTGGGAAATTCAATAAATTTATAATAGAAGTTATTATTTCCGAAGGGTGTACTGGAGGCTGGTCTGAAACATCTGCCATATCATAAGATATGCAGGTAATAGCGCTTTAGATATTTAGGAATATATTCTATTGAATTAATGAAGAGACTCTCAGGTAACAGGTCAGTTCATACAAAAGATCGACCCAGAACGGTACTGACGTCAGCAGTTACCTTTGCTGTCATAGTGGCAATCAAACTGGATGAGGGCACATGGCGAGATTCTCATGAAGGGAATTGTGATCTAATTGGAGGGCAAGGCAATTTCCTGTTAGTTTTCGGTCTTTGTATAGTTGCCCCTAGAAAGGAAATTGTTTTTTGCCTTTTTCCTCTCTACCCACTAGAACCAAGGTGATGATCGTAGTCCACAATCCAGTGTTTCTTTCTCCTACAATGGTGAACTTAATTGTTTACACGAGATCTGGATCTCAGACCTTAGCTTAGCTATAGCAGCTCACAAATATCAGCAATACAACACCAGCTACGTATACTTATATATCAGATATAAAGGTGTATACGTACAGCATATAATGTTTAGTAGAATTCTCTAAATTCTCTAAATAGAGAACAAATGATTATCCACTGTCCTGGCAATGAAAATTTCGCCATTTTAAGTATCAAAAGCAGTCCTAACTCTCGTCGTTGCCACTGGAGTTTTATGCACTGTACAGCGCTGCCTTATCAGCCACGCATTCACTAAGAGTCCACACGTACTTAAAAATAATACCAGAAGTTACTCTCTTGGCCCAATCCTGAAAAAATAAAGGAGATGGTGTAACTTGAGCACCCCTCGTATGTACAGATGCTGGTGGAGGAAACTTCCAGAATTTTCTCTGAGATGTAAATGGTGCAATGAAATCTCTCAATTGTGTATTATACTCTCCATAAGTTACACGTGTGGCCTATTATTGGTTGAAAAGTTATGGCCTATTTAAGTTGTTCAGATTTATATGGCTCGTACTGTAACAGTAGTAGAGATCAAAAAGTATTGTCGCGCGAAGCGCACAAAAGGTGCGGTGCAGCGATATAGGGGACGGATAATATCTCACGGAGATCAACAGCCTGCCCAAGCATAAAAATATAGCGCGGAGATAAAAGGCTGGCCGACACAGATAAGGTTACGCGTCTAGAACATTCGTCTTTTATCTTGTGACGTGTGACAGAACATTCGATTTCTTGATTGTTACAGAACAGTCTCGAATTATCAATGAGGTATATGTAAGAGATTGTGGCACGCTAGCGGACAGTAGTACACAATTGTAAGGACAGTTGTAAACAGTTGGAAGTTGAGTAAGTTAGTTGTTATGGTCAACGACCTTGAGAGATATTTGTGTATGTGACGTAATTTGCTACTGTAAGAACTGGACAGTGTATTTCTCCGGAAATAAAGAGAATTTAGAATTTATGCAAATTGGACTTTAGTTCTACGAACCCACAGAGTCACAGTATTGTCACCCGAACTTCGGAAAGCCCTATAGAACCGGCCGGCGGCAGCAGGAGGCGGTAGGCGTTCGTCATGCCCCCTCATTTGTCTTATAGCGGTAACGAGGGCTGGCTGGAAAAACATCACTGTGATGACTCTTTCCGTTCCACCTGAGTTCTCGAACTTACGGGATATTTCATCTAATCCAGAACCTTCTAGATTGGCCAGCTGACCCTATATAAGCAACACGTCGGGCTGGAGGAAAGTCGGTTCTTGGCGAGCAGCGAAGCAGCGTCTTGCTAGTGTACGGACGAGAAGACTGTGTACGTGCGTCGGAGGAGTTTACGTGATTGGAGTGCAAGTGGAACTGTAACGGACGAACTGGTGAATCGTAATTGTGTGCATTACGTAATTCTGTGTAATTGGCAAGTGTTCAACTGTAAGTCGGTGGAAATAAAGAACATTTTTGAGTGCTGCAATTGGACTTTTCATTTCACGAACCTACAAAGTCACAATATAAAACAATTGGTCGTAATTTCCTAGAAGTTATGTTGATGTTTTGTTGTGTATGTTGAATATTTGTTTTCTTTTACTTGCAAATTTTAAAACGATAAATATGAGGTGGATGCAAAATATATTCGTGTATGAATGGCTAAAAAGTTTACGACATTAAAGGTCGTATGAACTGTTGTACAGTTTTATGTCATTCCCTACTATCTCCATTCTATCTTCTATATTATTGCATTAGATTAAGCTACGGAGGGAACTCGGCTAAGAGCTCCAATCTTGGTCTATTGTACCGTTGCCCAACGTGCGGCATATTCGGGAGGAAGGTTGACGCGATAGGAGACAGACAGTGGGGGTCTCAATGTGTCACGATAGTGCAGAGGGAAAGGTCACTGCTATTGATCATTTAGAAAATCCTCGGGAGACTAGTACAAGGCATTCCACCCTCCGTGGTCCTGAAATGGCCTGCCATGCTTTCCTGCAGTTTGGAGATAATCCTGCCATGCAACGTGTGGCAAAAATAATTCTCCACTCGCAGCAGATAGGAAGTACGCCGACTGTTTTGAATATCCAGGTCGAAATTTGATTAAATAAAGAGTCATGAGGTCTTTTCTCAGGTGTGGATTTTTGGTGACAGAAATAAAATTTTATATGACTCCAATGTCATAATATATCATTTAATTGTATAATCAGAATTACAATTCTCTCGTTTCTAATACGAATAACGTATAACTTTTTGAAGGTTATTAACTTTCCTTTACAATTATATTCACTGCAACATTTTTCATCATCATGAAACAAGGCCGAAAAACATCTCTCCCTCTCAAGATTATTGATTTTTCCGTAACTGTCGTTACTTCTCTATTAATTTTGTGATTGGCCGATGTACTGCTACGTCACTGCTTTACGTAATGTATTTATTACTACGGCCAATCACAAAATTACACATATATTTCTTTATAATATTGGCATTACATGGCCTTCTAAGTCATATCAGAAAACATTATTCATATACAAAGTGCTAACTAAAACATATCGTTACAAAAGTCGAGACTCCGGCCGACACTTCCACCCTGAGAGAGGTGATGTCATATGATGATGGAGATGAAATGGGGGACAGGAAATTTGGGGGATGTAGTTAATCTACCTAGCAATCGCCTGGAGACACGAGATAAACCTCGAAAAAACCTATACGTCAGGTAAAGTATGTATAGTCAACGCGAGTGCAGTTGCATTGCAAAGGAAACGGACCCTCCCGCCCACTAATGACCGTCATAAATCTATCTCCACACCTCAGAAATAGAACACTGTCGTTGAGGACCGATAGCAACCCTGATATTCTGGAAATGACAGTCATATGTTTACTCCACGTGGAGTCTCAGTTGCCAAAGTTCCAACTTCCAGTTGATCTGTTTCATTACGTGCAGAAATTCGTTGTGTGTCACGATGTGCAGACCGTGGGAGGGAAATGCTGTGGTAAATGCAAATGAAGTAGTAGATAACTTTTAGTGAAGTTAAAATAATCAAAGTGATGACAATAGTGTGAATAACTGGGCCGAGTTATGTTAGTGGAGAAGCCGTACAACGTAAAGTTATAACGGGAACTGTTTGTAAGCAAATTCAAGCGCTTGTTTTGAACACATATGTGCTGTAAAATAATCTTGGTAAGGGGCCGTGCAATGAACCTGATAAATTCTGGGTATTCACAGAAATACAGTAAGAAAAATTGTGACGAAAGGAATACTAAAGTCGCTGATCAAGTGTGCAAACAAAAGGGAACGTTTCTCTAAAGTAGATAATTTCACATGTAATTTAACTCGCCGAGAAACTTATAAATTCTATACAAACGTGAGAGCGCCCCCTTTAGACGAATTGGTTGTACATTTGCAAGAAATTTGTGATTTTCCTTATGGGCACTGCACTTTGGGCGGCCTCCTAAAGGAGCTGTGTTTTAAATACCGCAATCCAGTAGAATTGTATATATAATTGTATTGTTACTTTGTGGGTTTGTGAAATTAAAATTCCAATTGCACAAACTCAAAATGTTCTTTATTTCCACCGACTTAGGGTTGAACACTTGCCAATTACACAAGATTATGTAATGCACACAATTACGATTCACCAGTTCGTCCGTTACAGTCCCACATTGCTCTCGCAATTACGTACAATTCTCCGATGTACGTACAGAGTCTTCTCGTCCGGACACTAGCACGGCGCTCTTACGCTGTTCGTCAACAGCTGACTGAACTCACTCACTGCAGCAATTTTTATAGGAATATTGCTGTTTTCTTGAAGTCTCTCGTTTCAGTGAATCACCGCGAAGGTTCCAGACGGCAGGGGAAGGGGGAAGAGGCGGCCAGCGACAAGTGACACCTCCCTAATCATCCCCTCAGTTAGTGACTGAGATAAATGGGTGGGTGTGAATATATATATATATATATCAAAACTAAGGGCCAGAGGCCATACCATGCTGAGAACACCGGTTCTTGTCCGATCATCGAAGTTAAGCAACATTCGGCCTGGTCAGTACTTGGAAGGTAAAAAAATAAGAAAGTTTCGCAGTAATGGACATTACATAATTTATTCATACGAAAGCTGGTACGATGCCCATGACATATGGAGAAAGGTGGCAACCTTCCAGAAAGGACTCGGAGAAGGAAGACCGGGGTTGTAAAACGATTAAAAGGGTTCGTCAAAATAGGCGGCCGACGTCCACAGGCGTTAACAAAACAGAATTTAGGCCGAAAACATGAATCAAACCTGGACCTGCCCGCCTCGGTAGCGTAGATGGTAATGTGTGTTTAGTGTTTAACGCCCGCTTTTACTACATATGGCACCACAGGCGATGACACTGATGATACATGAGATGAAGTCGGAGCACCGGAGGAATGAGATGGCTGGGGAAACCGGAGGTCCCGGAGAAAACCCGCCCCAGCGCCGTGTTGTCCACTGCAAATCTCACTTTGTGGTCGCCTGGGATCGAACCCGGTCCGGTGTAGATGGTAGTATGTCTGCTTCACGTTCAAATGTCCCGAGTTCGAAATTCGGTCAGGGTGAGTTACCTGGATAAGGTTTTTCTAGGGTTCTCCCTTACCCTCACAGACGAATGTCGTGTAGCTCTAAGCTCCATGGACCCTGGACTCATTTGAGCATCATTTCACCCATTTCATTCATCTTCCGATATGACTAAATGTTGGAGGATATAATATTAAAAAAAATCACCTGGACCTCTCGAATTCGGGCTACAGAGCAAACCAGCTGAGCCATTCCGTTTGGTAATTTGTCATTAAATCAAACTTATAGAATTACAGGCATTAATTTTTGAGATCAAGGAGCTTTGTTTAAGCGCAGAGGTTCCACCCCATTAGGCCTGAACAGGACCTGGGGCTCTTCAACCAGTGAGCTGTCCCAAAGGGCGCTC
Source organism: Mantis religiosa (assembly GCA_030765055.1). NCBI lineage: Eukaryota > Metazoa > Arthropoda > Insecta > Mantodea > Mantidae > Mantis > Mantis religiosa. Next base: position 8,061,078 of record CM060951.1, read on the forward strand.
GGCGTCCCACGTGGCTCTTTCCATAGGGCAAGATCTTGATACCTAACAAGCCCCCCCCCCCCCCATCTGGTCCTGTGGACTCAAGACGGGATGGAAGTGGATACGCTACTTACGCGCATCAACACAAAAGTTGAAGACTACCGAGAACCTCGGTGGGGCCGCCTGGTGATCTAGCACACCTTCTACTAGCTTTGCAGGCTAGCACCCGGGAGAATTAATGACTTTCCTCAACCCCGTCCGAAGACGTACCCGATCTCCCACGGGTATCGGGAACCACTACCCCTCGAGTCCAATCCAATCCTAACAACTCCCGAAGGAGGGGCTCAGATGTTCGGCCCGAGGTTCCTCTAGTAACGTCAGAGGTACCACGAGTGTTAAGGGTCCGCAACGCCGCACCACGGCTGCTGAAGGGGACAGATCCGCTCCCCTAAGGGACCAAGTGGCTTTGTTAAGTCATCAATAGAGTCCGGATTTGTAAGCACAATCATATGCTGAAATAAGCAAGCATATAAGCATGAAACTTGAAACAAAGCAGCAACAAAAATAAGCAAATAAATATAAAAATTTAATCAAATGCGTATTTTTAGTAGAATTTTACCTTACTTACTCTTGTTACAGTATATGAGAGTTATATTGAGATTTTATTTTATGAAGCTCCTGCATTTTTCAGTTAATTGTTTACACAAAAAAAACCTGCAAAAATGATCTCTCAACGTCACATGGCGTTACTGGAACATGTGAAAAAGCACCACCGTTCTTTATAAATGAATTTCCTTTCGATATACGTTTCTGTACCAGAAAGTTTTGAAAATATTTTACATAGAATTACGTAACCAGCATTTTTCATTGATATCTTACTGAGTTTCTCAAAGAAAGATTTAGCAATACTGTGAGTCTCCGAAGACAACGTTACTGAAATGTCATATATCCAAGAAAGTGAATGTTCCAAGGTATTTTTTCAATGGAAATTAATTGTTCTTTCACACTGGCCGTGTGTAGGCTAAATTGTGGAAACGTTGAGTCAGACTGAAAAATTCAATGCCATAGCCGGGATTTGAACCACGGATCATCTGGTTTCCGTCCAGCCGCACTACCATTGTGCTACTATGGCCAACGTGCCGATATGACATTAAATTCTCCAAGTGACTCGTATATCGGCACGTTGGCCATAGTAGCACAATGGTAGTGCGGCTGGACGGAAACCAGATGATCCGTGGTTCAAATCCCGGCTATGGCATTGAATTTTTCAGTCTGACTCAACGTTTCCACAATTTAGCCTACACACGGCCAGTGTGAAAGAACAATTAATTTCCATTAATTGACCTAATAGTGGTTAACTATAAAGCCCGGGCCTTAAAGTACTTACACGTTGTAAGTCACCATTGAGGTAGTTGTCTCATGTGTTTATGAGAACTCCTAAGTGGTTTACCGGGTAAATACGAGTCAGTTGGAGAATTTAATGTCATATCGGCACGTTGGCCGTAGTAGCACAATGGTAGTGCGGCTGGACGGAAACCAGATGATCCGTGGTTCAAATCCCGGCTATGGCATTGAATTTTTCAGTCTGACTCAACGTTTCCACGTATTTTTTCAAGTTTCCAACTGTGTTATAATAGCAGGTATTTTGGTGAAACATTTAGGGATGTCCTCTATCTTATCTTGAATGCCAATAATAACAAAACACTCATGTATTTTGGTGATGTAACACCTAAGGAGTACAACACTGTTTTGTTTCATTGAAATGCTCTGTGTAGAATGACACAGCTTTTAACCAGGAACCCGATCGAGTTAAATCAGGCTAAGGAGGTGAAGACAAATTTGTAAGGATTTCATGAAATGTTTGAACTGTAATCCGCGACAGTAAGGCAGCCCAGGTTCCATCTTACCCATGGGGTGCGGATTTTAACACCCGGATGTAGGGCCGAAGCCTACAGAGTATTGAGAGGAAACAGGAGCTTATGCTAGGTAAGCGGCCCTAATCATGAGAGCAAACGTTAGCAGTGAGGCTCTGGGGACCAAGCATTAGCTGTATAACTACATCAGAAATGGAGGTTATGCTATTTCTTCTCTTACGCCAGCCTGTCATGGCGTACAAATGTTCCACAATTTGTGCTTGTGAGAAAGGCCAGTGGAGTTTAAAACCCCTTCCCGGCCAGGTTCGATGGACCCATTAACCAAAGACGGATGTGGCCCTCCAGACATACTGGGGGTTAAAGTGAGTGGATGATGTAGCCACCATTGCAAGCAAAAAAATGCTCTCCACTTAAAAATGGTTACATATATGCTACTTAAAGTAAAGAAGAGGAAATGACTGAAGAACATATTCTAAACTGTGAACTCCTACCTGTCGGGTCCACTACACAGAAATATTGGAGATCAAGAGAGCTAATGGCTTCATTGCCAAAGCCTAGCATTTGACAACAAAGAAAAGGAAATGACTGAAGAACATCTTTTAACATACTGTGAAGCCCTACCTGTCGGATCCACTACACAGAAATATTGGACAGCCAGAGAGCTAATGACTTCGTTGCCAAAGCCTAGCATTTGACAACAAAGAAAAGGAAATGACTGAAGAACATCTTTTAACATACTGTGAAGCCCTACCTGCCGGACACACTACACATAAATATTGGAGATCAAGAGAGCTAATGGCCTCATTGCCAAAGCCTAGCATTTGACAACAAAGAAGAGAAAATGACTGAAGAACATTTTTTAACCTGTGAAGTCCTACTTGCCGGACCCACTACACAGAAATATTGGAGAGCAAGATAGCTAATGGCTTCAGTGCCAAAGCCTAGCATTTGACAACAAAGAATAGGAAATGACTGAAGAACATCTTTTAACCTGTGAAGTCCTACCTGTCGGACCCACTACACAGAAATATTGGAGATCAAGAGAGCTAATGGCTTCATTGCCAAAGCCTAGCATTTGACAACAAAGAATAGGAAATGACTGAAGAACATCTTTTAACCTGTGAAGTCCTACCTGTCGGATCCACTACACAGAAATATTGGAGGGCAAGAGAGCTAATGGCTTCATTGCCAAAGCCTAGCATTTGACAACAAAGAAGAGGAAATGACTGAAGAACATCTTTAAACCTGTGAAGTCCTACCTGCTGGACCCACTAAACAGAAATATTGGAGAGCAAGATAGCTAATGGCTTCAGTGCCAAACCTAGCACTTGACAACAAAGAAGAGGAAATGACTGAAGAACATCTTCTAACCTGTGAAGTCCTACCTGCCGGAACCACTACACAGAAATATTGGAGGGCAAGAGAGCTAATGGCTTCATTGCCAAAGCCTAGCATTTGACAACAAAGAATAGGAAATGGCTGAAGAACATCTTTTATCCTGTGAAGTCCTACCTGTCGGATCCACTACACCGAAATATTGGAGGGCAAGAGAGCTAATTGCTTCATTGCCAAAGCCTAGCATTTGACAACAAAGAAGAGGAAATGACTGAAGAACATCTTTAAACCTGTGAAGTCCTACCTGCTGGACCCACTACACAGAAATATTGGAGGGCAAGAGAGCTAATCGCTTCATTGCCAAAGACTAGCATTTGACAACAATGAAGAGGAAATGACTGAAGAACATCTTCTAACCTGTGAAGTCCTACCTGCCGGACCACTACACAGATATATTGGAGAGCAAGAGAGCTAATGGCTTCATTGCCAAAGCCTAGCCTTTGACAACAAAGAAGAGGAAATGACAGAAGAACATCTTTTAACCTGTGAAGCCCTACCTTCCGGGCACACTACACAGAAATATCGGAGATCAAGAGAGCTAATGGCTTCATTGCCAAAGCCTAGCATTTGACAACAAAGTAGAGGAAATGACTGAAGAACATCTTCTAACCTGTGAAGCCCTACCAGCTGGACCCAGTACACAGAAATATTGGAGAGCAGGAGAGCCAATGGCTTCATTGACATAGCCTAGCTTTTGACAACAAAGAAGAGGAAATGACTGAAGGACATCTTCTAAACTGTGAAGTCCTACCTGCCGGATCCACTACACAGAAATAGTGGAGAGAAAGAGAGCTAATGGCTTCATTGCCAAAGCCTAGCATTTGACAACAAAGAAGAGGAAATGACTGACGAACATCTTCTAACCTGTGAAGTCCTACCTGTCGGACCCACTACACAGAAATATTGGAGATCAAGAGAGCTAATTGCTTCAGTGCCAAAGCCTAGCATTTGACAACAAAGAAAAAGAAATGACTGAAGTACATCTTCTAACCTGTGAATCCCTACCTGCCGTACCCACTACACAGAAATATTGGAGAGCAAGAGAGCTAATGGCTTCATTGCCAAAGCCTAGCATTTGACAACAACTACAACAACAACGGCTGGGGAATGTCGAGATGCTGTTCACATCTCCTCCGCGTATCGGTTGGATGATCGCGTACCTACCTTGCGTAAGTGGGTGTGAGGCCGGCAGTCGGGTTGGCTCTTTTAGGGCTGTCACGCCAGGGTTTATTCATCATTTTAATCCGTGACAGTACAAACACTGCCATTACCCAAAAGCAAGAAGAACCGGGTGTTTATATCGGCTCCTAACTCTTTCAGCGAGACGATAATGGCTGGGACTAACAATTTACTTTTAAATTAATTTGATTTGTACAAAATAAGCTATTTAAATTAAAAAGCATAAAATAAGCAAGCGAAGGCCAGATTTCAATAAGAAGTATTTATAAGCATATTACTTGAAATCCGGGCTCTACTCGTCAGCATATAAGAAATGCAGGTAGTATGAAAATACTCTGCTTTTGCGAAATACCCAACGTTCCCTTATTAATCTTGGGCGGCAAGCACTTCAACTACCTAGGATGTTTTCTAGGGGTGAGCGGGTATATCCCCTCTTGGTTGCGGGCAGTACCTCACGTAGATCTTGCTATGACGGCGTACAGCAAGTCTAAGACGCCAACGAGTAGTATCCACAGGTTGTTTTATGAATTTTTATCGCACTATAACGATTTTAAATTGATTTAACCGACGGGTCTAAAAGCTCTAGCGGAGTTGGATGTGCACATGTCCATGGAACCGAACCCTCTACATTCGGTCTCCATGGCAGCACATCCATCTATAATGCAGAGCTCTATGCCACATATCAAGCTATTGCATATGTTCGCCGCAAGAATTTGGGTGATTGCCTTATACTTAGCGATTCCCTCAGCGCACTTCAGAGCCTTCGTGAGCTGTACAACCAACATCCTATTGTACAGCGTATCCAGGATGCCCTCCACGTTTTACACGCCTCTGGCGCTAGCGTGGTGTGTGCCTGGATTCCTGGACACGTGGGCTTGCGAGGGAATGACATGGCTGATTCTGCAGCTAAGGTGGCCACCATGGCACCCAATGTTGTCATACCACCAGTAACTGCGGAGGACTTCAGGCTTGTTGTGCGCAGGGCAGCCCTTTCGTGCTGGCGCGACGAGTGGTCTGCTCTGCGTGGCAGCAATCTCAGAACAGTGAAGGAGCTTCCAGCTAATTGGGGAACCTCTTGTCGGCGATCCCGTCGGGAAGAAGTAATTTTAGCTCGTTCACGTATTGGTCACTGTCATTTTACACATAGTTTTAAATTAAACGGGGACGCTGTTCCGGTCTGTCCGCAGTGCGGTGCCGACCTGACAGTCCGACACGTCCTTTTAGAATGTTTTAGTTTGACACGTCTCCGCAGTTCTCTCCAGCTGCCGGCCAGCTTGGTGGAGATACTTGCGGATCACGAGACGGCAGTGACCAAGGTTTTTAAACTGCTTTTAAATGTCCATTTTAGAATTTAATGACCAATAGGTTCTTATGCATTTAATTCGGCTGTTTTATTTATGTCCGTTTTAACTTCAGTGTGTTTGGACACTTTAGCCACCTTGTGGATGGTTTTAGTGTCATTAGATTTTACATCATTTTAGACCTTGACGTAGGAGGCTATGTTCTATTTCTGAGTGCCTTTTAGCTTTCAATTTTTACGAGTTTTAGCACTATTTTAGCATTATCGGGGCGCTGATGACCGCGCTGTTGAGGGCCCTAAGGCACTATCATCATCATCATCATCATCATCATCATCATCATCATCATCATCATCATCATCATCATCATCATCATCATCATCATCATCATCATCATCATCATCATCATCATCATCATCATCATCATCATCATCATCATCATCATCATCATCATCATCATCATAATCATCATCATCATCATCGTTCCCTTATTAATGATTACTTATTTCGTCGATAATGTCCCTGTACTTATTTGATTTTTTCCTTTAAAATCCAATCTCACAGTGCAACACCCGATAGCTGTTCGAAACAGTTGAAATGTAGGCAGAGTGCTTTGCATACAGCTGCCTTTGGTCCATGTTGATGGGATTGCAACTGTCTCTCCTTACAGAAACATGACACATGTCAATCAGTTTCAGTAATATTAATCTACAGATCAGTAGATATATCACTCAAGTTCTGCTGTATATTTTATTATATTACTAGGCGCAGGTGTTGGTACAACTTGTTTTACTAGAAGTACCAAATAAACCATCATTTTATGTAATATATTTTATGATACGAGATGCAAACGTGAGAATTACTATTTGCGCGTGGTCCTTCAAGATCTAGGTATACGCTGTGGCCTCGAATGCGTAGATATTCCTCCCACATTGATCTCAAATCTCTCTCACAATGTTTCTCATTGGGCAATTACCCTTCCAGCAGTCAAAAGCTAAGTTGACAGATCACAGCATCGTCAACTGTTTCTTGAAATTGCCAACAGATACCTCACCCACAATGCAACTTTTACTGATGCTTCAAAATTTGTGGAAAGAAATGTTTATGGGAAAATATGTCCTGAACATGCCATGCTACTTCGACTTCTGACTTTTACACTGTCTTTTCTAATGAGCTCTTTGCACCTAAGCAGGACAATCATATACACAATTTTTTCAAAACGACACCGAACGAACATATAGAGGTAGCCCCTCAGCTTCTATGTGACGAATATAGATAGCTTTTTTCACAATATGCCCGCATAAAATTGCTCCAGAATGAGTGTGGATTAGGCAGTGACAGCAACAACGACGCGTGCCTCACGCTGTGGCAGTTCGCAGGTATAGGTCACACACCGTGTCGCGTGCTGTAACTGTTTGTAAACATACCAACATACTCAACAGTAGCTTGCTACTATTAAGAATTTCTTTGGTTTATGAAACCGCAATAAAGAAGCTATTGCCTATGAGTGTTTCACGTGTTCCAAAATCCCGTTATAGCAGTCCATGATGACAAATAAGCTGGAGGACATATGCAACTTATACCATTTAGAGAGAAGTTAATGTTAGTGAGGTTGAGGATGGAAGCATTTATTGATAAACAGAACAGAAAACAACATCAAAGAATTGTAGATACATTAACCAAAACTAAATGACTTATACAATGAGACGAGCATTTTATTTCACGTGTTTGATAATAATAAATAAAGCATTTGTAACTGAAAAGGAAGTTGTTATTTACAGTAAGTGGTTGAAGTATTGTGCAATTAAGATCACAACAAAATGCACTGAAGTTAAACAAATAAATATTATCATTAATGTAACTATTTTTACAATTCATATTTTAATGAAACTAAATTAATCGTGTGTTCGTTGAACTCCCTTCAGCTCTTCCATACATCAAAACCATATCCGTCATTTCGCCGTTCGTATAGCGCTCCATATTGCTTGAATTTGATATCCAAGTACACGCAAAATCCTCTCTGATAGGACGGAATGTGCAGTTTTGGAAGGAGATCCGTCCCCTTCAGCTGCTGTGGTGCGGGCACTGCGGACCCCTAGCACTCTTTGTACCTCTGACGTTACTAGAGGAACCTCGGGCCGAACATTGGCGCCCCTCCCCGAATGGGATTTGTTCGGATTGGGTTGGACTCGAGGGGGCACTGTATTCCCGACACCCACAGGGAATTGGGTAGCTCCGGCCAGGCTAGGGCCACCCGGAGGGGGTAGAAGTTTGCCTGATAAGTCCCGGGTTCTAGCCTGCAGAGCTAGTAGAAGGTGTGCTACATCACATTCTTCCCTGCTGGCTGACGCGCGTAAGTAGTAATGGGAATACAACCTCTGCACATAACTAAATGAAGAGTAACCTTCAACTGTCCGAGTTATTAGTTGTCTTTTTCACAAGTAACTGTCATTTGTCTCATTACCTGAAAGGTAGGCTAGGATCATTGATAAAGAGCAAGGAGTATTATTTTTGTTTTCGTGGCCGGTACGTCCTAATAACAACTTTTGAAGTTCGTACACCAGTGGTTCCTGCGCTGCCTAATCACAAAGTTATGTAATATTTAATGCTACATAAAATTATAGCTAACAGAACTTCGTAGCTTCAACGACCAGTTAAGTTTTAAACCACGCGACGGCTATAATCGTTCGGATCGCTTTGAAACAATCTGTATACGATGTCCCACATTCACACGAAATGCGGTGCAATCCCTGAACTTGGAAGTCCAGTTAATTTAATACAGTACAGTCTGACCATCAGAACTTAAGGACAGCTTATGTAACACGACGTATAATTTTACACTGACGAAATTGATATCCCATATCTTTAAGCGTTCTCCTTAATGTGTCCTTCTACTTTCAGAAGGGCCTTTCCTTTAACAACAATCATAAGTTTACGTATTATAGGGATGTCTTTTCTCTGTTCATAAATCTCTACAATGCTACACATTGTTCAAACTTATCGAGTTAAAACTGTTTTGTATATGTGTGATGTTTAGTATGTGGTGAAAGTTGTTCATCAGCCCCTTTTGAACTTTGAACCTCTATATTTTGTACCTATAGTCGGTTCATTTGCCTCAGTGCTTTTGCTGTACCATTATTTAACGTTAAATCTGATATTGTATATTGGTCTGTAAATATATTACAAAATTCCATATATGAACATATAAAGTAAACATGACCATATGAAATTCAATGTAAATCAACAACCAGACAGGCCATGTAGATGATGCAACAAATGCTTAGGTTTATTAAAATCCCAAATTCAGAAAATTCTGGAAACTATATCTACACAAATTGTGACGTCGGAGCAATCAACATTTAGTATTTCGGTAACCTAGCAACGAAACAGAGGAAAGAACCAATAATTTTATGCTTAAATGTCTTTCTTCTCTTTGCTTGTACTCTCGAAGCGTGTAGACGTGTTTTTGGTAAAAGCTCTTGAAAACTACAGGGAGATAATGGAGTTCGCCATTCATTAACGTTTAATAAACGATTAAAAGATACGCTGAATACGCAAAACGACGAGAAATAACAAAAGCGGAAAACCGTTGCATCATTCACAAAGAGAAGGAGAAAATTAAAAGTTAGTAAAGTGCTATACCATTGAAAAAGTCGCATGTGAAGAAAAAGATGTCAAGAAATAAATACATGTAAAGTGAAACGTTGTTCATAATTTTATTTCATAGTTGTCCAAACGCAAAGTCCCTTTTGAATCGATACCACGACAGAGAGGTTTCGCATCTCATCGCTCGCCGCAGCTACCGGAAGGAAAATTTACAGAAATCTTCGAGACAATCATCTTCACGGCCTAGAGACAGGAGAGTTCATCGCTTCTACATCAAGGTAAGCTTTGGCTTCTCAACGCGTCGCCACACCGAGGGAAACGCGAAACTGTTCGCGCGTCTGGGGCGTGGACCTCACAACAACGAATCCTACTTCAAATATGCCGGCGCAAACCTCTCTTGACTGCCTCGTTGAATATTTCGATACTTGGCACATACGTCTTAACACTCAAAAGACCGCAGCTAAGATTTTTTAGCTTACGTCGCATCTCCAACTCTCCCGAATTGCATATCAAGCATGAATCAATTCCCTGGCTACCTCCTACCACCTCCGTCAAATACCTTGGAGTAATGCTGGACACTAGACTTACTTGGCGAGCCCATATTGATCGACTTATCTCGTTGGCATCAGGACGACTTTCAAAACTCGGTCCGCTTCTTCACAGACACACTCCTCTTGGGATTGAATGCTCTATGCTTCTCTACAAATCTCTTGTCCGGCCACTTATCACATATGCTTCCCAGGTATGGGGTTCGGCTAGCAACACTCATCTCCGAAGGCTACAGGTCCTGCAAAATCGATTTCTGCGCATCGCCACGGATGCGCCTTGGTACGTAAGAAATCAACAACTGCATAAAGAACTTGGTCTCCTACCTCTTCACCAGTACATACGTCAGATCGCCTCTCGCTTCTTCTCAAACCTGCCAGATATTCCAGGAGCTGTGAGGTACGACATCGGCGTACGAATCCGCCAGCCCACGCACCTGAAGAGACGACTCCCACAGGATCTCCTCCTTAGTGACTCTGATTGAAAAAACTATGAATATTGTTTCACAATGACTGTTGCTCTTATCTCTTTGATTACTTGTTTGTTTTAATTAACTTATTTTTCTCTTGTTTCACAGTGTTAAGGAGATAATACGAGCCAACTTGGGTTTCCTTACATGTTATTATATAGTTCATAAAGATTCAATTAGTTAACAAGGATCTGTAAAGCATGTACTGCTGATCGATCATTGAATAAATTAAAAAAATATATATCGGTGCATCGTGTGGCATAAATCTTACAATCCTACAACGTAATAACTAGGCCTTTACGTTTCTCATATTTACAAAGCTTAAAACATTGAATATTACGTTTTTATTTGTGAGCGTATGACAATATATGTGTTTCTCTTGAGTGGAACCAGTAAACTCTAACAGAGTCAACTGCTGTACTGCTGAAGGTTACAGGGAATGTTAATGCAATACCGCTTATCTGCTTTTATGCTTTCATTCTTCAGTCAGGTTGTGGTTACTTGCTTATCTAATTGCAATTGTTTATCTATTTGCCTTGTATTTGTTACTTTAGTAATTACTAAGGGGTAACTACAATTAGTTACTTGTGTCCTTTGTTTTGGTAACTGTACAAAATTGGCCGTTAGATATCGAAGCTATTAAGTCATTTCCTGCCCCTACCTTCGATTAATTGCTGTTCAAATGTGTTTGGTCTTGTAAAAAGGACTTTAACAAGGTTAAAACTACTCTATAAAAGGAAGTCGTTAAAATTGAGAGAGTCTTCGCATATAATTCATTTGTGTGGGCTTTTTTATTCCTTTCTTCGTGTATATCCCATTACACCTACGTATCTCTAAGGTCCCAGTCGTAGCTAAGGGCATTATGTTATCACAAAAGCTCCTTTTGCAGGCCTCTTTTCCTATAGAGTTAACCAACTCTTTTATTCCACATCTCCATGTGCTATTGTACAACACGCAAAGCAAGGAAGAAAGACTTTCTCTCATCCCTTCAAGCAATCTCTCTACAAATCCCTTTTGGGAGAATTCGCGCGCGCCTTTTGATGAAGTCCTTACCTCCAAACTCGACATTCTCACGTAACTGGGGCATTATTAACCTCCCGACCACACATGATCATCTTGACTGCACGTGTGTAGCGCGAGAAAACTGCACTATTCACTCAACAGTCAAATCTGGAGCTTATTTTCAACTATTTTAAAGTTAAAAATAAAAACAGGAGTATTGTGAAAGTTTGTTCCTTTTTATATTTTATGAATGAATGAATGAATTAGATATTTATGTATTGTGCATATTCCAAAGTTTTCCAATTTACAACTTTAGGCTACATTTATTTGTCTTTATCTTGTTGCTACCTTGTCTTACATGACACTCTGGTCTTCTGCTCTGGCAAGTAGCTCTTAACCTCCATGCCTACTTGTTACTTAATTAGCCCCTTTCTTCTCCCTCATCTTCCTTTCTTAATTTCTTTACATTTTTTGCCCACTTTACATTTATCTTCTGTAAGAACTCAGCAATATTTATTACCTTCTTTTCCTCTGTTCATGTTAACATTTTTATAGCTACTATCCTCTTCTCTAATTTTTGTCATTTGGTTCTCACTTCCTTCCAAAAACCACTATGATTTGACTCCTCTACTCTCCATAAATCTCCCATCAATCTATCTACCTATCTTCGACACCTTTCTCTCCAATTCCGACCACCAACTATTTATGTTCTTAGTACTTTTCTGTTGCTTCATACACAAGTTCAATAATTACCATTTCTTCCCTTTAATACACTTATACCATATTTTCAGTTTTCTCTCTATTATTATTCTCCTCTTTGGATTACCCAACTCTAGTAATGCCACATCTCTTGGTGCCGATGTTGGCAAACCTAGTAGTTCTTTACAAAACAGTTCAAACATCTGGTTTAATTGTGTTCCTATCTCCGATGTGGATACATTGCAGAACCATTACAGTGATGGCCTTAGGCTTTTGTTCTATTACAAGAGCAGGAAGGGAACTAAAGACAACTTACCAGTTCAAGTATTGAAACATTGAAAGTGCCATAATAAGAAAACACCATATGTCAAGTCTTAAAATAAATGAACGTTGAAATAGTTCACTTTAGCAAACTGAACTTAGGACATATCTGTGATAACTGAAATAAAATGTATTAATGAAGTAACAGTGTGAACTGTGTGACGTCAGGGAAACTTGAACTACTGCACACCATAAATTGACGGTGTGACTGTGTAATGAAGTTAAAAGCAGAATGAACTCACATAATGAACTAGGGGACTTCACAGAAATTTGAACTACTTCATTTTATGAACTAGGTGAGCACAAAGAAAGGAAAACCACTTCAGGTTAGTAAACAGACAGTGTAAACTAAGTGCAGTGAGAGTGAAAACTGAATACAGTCAGAATGCATGCTCATTAAGCAGCATTTTGTACTTTTCTCGTGTACTTGCATTGGATTTACTTACCAGTCCAAGCATTGAAACATTGGAAGTGCTCCAATAAGAAAGCACCATATGTTAAGTCTTAAACTAAATTAACGTTTAAATAGTTCGCTTTATCAAACTGAACTTCGGACATTTCTGTGAAACTATAATAAAACGTATTAATGAAGTAGCAGTGTGAACTGTGTGACGTCAGAGAAAGTTGAATAAAGTGAAACATCATAAAGTGACGGTGTGAATGTGTAATGAAGTGGAAAGTAGAATGAAATCACAGTGTGAACTAGGTGACTTCAGGGGATTTTTAACTACTTCATTTTATGAAGTGAGAGTGTGAACTTGGTGAATTCACAAAAAGTAAAACAACTTCATAGCAGTGAAAGAGCAGTATAAGTTAGTTTATTTCGTATTTCTTATTACAATATGTATCATATACAGCTACCTATATATGTAACATAATTAATATACATAAATACAAAATCGTGCATAGTCCTCATTTTGGAGTTGCATATTCCTATACCCCATTATAGTTAACCCAGGTTGTGTACATAATGGAACATTTTAAAACTTGGGATCTATATTTTTATTTTCCTTTATACCTTATACTATTTTTCGTAGCTATTCTCAATAGCCTTCCCTGTTTTCCAATGCCATTTTTATCTTACATTGCCAATAAATTTTCCCAGTTTTATTATGTTTTCTTCTGATCTCAGATTCAAGATTATTTTGCCTCTTACTTCATTTGGCACGTTTTCCCACTTACGCAAAAGAAATTCGTCTCTCCAGTATTTTGTTTTTTTTACAATCAAAGATGTAATGCCAAATACTATCTTCTTTTTCACACATTGTACATCATCCCTTTATATATCCATTCGTTATACCCCTTATGTATACCACTCCCGTGCTAAACCATGGCAACCCTTCTCTTCGTAATTTATCACAGATGTCAATATATTTTCCCTGCCCCAATCATTTTTCAATTGTTTTTATAATTTCAGAGATCTTTACTGACAGTTTAAGCTAAGTGCAATGAGACTGAAAACTGAATACAGTCATAATACATGCACATTAAGCAGCATTTTGTAGATGCACAGTCTCCTTTTTCCTGTATACTTGGATTTACAATGCAGTAGTTTTGAGTCCTTTTGCGTCTTTGTGGAATGTCGTTCGATCTCGCCTGCCGATGATCAGTTAACACCCCTTCCCCCGGGTCGTGTGGTTAATCAAGTGCTGAGCCCTTCTCCGCAGTAAGACGACAGTCCTTGGGGGTATTATTAACTCCTTTTTATTCTTCGCAGCCTTCGATCCGCAGTTCTGTTCGAAAAATCAGTGAAGTTCGGTTCATCTCCTTCTCTAAATATACATTAGCGAGGCTTGTTACGTCAGTGTACTTGTAGGATAACTGGATCACGTCTTCTTCTCTAAAGAGCACAACTAAAATACCAAAACTGCCTTAGAATATCAAACCTTCATTTAACATCCGGTCTTCCTAATATGTTCTAATAATTTAAATTATTATATTATTTTAAGAGATTTGTATAAACAATGTAATCTTTACGAAAAATATGACACTATTTGCAGAGAAGCAACAGATACTGTACAAATATATAACTTGTAGCATAATACATCATTTATCTTAAAAGAAAATGATGAAAATTTTCTTATTAATTGACGATGATCGCAATTTCGTGAAAACTCATTCACATCATCAGCTCAAAGAACCTCGTTGTCAACGTTACAATCACTAGATGTCGCTATATTTTTGCCAATACTACCAAAATCTGAAATAGAAATAAACTAAAAGTAGAATTAGCTGCTGGTATTTCAAAAGTCACCACGCGATGTTTATTTTCTTCAACTAAACGATTTTTCCCAAACCATTTAATCTATCGGACGATATATGACTTCAAGGACTTAACTTCAGGATTTATTTCATGGCTAAATGCCCAAAAATGATCTGCTACGGCCGATTTATCATTTTTTATTCTTAATGTTACGAGAATGTTCCTTTGTTCTTGTTTCTAAATTAGGTTTTTATCTATTATTGGAAAGACGAAACATAATTTGGACACCATCCCGCTTGGTCAGACCACAACTAGATCAATTAATGGTAAATAAATATTTTCTTCACACTAGACGTGCATAGCACAAAATATGAATGAGTAGGATCACATTGAAAAATGTCACAGCCGTTAGTGTCTCATGTGTTTATGAGAACTCCTAGTGGTTTACCGGGAAAAACACGAGTAAGAGAATTTAATGTCATACTTGCACTTAGGCCACGGTAGCTCAATGGCTAAAAACGGAAGATCCATGGTTCAAATCTCGGTTTTTCAGTTTGACTTCTACCTTTCAAAACTACCGTATAGGTGAAAAAATCTGATTATATTTATTATTCTGGGAAATGGTTCAAGCAATATTTATTATACGTCGTATATTTAAAATACTAATATAAAGGGTAAAATGTGTATCTTGTGTTTACTGTGAAAAACCTCAGAAGACTTCATTTTCAATTGCTTTGATATTGTCGTGAACCCGTTATCTGCGATAGCGCGGCTTTTGTACACAAAGAACCGGCAAATACAGTTAGCGGAGGTAAACGACTTGCCGGCACAAATTATGTTACTCTTCTGAAGGTTTGGATTTAGTCTAGTGAAAGAACATTTGGTTTCTTTATTCCATAAATATATAGTGATTTTTACAGAACAGTCTAGAATTACCAATGAGGTATTTAAGGAAGCGACGACTGGCCAAGAGTCAGCCGTAAACAGAGATAAATTAATTAATTAATTAATTAATACAGATTAATTAATATTATAAATTATTTGTTACCTTTATCTGCATGTTTCCTTTGTCCGCTTGCTCTTGGTTTTCACACTATCCGCCTATCAGTTCCTATTGTGTAAACAAGCCACGTGATCTTAGATACGGGTTCGCGACCATATGTAGACGATAACGTCAAATGTTTACACGTTATGAAAAATGAAATTTTGGGAATACACGTAAAAGTGTATGAAGACACCTAAGGTCCAATAAGATGTAGATGTTTCCGGCATTTCTGGTCGTTGTCTGGTAGGAAAAACTGAAGTTTCTGACGTTTCGCCCGTACGTACGTTGATCATCCTCAGAGGACTCGTGAAACAATATTTTGAATAATTTGTTTACTTCTAAAAATTTGGAATTTGTTTTGCAATAATGTAGTGTACTAGAAAGAGGAGGTGATAGGAGGTATGTAGTAATTTCTTCTTGGGAACTGTTAACGGACAGTTGACACACGATTATTTTCTTACATAATGTTACTGTACATGTACCACATTCCTGACAATTTCTCAGGCTTTGTGAAGTTCTACTTGGGGCAATAATACTTTGTGATTTTAAAATAAAATAAAAATTGCAGAATCCTCACGGAATTATCGAAAATGTATCCAGCGAATTTTCTGAATTATGGTTCAAAGTCGATATCATACAAGTATCGAGGTGGTTTGAAGTCGATACCATACAAGTATCGAGGTGGTTCGAATGCGATATCATACAAGTATCGAGGTGGTTCGAATGCGATATCATACAAGTATCGAGGTGGTTCGAATGCGATATCATACAAGTATCGAGATGGTTCGAAATCGATATTATACAAGTATCGAAGTGGTTCAAATGCGATATCATACAACTATCGAGGAACCTCCCTAATAAATATACACGAAAGATGCAATTGGAGTTTTAGATGCTAATTTATCAAACAGTTCCAGTAGAGTGCCAATTAATAAAGTAATAGGAATCTATAAAATGAAACGTAATCCTTTGTTTGATGAAAGATTTCCAGTTATTTATTTTCGGGATCGTTAAACGCTGTAGCTGAACGCTGCGTGCCTCACAACGTTAACTGCAATTGATTAACGAGGTTGAGAAGAAAGTCTCCATCAACCTTGATTGAGTGATCCTTCTTACAGACTCAAGTAAGACTTGGTTTGTGTTTCTTCCAACGGAGGTAGCTCTGAAATTCCCGTTAATCTGTCTAGAGAACACTAGGTAAATAATGTTGTTAAGACAGAATTGGTTTCCATGAACGTACCGCTCCATTGTTCTCAAATCTCCTTCTGGCTGAAATCCTGTCGCTATGTAATTAATCGTGATTCATTCAATTATGTTCGCTTACAGAAATTGAACTTATAAATGTTTATTCTTCTTGTTACACAACCTATACTGGTCGCCAAACTAGAATGTGATTGACAGTTGGTACCTACATGGAAAAGCGCTGTAAATAAACGAGAGGGGATGAGTACGTCATAACTGTTGCTATAGTAACGAAAAAAATTATCACTTAGAGTCGAGACGTTTCCATGACAACGTTAGACGCTAAACCTTGGTTGTCAGTGTTCTAACGTGCTTAGCATTACCTGCGGGAAAGCGACTTACGCAAACTCTGCAGTAAACACAACACAATGCTTTCACGTATACAACAGTTAGAGATCCTATACTGGCAAGTTACTTTGCATTTTATTTGTGGAAATGTGACTTGGTTTACCTGTGCTTGAGTCCGTGCATCTGTGCGCGTGTTGTGACCATTTGCAGTTGTATTTAATGAATGTTTAGTTATGTCAAAATATTGTGACTTTGTGAGTTCGTGAAAGTAAAAGTCCAATTGCACAAACTCAAAATGTTCTTTATTTTCACCGAATTACAGTTGGAACACTTGCCGATTACATAGAATTACGTAGCGCACAAAATTACAATTCACCAGTTCGTCTGTCACAGGTCTATTCTAACTCACAATTACGTACAGCTCCTCTGATACACGTACCCAGTCTTCGGGTTCGTTCACTCACTCGGCGCTCCTCACGGCTGCTCGCCAAGAACTGAACTGACTCGCCAACTACAGGCCTTATGTAGGGAAGATCACCGTTTCTGGAAGGTTTGCGGCGCGCACAATTATCCCGATGTTTCCAGACGTCTGGTGGGAGGGAAGAGAGACGGTACAGGGCTCGTGCCGCTCTCCTAATCATCCCTTCAGTTAGTGACACGAGACAAATCGGTAGGGGTGGCCTGAATGCTTCCCGTCTGGCCCTACTGCCGGCATGTTCTATAGGGAGTGCCGACGTTTGGGTGACAATATAGTGACAAACGAAAACCTGAACGTGTTCGGGAACCAAATAAAACTATATTTAGTAAAGGTATTACAATTAAAGTACATACACGGGAAATAATATGCTCTGTGAGTGAATACTTCGATGAGGAGAAATTGAAAGGGGACTCTAGGTGCTTTTTGTTTCTTTGTTGTTGTTTTGTTTTTGTAATTTACGTCCTCCAACGTTAAGTCATAAATGATACTCAAATGAGTCCAGGGTTAAAGGAGCTTAGAGTTACCCGACATTTGAGTTGAAGGATAAGGGAAAACCCCGGAAAAAACCTTCTACAGGTATTCACCCAGACCGAGTTTCGAACTCGGGACCTCGTGAACTTGAGGCAGGCATGCTACCACCACGCTACCGAGGCGGGTGGACTAGGTGCTTGGTAAGACTTCGCGTGCTCTAGGTATCAGTAAGGGCTTTAAGGATAAGATTGGCAAAGAAAAGCATTTTAAAGAAGAAAGTTATAAATTAGAAACTGCCGGAAAAAATTATGTAAGCGTTACTTTCCCACTTCAATAAGCATAAATGTCACAGATGCCTCTTTTGTTGCGATGATCTTTACATTGATGTGTTCTTGCATGTTGAAGCAGAAACCTCATGTTCCAAGAGGGAAAAGATAACTAGAAATTAATACATCAGTAGAGATCATAAATAAGCATAATGGGAATAAAAAGGGAATAAATGATATAAGAAATAAAGTTAAAAAGAATATTTGAAATTGCAATATAGTGTAAATGAAGGGAAAATCGGACAGAAGTTGTGTCTGAGCACAGACACGAGGCAGGAAATATAACAATAGACCCCGACATTGAGACGCCAGCAAGGTATGTAAAGCTTAAGAGGAACGTAGCCAAGCATGACTGAATACCGTTATGACGCTGAGAGGTCATACAACCCAAAGGGGTGGAAACGTTACTGCTGCATAGGAAATACAGACGGGAGTGACCAATAAGAGAAAATTAAAGAAATAAAACCTCCCAATAAAATGTAGAGTAAACCACGTGATAGGCGTAAAATAGTAAAGGAATAGAAAATGGGCGGTGATAGGCGAGAAAAGCTAGAGTAGAAGCTGGGAATACGACGGGGGAAAAAGCGTCTCTCTGGTACTTCATACGACGGGAAGAAAACGTGTTTTTGGGAGAGAAGTAGGATCCGATGTTGCAGTCCGAATTAGAGTTATGGTCTTGAAGACAGTGCAAATATAGGGAATAAAGGGAGTTAGCAAAGCAACGTGAAAACGTTAAGGGGAAAGGAAAATTAGGAAGACAACGAAAGTGCTAACAAGAGAGTAAGGAGATAGCCAGGTGAATAATAATAAGAGAAAATAAAGGAATAGAGAGACGGTAAGCACGACTTTTCATAACCGAACCCTGAGAAAGAGATCCCAGCTCACCGACAATTAGACAAAACACCAACCTTTCCATCTCACCGTCAAACCCTTCATACTCCATCCCTAACAAAGCACTCAAAAGGACAGCGAACCAAAAAGAACCCACAACAATGTTCTAGCGTTTCCCTGTAGGTCCACGACTGTACTATTGTCTTTGTGTACATTATTATACATAATATTAACAATAATAAATAATAATAAAATACCCATTGCTGTCGCAACTGAATCACCTTTGCACGCATAGACCTATCGCGCCCTCCACGTTGCAGTAGTAAGCGGCAACGTCGCCTCTGCCTCCATACAAAATGTCAATCACTTTCTAGATTGGCGACCAGTATAAATTATTGAAGTGAAAGCTTCTTTAGGCGCGCTTAGCACTTTTTTTGGGGGTAGTGAATTAAGTTGAGCCGTCAATGACGCTCATTCGGGTGAAGTTGGCTCAAGTCCTCTCAGTCCGAACTAACCCCCCACTCCAACTCACTTGTTATTTCAGTCTTATGTTATCCATACCGCTATACACGTAGATTTTCTGTCACACTCATCAGCGTATCAACAACACACATCCAGGTAGGTTTTAACATATTTCAAATACTATGACAAATTCAGAAGAACTACAGGAGTTTCATTAAAAAAATAACTGTCTTAGGGCCGTTCTTACAAACGTCTGTCAAGTGTCAGTAACCGATCCGATCAGATAACCTTCTGTCATTTAACAAGTCGACAACATGTCAAATTACACTTTAAATAATAATAGTCAAAAGGAACAGATAATATCACCCAAGTTCGGGATTTGAATAATTAAAACCATAACAACGAAAAATAAAACGAGTGTGTTAATTGGAAATAAAAGTGTTAGGAATTCGTGAAAGAGATGTTTCATTTTAGACCCTGTTATTTTTATTGACAATTTATGTTTATTGTGAGTAGTAAAACGTAAAACATCAATAAATTAAATGTAATAACACGTAAATAATAAAATTATCACGTATTAAAATGACGTGTTCAGTTTATTTGCATTTACATGTTGTAGGTTATGTTTGTCCACAAACTGAGAGACCGACAAAGGTTCAAAAGATTTAATATATAAATTTGATTTTTATAGAAAAAAGATATAAATATTTATTATTTAATTTGGAAAATAAAAAATTATAGACAAAACATTGGACAAAAGCATCGAACAAAAACGTTTAAGTTGCATTTAAAATGTATTAATATCAGTATTAATTGTGACAAAACATTTGAAATGAATATAACATATAATAAAGTATGTACGAACGTGTAATAAAACTTGGAGTAAAGAGTATATGTACGGATGTGTATTAATGTGTGTAAAATATATACGTAACCAAACATTTCCGAATATTCAAAAATATGCAAATAAGCAAATTATGATCATATAATTATGTTAAAAGATATGTATGAACTTGTATTTTATTAAATATAAATATGCAATGAAATATGTGTATCAGTAGGGAACAAAATACGAAAAAGGATTGTGAAATAGCAT
Source organism: Mantis religiosa (assembly GCA_030765055.1). Taxonomy (NCBI): domain Eukaryota; kingdom Metazoa; phylum Arthropoda; class Insecta; order Mantodea; family Mantidae; genus Mantis; species Mantis religiosa. The sequence goes on from CM060951.1 coordinate 8,081,888, forward strand.
GTATTTTAATATAAATATAAAATACATATAAAACGATATATCATGTGATATGATTTTACTTCCTTTATACATCCTTTGTATAACTCTCTTCGCACGGTCGCAAGTCCGTCGTCATTCAGTTGTTTCAGAGTACACTTAACGTAAGACGTGAAATGTTTACCTCGCAGCTTACCTCTTTGTGGAAAAATGAGTGTCAACTTTACATTTTTGAAAATAATTTTTAGGAATAGTTTATAATGAATAGTTTTTCAAGTTTTAACTTCTGTCGTGTGGTTTTAAGCACACACAATTTTTTTATTGTACTCTTGTTAAGCTAAACTAGCAGTCGCTTAGGTTGTGCTAGTTTTTGAGCGCCTTCGTATTCTACTTTAGGAAAACCTGCAACTAAATATTAGCTTTTATATTCTTTTGAATAGAATTAGTACTACTGCCATCTCAAATTAGACGTCTATGACGGAATACAGTGCTTACTTTTGTATGGTTAGACACCTTGACTTCTTCCAGCATATTGTAATGCTTTCTATGCAAATTGGATAATATGTTATCTGTTCTTCGTGGAGCGTATTCTAGTCCAGTGGTATAACAGCTCTATATGCTACAACATATTGCACCAATTAATCATTTTGTGGTGCACTGCCACTCAAGCACACCTGGTTTCTGTTTAATTTTGTATGCAGCAGCTATATGGTTCTTGTAAACAACAATCTCCATGGAGCAGGTTAAATTCGGCGATTGTGAGGGCCTTGCAGTTCTGACATCAGTGATCCAAACTCGGTAACGCTTGGTTAGGAGCATCTTGAAACAAGGATGTCCTTAATTACGTATCACTGTCACTTTGCTATTTTAGTACGAATTAATTACATTTTCAGGTACCTCAAATTTTTAGTGTGAATTAGATCAGTTATCATTATCACTTAAATTGTCTTCGCACTGGAGGAAAAGTTTCCGAACTCAATATGAAGTTGGTAGCTCTCATACATAGAAGCTAAAGAATATTTTTGTTAATCTGTTGACAGTTACTCATCAATGTTTCAGCCATTTTGGACCCTCAGTTGTTATGTAATAGTCCTTTGAGTAATGTGCTTTGTCCTTTGAATAGTCCTTTGTTTTTATGAAAATGGAAAAAATCGAGTATGAAGCTGTCACTAAATATTTGTTTTTGAAAGGCAATAGGCCACGCAATTCAAAGATGAGTTGGATTTCGTGTATGGGGACTGCGCACCATCATTTACCACAGTAAAAGTTTGGGCAGCTGAATTTAAACGTGGCTTATAAGTGACTGCTTTGTAATATAACTGAGTATTTAGTCCAGGTCTCTTAGGTTTTAGGTAACTCCTTTACTTTTACCTAATTTATAATTTTTTCAGAAATGTGAACTGATGTTAAAAATATAATTTTCAAAACCATGTAGGTATACAGACGAAGCTTTGTTTCTTTCATAGTCAACAGGGCTTTCTTTAAGTTTCAAACACATTCGAACACGTTTTTGGATTCTAAGGACCAGTTTTCGATATTTTTGGGACATAAGTTCGTTTCAGACTGAAGGGACCTTCTCACGCAGTTCTTGGAATTTTCTTGGCTGGCCTAGATCAATGATGTTCTATGTTTTCTTTGCAAACGGTAAATTCCTTTTGCAGCAAACCCATGCACTGCTGCTCTTGGTTTATGGCATAGTACATTGAGGAAGTAACCATGGCAGAGCTTCTCCGTGGATGACAGCTTGTTGTCCTTCGTGATTTCAATATATTCTTGCGAATCCATAGAACCAATGATGAATCTTGATATTCCTCTACCTTCAGCAGATATACCACTTCCAGATCATGACAGCATTGCCAGCTCCCTGAACAACTGGTACCAGACATTCAATGAGGAATTTCTCAGCTGGTGTCCTTCGAACACTAGCTTTACGGGAACTGACAGTTAAAATCGAGACAAATCGCTGGAAGTGAGCTCTTGCGGTTCACGATCGACAGCCCAACAGTGAGCTGGTCTTCGTATACTGAAATAGCTAGCCTTGGACCAACCGGAGCGTGGTTTGTCAGTTACTGCACCTTCTTCTTATATTTTTTGTGTCACAACAAATGGTGACGTTATTTCTCTATAAGGCTTATTGAAACTGCATATAAAACATCTGCCAGTTTAATGATTCTGATTATGATTCTGATGCCCATCTCGGCAGCGTAGATGATGACGTGACTACCTTACGTTCAAGAGGTCCCGGGTTCGCATCTCAGTCAGGGTGAGTTACCTGGATAAGGATTTTTCCGGGGTTTTCCCTTATCCTTAAACGACTAATGTCGGGTAGATCTAAGCTCCATGGACCATGGACACATTTGAGCATAACTTCACTCATTTCATTCACCTTCCGATATGCCGTAACGTAAAATTACCATATATATGTAATATTATATATATATATATATATATATATATATATATATATAATTCTGACTCACTTTTTGCTTACATTGTTAATTTATTTTTCACAAAGAAATGCCTGTTTCTTCAGGCACAAGAACAGAAAATGTTTTTATCTCGATAGATGAAACAATAAACAGAAACCTGTCACATCTGTTCAGTGAAAGCAAAACTATTGATGGGGGCATGTTGGGCGTGATCGAGGGCGAAGATAGATCCTCGAGAACATTTTTCATTTCAAGCAATCTCTTCAATTTACAAAAGTCACGGAAAAATAGTAAAATTATAAGGATATTTTTTTTAATTTTTCACTATGCCACAATACTCATAGGGTTCTTAAGATTCTGAAAAACAAATAACATCAAAATTAACAAATTAATCCGCAATATGAAATGATGGACTTTTTATTTCTAAATTATATATCTTAGTAAAAATATAAATAGAAAATAAAATGATTCAGCACAATGTTCTTCACATGAATAGATGATTAAAGAACTAATTTATTTTTCTTAAAACTAGTAACTACAGTGTGATCCATATGAACCTGAACCATTTGGATAGTCCATAACCTTTGAACCAATAATAGGACAAACGTACAACTTTGGCAGAATACAATACACAATTGGGAAATTACAATTACACTATTTACATCTCAGAGAAAATGTTGGAAGTGTCTTCCACCAGCACCTATAGCTGTACGTGTGTCCTATTATTGGTTCAAAGGTAATGGCCTATCCAAATGGTTCAGGTTCATATGGATCACACTGTATAACGTTTGTATCAAAATTAAAAGACCAGGAGCTTTTTAAGTGAAACAAGCTAGTATACCTAAAATTCTGAAGCTGCTGGACGTGATCAATTAAATTTGGAACTCATAAAATATGCACCTGTGTGTTTACATAGCAGATTGCGTGATCTTCTCAATATTTGTTGGAGGTATGGGCATATCTCTGAAGAATGGAATACAATTGGTGATAATATTTTTTAAGAAAGGCGATAGAGAAAAATGTGACAACTACACCGCTGTATGCTGTATGCTAAAATAGTTCAAAGAAGAATAATTGCAACGGCGAAAGCACGGCTTCATGAGGCACAAAACGGATTTAGAAAAGGAAGATCATGCACGGGTAGTATATTTATAAATTAACAACCAATTGAAAAACACGAAGAATTTAGTGTTGATACATATATGTGTTTTGTTGACTATGCTAAAGCCTTCGATTCGGTTTTAAGGGATAAACATTGGATAACGATGGAAAATTGTGGAATACCAGCACATTTAATAGGGACTGTACAAGGTATGTATAAAAACACTACAATATCAATAATAAAAACAGAAGCAGTGGACATAAATAAAGGCGAAAGACAAGGATGTCCTCTATCAAATATATTCTTTAATATCCATAATGATAATATGGTACAAGAATGTAAGCAAAGTATAAAACAAAATGTACTGAATGGAAATATTATTTTAAATACAGTAGTACTTGTTGATGATCAAATGATAATATCCCACTCAGAAGATGACATGCAAAGAACAGTATATAGTTTATAAAACATAGCGGAAACATATAACCTGTCAGTCTCAGAACACAAAACTAAAGTAATGGCTTTTAGAGGAAAGAACAACATAAGAGCAAAAATACTTATAAACAATAAAATAATAGAACAGGTTAACACTTTTAACTGCCTAGACTACACAGTAGCAGTAGTAAATAACAACAAAGGTATGGAGGTGAAATTAAACAGATTCAATCAAATGTGTGGGACTATAATAAGAACACTGAACAGGAAAACTCGAAAGGACACACAGATGCAATTTTATAAGATACTTGCAGTACCAAAGTTAACATACTGTTCCGAAATATAGACACTGGCAAAGAACAAAACGCAAACAGCTTGAATCGGCAGAGATGAGATTTTTGAGAAGCCTCCCAGGTTATAAAAGAATAAATCACGTAAGAAACGAAAAAATAAGAGATGAGCCTGGCATTTTTAATTTAAACAGTAAAATAATAAAGAACAAAAATGAATGGAAAAATCATATTTTAAGAATGGACGCGGAACGACTTCCAAGAAAAGCTTTAGATTATATGCCGAAGGGAAACAGAGATGCGGGACGCCCAGATATACACTGGAAGGGTCAGTAGGCTCCTGAAGAGAACGGAATGGGTCACAGGGCCCAATCCTTGAAGAAGAAGAAGAAGAAGAAGAAGAAGAAGAAGAAGAAGAAGAAGAAGAAGAAGAAGAAGAAGAAGAAGAAGAAGAAGAAGAAGAAGAAGAAGAAGAAGAAGAAGAAGAAGAAGAAGAAGAAGAAGAAGAAGAAGAAGAAGAAGAAGAAGAAGAAGAAGAAGAAGAAGAAGAAGAAGAAGAAGAAGAAGAAGAAGAAGAAGAAGAAGAAGAAGAAGAAGAAGAAGAAGAAGAAGAAGAAGAAGAAGAAGAAGAAGAAGAAGAAGAAGAAGAAGAAGAAGAAGAAGAAGAAGAAGAAGAAGAAGAAGAAGAAGAAGAAGAAGAAGAAGAAGAAGAAGAAGAAGAAGAAGAAGAAGAAGAAGAAGAAGAAGAAGAAGAAGAAGAAGAAGAAGAAGAAGAAGAAGAAGAAGAAGAAGAAGAAGAAGAAGATGATCATCATCATCATGCTGATGAGCTAAACTTCTGTAACGCTCTGCATTCTTATACGTTTATACAATGATATATGTATTTAAAGTTTATTTTATTCAATTATTCAGTAATTATTTGATTGAGTGAAAGAGTGAATAGAGAACGCTATGTGAGTGTACCGCATCATCTTCTACCGTAACAGGTGACAGTCACAACTTCTGAGGTAGAACTACATAACAAATTGTCAGTATGTTTCAAAGTGGAAAGCAAAAGAACAGTTGAATGACAAAGCAAACGACCTGCGGATACTTTATCATTGACGACGTTCATTACCGGAATTGGTAAGGCAGATACCAATATCCAGCCTCGTAATGGTATGGTAATTTCCTTTTATTTATTTACTTTTTTCGTGCACGCCATTGGTAACCGTATCGAGCTTTGGAGATTCAATTACATCCGTGACATTTGACATTTATTGGTGATAAAATTTCATGGAAGCAAAATAGCCGTTTTGTAATGGCTGTAGCTTGGGGTGTAGCTCTTGATGAACAGTTAGGTCGCTACCATTTTTTATTCTAGTAAATTGAATATGAACCTCTGGATTCATTCTTCTGTATGAACCTCTAAGCCAATGCTATCCAATCTGAGTATCCATGAAATACGTGATTGGTTTATTCAAATTTCTGTATATGTATAGCCTGCCCTTTGACAATACTCTCACCTTATCATTCTGATTTACATTTGTATAAGACAAGTGAGCACTAAAACTGTAGATCTCCTTGGACCACACCGTTTAAGTCTTAATCACGTTTTTGTAGAGTTAAACTTTTCTGATATTTTCGGTTTTATTCTCTGTAATTTCTAATTATTGGTACGAAAAGAGGGCAAAGCACACCTTAACCCACTTTATTGGCCAATAAAATTGTTACGCAATTCTAATTCACAACCACCTTCTTTTTTCCTACTAATACACGCGTAAAATCGTATCTTTAATGTTCCATTAATCTCCGAAGCACGCACAACATGCACTGCTTTCAATTTCTCCGATGCACACACAATGTTTCACATTTGCTCTGCTCCCCGACTCCCACACAATAATTACTATATTCATTTATCGATTGCTCTCCTGGACTCCACACACTGCCTGCAGACTCATCGCTGCGGAGCTGCAACGTACAGCCCCGGACTGCATTGCACTCACCATTTACTCTGAATTGAACTGTAGCCCAACTACCCGAGGCGGACATTTGCAGCACCTTTTACAACCTGTCATTGGGCCTTACTGAGCTCTAGAGTTCCACTATTCAAACGATCTGGAACAAATCCTCACCGTATCGATATGATTTGTGCTTCCAGGACCAATATAGCTTATAACAAATCTCGGGTCATATAAAATAAACTAGCAGATAGTTTGTAATATATGCAAAGTTGAAGATATCCCAAAGCTCGAGGTATTTGAATGCAATGCGTACGACTAATTAAATTTAGGAGAAAGGAGAGAATTAGAGAGAACTTCCTTACATAGGAATCAAGAAGAGGCCGTAATGGTCGAGAGGCATTGAAATTGCAAAAATAGTCAATGTGATGAAGGATCTTCGGTGTAGGTGTACTGTAGAACGTGTTTAAGGTAACCAATGGTTTGTTTTTATATTTCTTTATTCAATTTTTATTTAAAAGAGAAGTTAAAATAGTTAAATTACATATATACGAGGGTGGTTTGAAGATTTTGCGACCTAATAAACATACAAGACGTTTCTTCATATTCTTGTGTGCTTTTCAACATAGTCTCCTTGTAACTCTACACACTTCTCCCAGCGATGCTCCCATCTCTGTAACCGTGAAAATAGTACTCGAGCTTTTCAACATAGTCTCCTTGTAACTCTACACACTTCTCCCAGCAATGCTCCCATCTCTGTAACCCGTTCAAATAGTACTGGACGTTTTTCAACATAGTCTCCTCGTAACTCTACACACTTCTCCTAGCGATGCTCCCAACTCTGGAACCCGTCCAAATAGTACTTGGCGTTTTCCAACATAGTCTCCTTATAACTCTACACACTTCTCTCAGCGATTTTCTGATGTCTCTAACCCGTCCAAATAGTACTCGGCATTATCTCTGCAAAATAATTGTTCACGAAGGAGATTGCCTCTTCTTTTGACGAAAATCTCTGGCCTCCGATCGCAATTTTCAGATGAGGGGACAAAAAGATGTTCCTTGGGGCTAGATATGGTGAGTCTAGTAGTTCAAGCCATTATTCGTGGATTTTCGCCATTGCAACCGCTTAATTTGTGTATTTTTAGTGAAACAGGATTTTCTTTTTCTGCAAATGTGGCCGTTTTTACGCAAGTATGCCTTCAGCTTGTTATGTGACGATGCGTAGTATGCTGCTGTAGCGGTTTCTCCTTTTTGAAGAAATTGATTAAAATAACTCCATGACTATCCCCACCCCCCAAAAAAACAGTCACCCTCATTTTCTCAGCCCAAGAAAAAATTGTTTTGCCGGTTCCCCCTTTGCTCTTCACTGTTTGGACTGTTTCTTTGTTTTGGTCTTACAGTGGTATATGCAGGTTTGATCTGCATTAACTAATCTGCGCCATAACTCGGATTTATTGCGCCTAAACTGCGCCAATAGAGCGTTGGAAATGTTCATTCAAACACGTTTGTGGTCTAACGTGAGCAAACGCGGCATCCAACGCGTGGACAGCTTTCTCATGTCTAAAGTTTGATTTGATATGTGACAAACACGTTCTTTTGAGACGTTAATAGCCTCTGCTATCTCTTTCACTTTAATTCGGCGGTCATCAGACACTATTTGGTGAACTTTGGGGATGTTTTTGTCGGTAGTTGCAGTTTTGGAGGTCCAGAACGTTCATCGTTTCCCAAACTCTTACCGCCAGTCTTAAATTCAGCTGCCCAAAATTTCACTGTGGTAAATGATGGTGCAAAGTCCCCATACACAGAATCCAACTCATCTTTGATATTCCTAGGCGTATTGCCTTTAAAAAATGAACATTTAATGACAGCTCGATACTCGATTTTGTCTATTTTTATAAAACACATATCAAGTTACTCACACGACTCTTACATAACAAGTGAGCGTTTAAAATGGCTGAAGGTTTTTGTCAATAGATGAACAACGAATGTCACTAGCTTTTATTTACCTCCATGTTGAGGTCGGGAACTTTTCAGACTATCCTCGTGTGTGTGTGTGTGTGTGTGTGTGTGTGTGTGTGTGTGTGTGTGTGTGTGTGTGGGGGGGTGGGGTGGGGTATATATATATATATATATTCCTTTTTAATTTGATTTGAAATAAGTTTAGTGCTAATGAAACGTGCTGAATTGTGGAAGAAAGGAGTTATTAAATGATTTAAAATAAAAAATAAACATATTTAAATTGAATAGTATTTATATAACGATTTTGAAAGAAACTGATGAATAGAATTATTAAAAATGAATTTACTAAACTGCGAGATAGAATTATATAGAATAATAACGCTGAAGGATAGAGAAATGCCATACTTAATATAGGTAAACAAGCCATTCATTTCCTCCCCCTAGCAATGCGAAGACTCGTTATAGTTAACCCATCACATAGAAAATTCAACTTTTTCTCAAAGCCTTCTCTAATCCCGTAATACCGTCACCTCTATAGGGATATATCTAATTAAATAAATTATAGAAATGTACATCTTATTTAAGAGGAACAAGTGACTGTAAGTATACTGTGTACAAACAACGGCGAGTATAAATTGTCATAGATGTTATACAGCTGTAAGTTTCTGACTTGTTGAAATGACGTAGGCTAAATAGAGCTGCGAGCTCAGGCAAGCACGTCCTTGTGACGCAATGACGTCAGTACCCTAGTCGTGCCAAATTCAGCTTATCCAGAAGAAAGTAATTTTGCGCACGGCTTATAGGATAAACTTCATATCGTTTTTGACAGAATCTTCTTTACTTTTGCATATTTTAAGAGAGTATCCTGAGAAAGAATGCAGATTGACTTCCCTAGAGGAACAAAATGAGGAGCTGGGCAATCGGGAGGCCTTAAGCGACGTAAGCAATTTTCTTTACCTGGGAGGCAACTTCCATAGCGCTCCTGTGGGAAAAACACAAAGTAATTTAATAGTTACTTCGCATCGGAGCTAAGGAAAGACTGACGCAATGCTGATGTCTTCAAAACAAGTTTTTTGCGCCTCAGGCAAATACTTAATCAGATCTTTTGCTAAGTTTTTCCCAATAAATAACATGTTACACATGGCAAGCAATGCTGAGGTGAAAAACGCTTTTATTTTGTTTTTAAAATACACTTTGATACACTTGAATATTCGTACGATTAACAAAGTCGTATGTGGCAATGAAATTTGTCTATGCCCTTGTGAAGAGGCCCCCTTCCCGGAAGTGAGTGTGCTAAGGGAGGTCTAAGTGTGGAGAGTCACACCAGAGGACAAGGTTTCTGGGAGGTACAGATAAAGACTTCCTTCTTGTGGGTGCTTATACCTCCCCTAGGCGATCCAAGACTTTTCTAAGATGCTGGTTAGAGGATGCACAGACAGTAAAGCACTTGCCATGTGCCAGAAAGTCACGTCAACACTTGCTACCCTGAACCAGGACGTAACGTGAAGTATTTGGGGAATGTGAACATTGTTCTTTCACACTAGCCGTGTGTAGGACGCACTATGAAAATGTAGAGCCAGACTGAAAAATTCAATGTCATAGCCGGGATTTGAACCACGGATATATGGTTTCCGTCCAGCCGCTCTAACCATTGAGCTACTGCAGCCAACGTGCCGACATGACATTAAATTCTCCAACTGCCTCGTGTTTTTTCCGGTAAACCAGTAGGAGTTTTCATAAACACATGAGACAACTACCTTAATGACGAGTTGCTATGTTGTAAGTACTTTAAGACCCGGGCTTTATAGTTCGGACCACCATTAGGTACAATTAATGGAAATTAAATGTTGTTTCACACTAGCCGTGTGTAGGACGCACTATGAAAGTGTAGAGCCAGACTGAAAAATTCAATACCATAGCCGGGATTTGAATCACGGATCTTCTGGTTTCCGTCCAGCCGCTCTAACTATGAGTCCGTTGGAGAATTTAATGTCATGTTGGCACTTTTGTGTAGTGTTTAACACCCGCTTTTACTACATACGACACCGCAGGCGGTGACACTGATGATGCATGAGATGAAGATGGAGCACCGGTGGAATGAGATGGCGGGGGAAACCGGAGGTCCCGGAGAAAACCCGCGACAGCGCCCTGTTGTCCACCACAAATCTCACTTTGCGGTCGCCTGGGATCGAACCCGGACCGCCTTGGTGAGAGCCAAGCGGTCTAACCACTGAGCCACGGCATGGCCACATATGTTGGCACGTTGGCCATAGTAGCTCAAATGGTTAGAGCGGCTGGACCTAAACCAGAAGATCCGTGGTTAAAATCCCGGCTATGGCATTGAATTTTTCAGTCTGGCAATGCCAATATGGACAATGCATGGGTGGCATTGCTCTATGGTAAGATATATTTGATTACCAAACTCTAATTATCAGGATACCTGAATGTCATTAACAATGCATTAAGTTAAGGTCATAAGATATGTGCATTGATAATCTGTTCTGCATTCTGTAAGTTGTGTTTTTTTTTTCCTTTTCCCCCATGTTCCATTTATACTCCGCCTTTAACTGCTATGGCCATATCGGCGGCCGTTCTGCTTTGGAACATACTGAAGGAGTTAACTCGTTATCTTTGGTTTTTAATCATTAGATTACGCACACATTCACACTCTCATTCATACTTCCAGACTCCGGGGAAGATGAGGAATTATCTTGGTCGGAGAAAGCCTTTAACTGCTATGGCCATATCGGCGGCCGTTCTCCTTTAGAACATACTGAAGGAGTTAACTCGTTATCTTTGGTTTTTAATCATTAGATTACGCACACATTCACACTCTCATTCATACCTCCAGACTCTGTGTAAGATGAGGAATTATCTTGGTCGGAGAAAAATCCCAAGGGTTCAACGCCTGAGTCGCCCTATTTGTACTGGTTGTTGGGGAGGGCGGAGCCTGGGTATTCCGGCAATGGTGTGCTGTGATTGATCCGCGCCACTTTTGGTAGTTAAATAACGTTTCCTTTTTTTCGAAAACAGGATGCCAGTCATCATTTAGGTACCAAAAGTGACGCGGACCAATCACAGGACACAATGCCGGACTACCGAGGAACCCGCCCCCCAACATCCAGTACGAATAGCGCGACTCAGGCACAGGCCGGCCTAGGCCACGCTGCGCTCAGGCAACTCTACCCCATCTTTCGATCCACCATGCCCATCCGCCTCAAACTGCGGACGTACCGTGCGATCGTCCCGCCTCTGATCCTGTATGGATGCGAGGTCTAGGGTTCGGTGGCTCATACCACCCTCCGCAGGCTGCAAGCTGTGCAGAACAGAGCCTTAAGAATGATTTACGGTACCGACCGCAGGTTCCCATCTCACTTCCTGCACACCCAGTCTGGCATACCATACGTCGAATAGGTCGTGCGTGAACGAACACGCACGTTGTATGCCAAGATCACTCCTCACCCCAACCAGCTGGTGAATACACTTGGTCAATACGTCCACCGTCTCCCCAGGAGATGCTCAAATGAGTCCGGGGTCCATAGAGCTTAGTGTTACCCGACATTCGTCTTTCAGAATAAGGGAAAACCTCGGACAAAACCGTATCCAGGTAAGTCACCCTGACCGAAATTCGAACTTGGGAGCTCTTGAACGTGAGGCAGACATGCTACCACCACGCTACCGAGGCGGGCAAATGCTTAACATGTGTATGTAACTGCAAGCCGAATTTCCCCCCTCCCCCACGGTCCACGAACCAGTACGTTTCCTCAAACAATATTGCTAATCCTTGTTTCACATAAACTTGCCACGTATCTCTTAACGATCACGTGACCTAAACACCTCTCATTGGCTGCTGCTGTGGTAATGACTGTCGTGCGGTAAAAATTAGTTCGTTATCTAATATGGTGATACATCTTTATATGTTGGAAGAGAAATATTTTACAAAACTTTTTGTTCTTAGAAACGTCGTTCTTCGTTAAAATAATAACTCGCACGTGATTTTTGTGTGAAATTGTTTAAAATATTGTCGCCAAGTCATTGTGGAATGGAGGCAGCGCGGGTAACAAGTTCAAAGAGACGGCAGTGCAGTGTGGAGACAAAAGCTTGCCGAAATGGTAGGCGGGTGCAGATGGATTTCGCAAGAGTTCGCCTTTGTTCTAGCCGGTCTCGAATGTTTGAGACATTTCTGGAATGTTAGAAAAACTATAAAAAGACAGCCGGCCTGCCAAAGAGAGTCAGTCGGTAATTGAACGCATGCGGGTCAGCGACTGTGTATTGTTGAGCTAGTATGTTGTATTGTGTATGTGTACGAGGCGTATTTCTACGGAAATATAGTACAATTTTTTGTGTTTGTAACTTGGACTTTTGATTTCACGAACCCGCAAAGTCACAATACTTTCGAATGACTTGTTAATTATATATATCAAGCCACAGGCGAGGATTAGAAAAATTCATACAGAATTCACAGAGATCGAGGTGTAAATCTATTCAGCTCAGAAGACTTCTTATCAAGTACTCATTTATTTGTGTAAACACAATTCTGTTAATATTCCCAGTAGCTACTGCTTATTACGAATTTTTAACTGCCAATTAAATATAAGTCATGTATAAGCGACATATTTACAATTTGTCCAAAAACTGAGTAAAGAATCACAATTATCCATACTCCCCATTGAAATTACAGGTAGAGCCATCTATGAGCAGAAAGCGGAGATTAAAGAGGAGTGTTTATTTCGGTTCTTCTCCTGGTGACTATTAATGCAATATGTTTTTAAGAAGAGAGAAGAGCTTTCACAAAAGCAACAGCGCCGCAATAAAAGATTTCCGAAAATGTATTTCCAAAATTCATTGTAAAATCCAAGTAAAAACTAGGAATGTTAGACTGTTTGGCGCACAAATAATGTTAAATTTAAATTGTATTTTTTAAATTAGATGTACACATTTACATAGTAAACCTCTATCTCTTAGGGTTGTGTAACAGTTTCGCAAGTGTGTGTGTGTGTGTGTGTGTGTGTGTGTGTGTGTGTGTGTGTGTGTGTGTGTGTGTGTGTGTCCTCCAACGTTAGGTCACATCGGGCGGTGAATGAAATGGGTGAAAATGATGCTCAAATGTGTCCGGGGTCCATGGACCTTAGAGCTACCCGACATTCGTCTTTAAGGCTAAGGGAAACCCCGGAAGAAACCTTATCCAGGTAACTCACCCTGACCAAGATTCGAACTCGGCACCTCTTGAACGTGAGGGAGACACACTGAAATCTACACTATCGAGGCGGGCTGCAAGTGTGGTTCAAGATGAAAAGAATTACTGACGATATTGGAATATACCCGCTCCAAATTTCACCGGCGTTGCTAATGATTCTTACGTCATCAAACTAAATATTGTCGCAAACCCATTATCTACGATAGCGCGGCTTCTGTACACAAAGAGCCGGTAAATAAACATAGCGAGGAGATAAAGGAATTGCCGGCATAGATAAAGTTACATGTCTGGAAGGTTCGGGTTCCGTCTAGTGACAGAACATTCGCCTTCTTGTTTATTCCAGAAATATCTAATCCTTGTTTCACATAAGCTTGCCACATATCTCTTAACGGTCACGTGAGCTTATCACCTCTCATTGGCTGCTGTTGTGTGGTAAAATTATTTTGTTATTTAACATGGTGATATATCTGCATATGTTGGAAGAGAATTGTCAAATTTATATTTTCGTAACTGTTTTAATTAAATATATTACGCAACAGAGTTGATTTATCTGAAATGCATGTTAATTCTTAAACGAAGTAAAGAAGAGGTTCCTTTGCTCTCAAGTACATGGGACGATAGCACGTGATTTAGCGCTAGTGATGACATATTTGTTTATATGTCTTTTATCAATGACCTTGTTTTGAACTGGATTAGTCACATATCGCCATTCGACGGTGTGCTTTGCCGAGTGCGAGAGCTAAATTATTTTATTAATCGTTTATTGCGCGTGTACTTATATGTATAATGGCAGAGTCTACCGCAAGTTTTTCGCTGAATCATCGCCAGGGTAAACATTTACTAAGCCGCGAAAAAAGAATTGTGGTGCATGTGTTTAATACAGTCACAGAGAAGAATCCGTCTTTGTCAGTGAGAGAGGTCGACGAGTTGTGCTTTTAACTTACAGGCGTGTTAAATACGTAGGAATATCGAAACATTAAATTGAGACAACAGGAAAACTTACCACTCCAGGGGCGATATTGTCTTGTGGCGAAGACGTTATTTAAGGACAATCAGACTGTACCATTACACAAGTCGGGATATCTTGACGAGACTTGCGTGAATGAAGGACACATGACAAGTATGGCGTGACACGACTATTAGGACTTAAAGACAAGCATTTTTGCAAGTTATGTGTTCTGGTTTAAAAAATCGCAGTGGAAAAGGACGGAGGCCTTTCATTATAAACTTGTTTCAGTTTCACTGCTGATTCATTGAGCTTCAACTTGCTCAGTTTCATTATAAATTTGTATTTTTGCTTCGTATCCTTATTTGCATGATTTTATCTATCTTTCTGGCAATTATTGTGACGTTTATTGCAGATTTAATATGTGACGGGAAGGCACCGCCTATGGCTTATGGCGCGAAAGCATTAGCCAATTAGGATGAGGGGGAAGCTAGTGATACATGTCAACGAGGCAAGGTTATATGAAACAGAGAATAGGTTACCCATCTATACAAGTAGTGGGGGAAAGACAAATAAATGAAAGAGCAGTATAGTGAGTTGTTATGCTCTGTAAGTTACATAGTAAAGCCTAGAAGTTTCAGTCGTCAAAGTTGCCTTGTTTTTTCTTCCTTTCCGGCAAACAACAAAGCGTACGATTGTTTCAGTGATACATAATTCTTACACGTCTATCTCTCGCCAACGTCGAGTACATATACTGTTAGAAGCGAGCATATACGTCAATATACGCTAAAAGCATACTAGTCGACCAAGATATGAATGCACATGAAGGAGGGCGGCACTGTTTTGTTTACTACATGAAGCGAGGGGAAAGGCGATACTGGGAATGTACAGTCAAACAATTAAAACAGTACACGCCTGGTGATGTCTTCACGTTAGTTCTCGGAAGCAGCAAGTCTGGGAATGTTTGTTTCAAGTCCTTCATCTACCATATCAGCGTTACTGCGTCCTTTTGGTTGAATATTCATATTCTAAAAATAACATTCATCACGATTGCAGCCTTTATCGTCATTATCGCTGCTCTCTAGACCCACGTTTATAATTATATCTTCAATTGTTTCCTCCATTAACCCATCTCGGCGCTTAAAATCTTGCTCAGTTCATTTCACTTGTCTGCATGCTGCTATCCAATCAGTTTGTGTAACTTGAGCTATTGAGCTTGTCATAGATTTCAGATTACTCAAAGTAATCGAAGTACATAATTTTTGCAATCTTTGTTTAGTTCCAGATAGCTAAGGAGGAAGGTGTAAGACTGTAAAATCCCTTTGTTCCATTATTAAATGAAGTCAATAAACAAGCCTTTTACATTAATTTTCAGTATCTCTAGAAGCTCATTTTTTGTCAATTGCGAAGTATGTTTAATTTTCATTTGTGTTAGCCAATGAATAACCTGAATGAGATGAAGTGTTAGGGGTTTTATTTTCCTGTACGGAATGACAAAACAATGCTTTCATGTAGAATTTTTTATATTAATTGCTCTTGTATCCACTTTTTATAATCTACCCACTTTAATTTCATCATGGTTATCTGCTGATTTGGATTTTGAATAGTAAATCAATTCAGTTCCCTCAATAAATCATATGCATGTAGAAATTGCTCTTTGACCAGAAATAGTATTAGTCAAAACACCTTTTACTTCCTCATATTTCCAGCACTGCTTGACGGTTTATTCAGTATGGAGTCAAGTCTCATCTGTATAAACTACTGGTTTACGTGGCCCTTTTTCACATTTAATAATACCCCTTAAGTACTCTGCAAGTTTTGCAACTATTTGTGGTTTCTCCGTTAGCGCATATCGTTTGTTTTTGCATATCTTGGCATACAACGTGCGTGTTCGTTCACGCACGACCTCTTCAACGTATGGTAAGCCAAGATCACTCCTCATCCCAACCAGATGGTGAATTCACTTGGTCAATACGACCACCGTCTCCCCAGGAGACGGAGGAGCTATCGCCTACCCAAGAATGCCCTTGGGTGGTAGAGTCTGCCTCTCATCCTGCCCCTACCAAACACCGCCAGATCAGCTCGCGCCTTGGCCGCGCCTAGCAGGTTAACACCTGCAGTCGTGCCCTGGGTCGCGCGTACGACCTGGTCTTAGTAAACCTAAAACCTAATACCTGACTGGTCTCTCGCCACTGGTTCCCCTTCTGTTTGACGGATCGCTAGCGACCGCACAAGGCAAGGTGGAACGGGCACTGTCCTTCCGCTAAGGGGGGATATCTCGGCACTAGAAGAATCAGTAGAAGCCAACTGCGTCGTCTCACCAAGCGACACGCAAGCTTGCGCATATACATTTATCTATTATACCGCACGGTAAATCCGCACAGCGGATAGCTACCGTGGCGTGTAACCCTCCGCCCGGGGGAACCCGGGCGACCTGCACCTGCTCTTGGCTCTTGGCTCTTGAACCCTTCAGACGCAGCGAAACTCTCTGAAGGGAAACTTCAACCGCGCCACTGATCAGGGAAAATCAACCCGGATATAATCAACTGTATTGTGGACTCCGGCCGTGAAAGATTACGTTCTCTGATGAACCGAAATATGTAACGTTGGTGGCAATTCTTCTGAGAATATGGTCAGATGAGTACCAACAAATATAGATGCTGGTGGAGGGCATTTCCAACATTTGCTCTGAGATGTAAATAGTGTAATCTAATCTCTCATTTGTGTATTATGTTCTCCCGAAGTTGTACATGTGTTCTATTATTTATTGTTTCAGAAGATATTAGCTATTCAAGTGGTTCAGGTTTATACCAATTGCATTAAATTTCATAACACTTCAGCTCGTATTAGATCAGTTGAAAAAGCTGAAATAGTTTGGGCAGCCCTGCTCTATGCCAACAAAGTCAAGAGGTCTCAGTTCGGCCATGTGCACAATCAGGGACTCTACTAATGGTTATATGTCCCTGACCACTCCACCCTTTTAAAGCGATTCGTAAAGGACAGAAAGTCGAAAACCCTTGGGTGTGTTAGAGGAAAACCTCAAATATGCACTTTGGACTTACGTCCATATTCCCAGCAGACTTCGTGTAACTGTGTTTTGAAAGCCTTGGCCTAAAACTGACGTTAATAAATAACACTGAATCACGAAATAACTTCTCTACTTTCGTCTTATCTGGTATTTCTTACCTAAAATAGGGACTACATATCTTTTCTGTATTCATTGCTGTAATATTTATTCATTTATACTTTGAGAAATTCTACAGTACAAAAATATGTCTAATATAAATGTAATAAGATGTAGCTTCAATGTAGCATTTGAATGTAAGACTATTTTATAAGTGAAGGACACTGACACATTATACCGCGATGCTTATAAAACAAGTCACATATGCTTGTTTGACAGGTTGTGGGTATGGTTGCCATGCAGCTGGTTGGAGTTTCTCTTATAGTTTGCTAATTATCACATTTAAAGAGTTTGTACTTGTCGGCCACGATATGAATGCACTCTGCGAGAGGCGTTTCTAAACAGTTACGTCACAATTGGGCGGAGTACCGCACGTACAGTGCGGAAATCGGAAACATAAACAATACCGATATACTTCCAATGTGACGTGCAGATGTAGTGCAGTTCAACGCGGTGCTGCTTCGAATCTCTTCTTGTGCAGTTAAAATTCTAATAGTATAGTGGCAGTTGCAGTGCTCGTTGCGATAAAATAGGCGTGTGCTTGTGAAGAGTTTAATTACGGAAGCACCTACAAAGTTAAACACAAGAAAAGTATCCCATTTTAATGAAAAGCAAATTATGTATCAGGTTATACAGTACTGTAGACAAGATAAGCAGGAGAGAGGGTTATTCGTACCCCTTGAAAAAGCAGCAGTTAGGACAGCAAAAGTAGTGGGAAGATCTGGGAGAACTACCCTGAACATAAAATGCTTCATCAACTCGGGTTAAGGTTGCTACTACCAGGAACAATCGAAAATCACTCAGAACCATATCTCTTGATGAGTTTGATAAGTGCGTTGTACGTAGAAAATTTTTGGAGTACTATGAACAGAAACGGGAAATTCCTACTTTGAGGATACTCCTGACTTCGCTATATAATAAATAAACTTTCAGGGTGGTAAAGAAACATTTAGAAAAAATATTAAAATAAATTGGATTTCAATTTAAGAAATACAAACAAATAGTTGCAAAACTTGCAGAGTACTTAAGGGACATTATTAAAAGTGAAAAAGGGCCACGTAAACCAAAAGTTTATACGGACGAGACTTAAGTCCATACTCACTAAACAGTCAAGAAGTGCTGGCAATATGGGGAAGTACAAGGTGTACTGACTAATACTAGCGCTGGTCAAAGAGCAATTTATACGTGCAGGGGGATCCATGGGATTTATTGAGTGAACTGAATTGATTTACGATTCAAAATCCAAATCAGCAGATAACCATGATGAACTTAAAGTGAGTAGATTATACAAAGTGGATACAAGAGCAATTAATATAAAAAATTCTACCTGAAAGCATAGTTTTGTCATACCGTACAGGAAAATAAAGCCCCTAACACTTCATCTCGAAAGGCACAGGTTATTCGTTGGCTAACACAAATGAAAATTAAACATAATCCGCAATTGACAAAAAATGAGCTTCTACAGATACTGAAAATTAATTTAAAAAGCTTGCTTATTGACTTCATTTAATAATGGAACAAAGTGATTTCACAGTCTTACGCCTTACTCCGTAGCACTGTGACCTTAACCCTATTGAGTTATCTGGAATTAAACTAAGATTGCGGCAAAGAAGTACTTCGATTACTTTGATTAATCTGAAATCTATGAGAAGCTCAATAGCTCAAATTACACAAACTGATTGGGTAGCAGCATGCAAACAAGTGAAAAGAACTGCAAAAGACTTAATGGAGGAAACAATTGAAGATATATTTATAAACGTGGGTCTAGAGAGCAGCGATGACGACGATAAAGACTGCAATCGTGATGAATGTTATTTTGAGAATATGAATATTCAACCAGAAGGACGCAGTGACACGGATATAGCTGATGAAGGACCTTAAACAAACACTCCCACACTTGCTGCTTCCGAGAACTAACATGAAGACATCAGCAGGCGTGTACTGTTTTAATTGTTTGACTGTACATTCCAGTATCACCTTTCTCCTCGCTTCATGCAGTAAACAAAACAGTGCTGCCCTCCTACAAGTGCATTCATATCTTGGTCGACTAGTATGCTTTTAGCGTATATTGACGTATATGCTCGCTTCTATCAGTATATGTACTCGACGTTGGCGAGAGCTAGACGTGTAAGAATTATGTACCACTGAAACAATCGTACGCATTGTTGTTTACCGGAGAAGAAGGAAAAACAAGGCAAATTTTACGACTGAAACTTCGAGGCTTTACTGTGTAACTTACAGAGCATAACAACTCACTATGCTGCTCTGTCAATTCATTGTCTTCCCCTCACTACTTGCATAGTTGAGTCACCTAGTCTCTGTTTCATATAACCTTTACCCCGCTGACATGAATCACTCCGTGTGCAACTACCTTCCCCCTCATCCTAACTGGCCAAAGCTGTCGCGACATAGGCCATAGGCGGTGCCTTCGCGTCACATATTAAATCTGCAGTAAACGTCACAATAATTGCCAGAAAGATAAACAAAATAATACAAATAAGGATATGAAGCAAAAATACAAGTTTATAATGAAACTGAGCAAGTTGAAAAGGAATGAATGAGTAATGAAACTGAAACCAGTTTATAAAGAAAGGCATTCGGCCTTTTCCACTGGGATTTTTTAAACCAGAACACATAACTTGCAAAAATGCTTGTTTATCAGACTTAAAAGTTGTGTCACGCCATACTTGTCGTATGTCCTTCATTCACGCAAGTCTCGTCAAGATATCCCGACTTGTATACTCGTACAGTCTGATTGTCCTTAAATAACGTCTTCGCCACACAGCAATATCGCCCCTGGAGTGGTAAGTTTCCTGTTGTCTCAATTTAATGTCGCGATGTTCCTACGCATTTAACACACCTGTAAGTTAAGAACACAGCTCGTCGACTTCTCTCACTGACAAAGACGGATTCTTCTCTGTGAGTGCATTAAACGCATGCACCACAATTCCTTTTTCGCCGCTTTGTAAAGGTTTACCCTGGCGATGATTCAGCGAAAAGCTGGCGGTAGACTCTGGCATTATACATATAATAAGTACACCCACAATAAACGATTAATAAAATAATTTAGCTCTCGCACTCGGCATAGCACACCGTCGAATGGCGATATATGACTAATCCAGTTCAAAACAAGGTCATTGATAAAAGTCATATAAACAAATATGTCATCACTACCGCTAAATCACGTGCTATCGTGTCATGTGCTTGAGAGCAAAGGAACCTCCTCTTCACTACCTCTGAGGATTATCATGCATTTCGGATAAATCAACTCTGTTGCGTAATATATTTAATTAAAACAGTTACGATAATATAAAATTGACAATTCTCTGCCAACATATAACGATATATCACCATGTGAAATAACGAACTAATCTTTACCGCACAACAGTCTATACTACAATAGCAGCCAATGAGAGGTGATAAGGTCACGTGAGCGTTAAGAGATACGGGGCAAGCTTATGTGAAACAAGGATTAGATATTTCTGGAATAAACAAGAATGTGAATGTTCTGTCATTAGACGAGACCCGAACCTTCCAGACATGTAACTTTATCTATGCCGGCAAGTCCTTTATCTCCTCGCTATGTTTATTTGCCGGCTCTTTGTGTACAGAAGCCGCGCTTTCCTAGATAATTGGTTCGCATCAATATTTACTTTGATGACGTAAGAATCATTAGCACCGCCGGTGAAATTTGGAGCTGGTATATTCCAAAATGGCCAGGAATTTTTTTCATCTTGAACCACACTTGCAGTCCGCCTCGATAGCGTAGATCGCAGTGTGTCTCCCTCATGTTCAAGAGGTCCCGAGTTCGAATCTTCGTCAGGGTTAGTTAGATAGATAAGGTTTCTTCCGGGGTTTCCCTAATTCTTAAAGACGAATATCGGGTAGCTCTAAGCTCCATGAACCCTGGACACATTTGAGCATCATTTTCACCGATTTTATTCACCGCCCGATATCACCTAACGCTGGAGGACGTAAAATTACAAACAAACAAACACACACACACACACACACACACACACACACACACACACACACACACACACACACACACACACACACTTGCGAAACTGTTACACAACCCTAAGAGATACAGGTTTACTTTGTAAAGGTGTATATGTCATTTAAAAAATACAATTTAAATGCAACATTATTTGTGCGCCAAGCATTGTCTAATATTCCTCGTCTTTTATTTGAATTTTTCAATGAAATTTGGAAATAAATTTTCGGAAATATATTATTTTGGCGCTGTGGCTTTAGTGATAGCTTTTCTCTCTTCTGTAAAACATATTACATTAATAGTCACCAGGAGAAGAACTGAAAGAAACACTCCTCTTTAACCTCCTCTTTCTGCTCATAGATGGCTCTACCTGTAATTCCCATGGCGAGTATAGGTAATTGTAATGCTATACTCAGTTTTTGGACGAATTGTAAATATGTCCCTTAAACATGACTTATATTTAATTGGTAGTTAAAAATATCGTAATAAGCAGTAGCTATAGTGAATATTAAGATAATAATGTTTACACAAATAAATGAGTATCTGAAAAGAAGTCTTCTGAGCTAAGTAGATTTCCACCTCGATCTGTGTGAATTCTTTATGAATTTTTCTAATCTTCGTCTGCGTCTTCGAATTTGTGTACAGTTATAATTAATAAGTCAATTGAAAGTATAGTGACTTTGTGGGTTCGTGAAATCAAAAGTTTAAGTTACAAACACAAAAAATTGTACTTTATTTCTGTAGAAATACGCTTCGTACACATACAGAATACAACATACAAGCTCAACAATACACAGTCGCTGATCAGCACGCGTTCAATTACCGACTGACTCTCTTGGGCAGGCCGGCTGTCTTTTTGTAGTTTTTCTAACATTTCAGAAATTTCTCAAACATTCGAGACCGGCTACAACAAAGGCGAACTCTTGTGAAGTCCGTCTGCTCCCGCCCACCATTTCGGCAAGCTTTTGTCTCCACACTGCACTGCCGTCTCTTTGAACTTGTTACCCGCGCTGCCTCCAATCTACAATGACCTGGCGACAATACTTTAAACAATTTATCACAAAAATCACGTGTGAGTTATTATTTTAACGAAATGCGACGTTTCTAAGAAGAAAAAGGTTTGTAAAATATTTCTCTTCCAACATATAAAGAGGTATCACCATATTAAATAACGAAGAAATTCTTCCGCACACCATTCTATAATACTCGTACAATAGCAGCCAATGAGAGGTGATAAGGTCGCGTGACCGTTAAGAAATACGGGGCAAGCTTATGTGAAACAAGGACTAGCAACATTTTTTGAGGAAACGTACTGGTTCGTAGAGCGTGGGGTATATATGTATATAACAGAGCTAAATGATTCAAACAATTGAAAAGAAGTGTTCTATTGATCGCCCTGACGTGACACTAGTAATAATTCCATAATCATATAAAGGAAATACCCACGATCATACTCAATGTTGTCTCAATCAACACTTGGCTTAACAATACCAAAACTTTTCCTAACATGAAAAGTATCAATACATCATCATCAATCATCATCATCATCATCATCATCATCATCTTCAAGGATTGGGCCCTGTGACCCGTTTCGTCCTGTTAAAGAGCCTAATGATCATTCCAGCGTAGAGCTGGGCGTCGCACTCAGTCCGTCTATTTTTATGAGAATTGTAAGTTCCGTTTTTAATAGATTGGGTTACTAGCCCAATGCTCAACTCCCGATTTGGAGGGCCCAGTTTTCTATCGAAGCTACTGGACTTCGAACCTCATCTGCCGTTCCTAATGTGCTATCACCATTAGGAGGGATGCCTCTTCCGCGACTTCGCCGTAGTGAAGAACTTCTTCTCCGTCAAAAATTCCGTTGAGGTCTTCACACTTAACCCTGTGTATGGGGCCATTTAACCATTGAGCAACTATATTCCCAATTAATTATTTCCCCTCGAGAGCCCGGGTGGCCCACATATACTATCAATATATATATATTCAATAAAACATACCCTCTTGTTTTTCGTCACATTCAACTATGGCATGAATACTAACGGCTAAGACAAAGCATCCAGTGGTTATTTGATTAAACTTAGTTCCAAAAACCCCTCCCAATAGATCACGAGAAAGAAACAAATAAATGTCTGAACTAAATAGTATGGAATTTTCTCACCCTGTTCGTAATTAACACAGATGAAGCATTCGGCCCTTCCGACGTCTGGAAACTTCCTGGTACCAATGTTACTTCTGACGTAACTTTGACACTGTGGTCTGGCTTTGCGTCGTAGACTGTCATATCCTAGTACTAATCCCAGCGCGTTGCAGGGCACAGGGTGGTATGTGGACTTAACCTAAAGAGATCCAGTCCACTAAATATCCTCCACTGGATTGGTAAGGATAAATGTACTGCGGTTTCGGCTTAAGCACCGTGCATTACAAGAAGTAATCATAACTGTCTCGCACTGCGATTCAGACGAATGGATTTTGTTATGCAGGGATACAAGCTCGGCTCTTGTCTCGAGGGAGCAGGCCTTATGTACCAGGGATGTTCAATATGGAATGATCATAATTCTTTTGACAACGTGCCTTTACTCATCCTCAATAATTTTGATGGTCTTTCTCAAAATAGTCTTCCCTAAATGCGATGCACTTGTCTCAGCGTTTCTGCCTGTCTTCAAAGACATGCTGGAAACTATTTTTGAGAGATCCTTCAAAATCGCATCCGCAGCCTTCACCACTGCTTCTGATGATGGATAATGCCTCCCACGAAGGCGTTCCTTCAAGTTAGGAAATAGAAAAAAGTCACTTGGGGCTAAATCCGGACTATAGGAAGGGTGAGGGATGCACTTCACGTTGATTTTTGTAAGATATTCAGGAACATCATTGGCAATATGCAGCCCTGCATTATCGTGGTGCAGTATCCAGCCTGATTCACGGAAATGTGGTCTGTTGCGCCTGATATGGACTTGCAATTTCTTCAGAACATCCCTGTAGTATTGTCCAGTTACTGATGTGTGTGCAGGTACAACATGCTCATAAACCATTCCATGAATATCAAAGAATGAGATGACCATAACTTTCCCAGCTGAAGCAACCACTTTTGCTTTTTTGGGGGTTAGTGATGAAGGAGATTTACAAACTGAGCTTAGTTGTTTGCTCACAGGATCAAATTGATGTAGCCAAGTTTCATCAGCAGTGATTACGTTTGTAATAAACTCCGGATGTTCCTCTAACATCAACTTTAACTGCATGCAGACCTGCATGTGGAGGTTCATTTTTCGGGAATCAACAGTCATCGTGCACAAACACGTCTCATGTGTAATGTCTCTGTCACCAACGTGTGAGTGGCACCCAATGACATGTTCAGTATTTCAGAAAGTGATCTTAAGGTAATTCGTCGATCCTCTCTCACAATGGCAGCAGCAGTGTTGATGTTTTCTTCTGTAAGAGCTGTAGCTGAAGCATCAGGTCCACCTTCCTTTGAAATTGATTCTCTCCCCTCTTTAAATATTTTAAACCACCTTCGAGCTGTTCCATAGGCCTCGTGTAACATTGTATAGGCCTCAATTGAAGATTTGATGAGAAGAAAGCAGAATATCAAAGCCGCACATTGTTCCTCACGTGTTACCTTCATTAAGTGGTAGGCAATACTGAACATGTCTGAACTTGCCTGGTTCTCAGATGCGGGAACCAGATGTAGCAACAATGAAACTACTACGGTGTGTTTGTTTCACATTAAGCTAATAGAATATAATAAGATTGCAGTTTAGTTGGAAAGATTAAGACAGTACAAAAATTATGATCATTCTTTTGTTGAACAGCCCTGGTAGTAGACTGAGGTGGACGTGGCCAAGCCTATCAGGCTAGCGGCAACTTAACGGCATGAAATATCCTCGGGCCACTTTCTTCTAGATATATCGTTGGGCGAGGTAACGTGCATAACGTTACAATAAGTATAGATATAAGTGACTTATAAGGTTTGCATCTACATCGTGCAGAAGAGCATCCAGATATATTGATTATAATCTGAGCTCATAGGTCATTAATTTAGCTTGTTCGATATCGCCAGGATATGTCTCCTAATCATTTCTTCCATTTTTGTTCACAGGTAAGCATTCAGCAACGTGCCTTTCAAAAATAACAATATACTGTAAGTAAATTTATGTTATAAACTTAGTTTGGTAAACTTACGCAATAGTCGTTTGTGTGTGTGTGTGCGTGTGTGTGTGTGTGTGTGTGTGTGTGTGTGTGTGTGTGTGTGTGTGTGTGTGTGTGTTTTCTAATCATGAATTGGAGGCAATGGTTCAGTGTTATTCATTTAATATACGAGACTGTCTTGAAGCACATTATGATGCACTTTGTCTCGTGGTAGTTTAAACAATGGTTATATTATTGTAAGGTTTAGTCAAAATATTGTTCATGCAGCTCGTATCTTAACAGTAATTACATATATTAAAATAAAGACATTATTAGGAAACTCATCTTCTTAGAAAAAGATCTAAGAATGGAGTGATCGCGTGATAAGTGACGCGGGTGATCCTGGTGTAAATTTTCAAGAAGAGAGAAATACTATAGATTTCTACACAAAACATAAATAAATAAAATACATGAACACCTCCTATTTTGAACTCATGACTTTTATTTCTCAGACCCGCATTCACACATTGGACTTTTGAATCCCCTCACTAAGTGGAAGCGGTCATTTGGAAGTATTTACATTTGTTTCAAGGACTTATCTGTAACAGGGTTTACAAATAGAAAATCAAGGCCTTTTACTTGCACGAGTGACGTGAAGAGGCAGATATATTCGCGTTCAGCCAGTGATACACTGCATTAATTTAGATAAGGCAAGTTCACATGTGTTTCTCTCTGGCCGAGTTCCAACGAAAGCTAAATTTACAGTCCGGCTACTTGGTTAGCTGAGTATGCGTAACAGACAGCTTTTATGAGAGAAAAATCTATTTAACGTACACTCAGATGCACTTAGCACACACTTTTCATCATTATACCTAGTCAGTATATAAACCGGCAGCCGGTATGTGAACAGCGCTCCACTACAGTTCAATTGGCAAATTTGGAACTCTACAAAGAATGTTGAAGATCTAATGATGACGATAATGATGATGACGACGCAATAAGATGTACGTTTATCCGGCCCTAGTGGCCTTAGTCTAGTAGGAGAAAATGAAGTTGCTGACATTTCGCTTATCCGTGCGTCGAACATCTTCAGAGGACTCATGGCAACTTGAGTGGCTCCAACACACTTATTGCATTGACGCCGACCGTGAAATCCTAAGTTCTTTCTTTCTTTCTTTCTTTCTTTCTTTCTTTCTTTCTTTCTTTCTTTCTTTCTTTCTTTCTTTCTTTCTTTCTTTCTTTCTTTCTTTCTTTCTTTCTTTCTTTCTTACTTTCTTCCTTCCTTCCTTCCTTCCTTCCTTCCTTCCTTCCTTCCTTCCTTCCTTCCTTCCTTCCTTCCTTCCTTCCTTCCTTCCTTC
>CM060951.1:8109825-8216298 GCA_030765055.1 Mantis religiosa
ATCTTTCTTTACTTGTTTTTCTTCTCTTTTCTGTAATTTTCGTCCTCCAATGTTAAGTCATATCGACGATGAATGAAATTTGTGACATGATGCTCAAATGAGCCCGGGATCCTTGGAGCTTAGAGCTACCTGACATTTTGGTATTATTCTTGCCATGTGAGGTGTACAATCCGTTTGTTTCCATATATTTATATTTCCACTATTAACTTTTGCATCCCCAAATCTTTTCTAATTCTTTTCTGATATGGTCTTCTGTCGTGCAACTCTTAACTGACGTTAAGTATCTCAAATCGGCCGTTTGTATCCTACCGTTCTCCTTTATTCTTACGGTCCATTCATAACTTCCAGAAGTCAGCTTGGCTTTGCTGTTACTTTATCACGTCATAATTGAAATTTTTTTGTTACATTATTCTTTAGAGTTAATTTAATTGTTCCATCAATTGTTTCAAATTGTTGTACTTTTATTTCTTATGTATTCGTCTGATTTGTAGGTTACATCACAGCCAAGTAATTGAAAATGTGATATGTGATCTATTACATTACCAAAAAACAAGTGTAAGTCAGTGTAGCTAAAGCAGCTAGGCGTTAAGTAACAAGAAATGCATTTGCTCCAGTCTCTGTCGACGCGTGATCAAGACATGATTTATTTTATTTCAGTGCCACGCTATTACATAAATTGCATCAACTGGAATTGACCCTAGTCACTTATCCAGTAGAAGACTGAAATGCTACTAGTCCTTCCAACCTTGTTCAAAAACATCCTATAATCTTAAATTTACTTTATAGACCTTTACTCATAACATCTT
This sequence comes from Mantis religiosa, assembly GCA_030765055.1. NCBI lineage: Eukaryota > Metazoa > Arthropoda > Insecta > Mantodea > Mantidae > Mantis > Mantis religiosa. The sequence continues at coordinate 8,110,632 of CM060951.1, forward strand.
TGAATTGGCCATTTCCATTTGGATCTAACCTTCCATATAATTTCTACTAATTGTCTAATATGACTCTGATCGGAAAACATTTTCTTTATGGACACAATACATTTCTTACCCATCTTTCCGTGATCAGTTTTTCCTCCATCATTATATAGGGATAACACCTACAAGGTTACTTCTAACAAATCCCTTGTGATATAACTAGGTAAAGCGGCTAAAGTACAGATAAAAAAATTAAAAATTCTTCATATAGTGCTGGCAATTGTAACAATGTATTAAATCATTGTATGTGTGAAGTATTTTACTTGGTATAAATTGCTACTTATATTTGTAATCTGGTTAGTTTGTAATCTGTTGGTCAACACGCCTCATGTCACTAAACCTGAAGCTAGAAGTCATTTTACTCCGTGTAGCAATTGTCGACAGCAACTCTTTGAATTGTCTGCGGCACAAACCCAGACGTAGGAGAAACAATGAGCAGAAAAAGAGAAAACCAGCAACATAACCGGAAGCTGAAATTACATCGGGAGCAGCCCATGCAAGAAATGCTCCAAAATCTCTTGGGTAACACATACATGTCCGATGCAAGCCAGCATATATTCCGCAGAGAAGGAGGGGACGCTTATGCAACATGGGGTGGACGGGACCCGGGGTTAATAATGTCAAATAAGCCAGGGACGTTGAAACTTTGTCCCTGCGACAAGCGCCAAAGTGCAATTCCTGGGAGCCCAGTAACGTAAATCGGTTTTTACGACACCGCCTGCCTACGTTCGCACCCCCTTCAAAAGTGCGCCGTTTTCCCCGCCAGGAAATTTAAACTGTTTATAAGCTGGAGACCAACCCTCCGGAGAAAATATATTAGGCACTCTTCTCCCATAGGTGTCTGCATGGCAACGGGCTATAATAACCGTAAACGTTAAATAAAGTGGGATTACGTATTACTGAACTCTATTGAAGTTTCTTTCTTCTAAGGGCTGCAACGAAATTTTATCCTGTTCATAACCGTTACTCAACTTTATAGCAAAAGACTGCAAGTATCCAATAGTTTGCTTTCTGGATCATGTTATGACGAAAATTATATAGTAAATTCAAACAAAACATCAATTTCGTAAAAATATATTTTTACACAAACAAGGGCTTTAAACCATTTGTTACATATTAAAGACAAAAAGGAAGTAATTAAATAATTTGATTTACATTTGGTTCACGTATCCTCCACCTACTCTTTGAGGCGGTCCTTGCCCATTAAGTACCTCGTTGAGCCCTCCCGGCACTCAACACCTCATAAGATAGGATTTGTGATAGGTGAGGACTACGGATAGGAGGTTTCCAACAGGTATGGGTTTTTCTCAGGGTAGATCTGCATGAATACTCGCTTTTGAGTTCCAGAGAGTGGGTGCGTCCTGACAGTGGGTGAGTATTATCACATAGAAGACACCACGACCTTTGAATGTCAAGTTTATTGTTACAATTAGTCCTCTCCACTCGCCACTGTTGACGATGTTATTCGCACATTAGGCGCGAGATTTGAGATTTTCCCGTTGCCGTGCGCATGACACGACTTATATGCATCTGTGTACGCGTTGTTCCTGAACGTCGGTATGGAATTACTTCGCACAACATAGTATTTCCGGAGGATTATTAAACAAAAAACGGAGTTTGGTGAAATCTTAATGATGTTGTAATGTGTGCAGTTTCTCTCATTCGCTAACACAGGGTGTTCGATAACCACCTAAGGTGAGTTACTCCGTCCATCTGCGAACACGGACTTTGATGAACTTTCAGTAGTTGTCGCCCCCTTCACTCGCCGAAACAGAGTGTTTTTCCTAGCAAACATCGAACGTCGCCATTGCACAAATTTCCCCTTGCTTTCGCCGAATTTTGGAGACGTTAGCGGTCATGTGACCTGTCGCTTGTTCCTTAGAGGTTGTGTTTCATCCCTACTCTTAAATTTAATAGCAATTTCTAGTGTATGTGTTATGTATTCCACGCGATTTTCTCTTTCCCACAGTCTAGCTAATGAATGCATAAGCATGTTTGAAAATGTGTATCTTAAATCCCAATCTCCATTCTCTCGTCACGTATCATATGCGGACCAAAACATGGACTAGCGACGAGGGTCTATCCTTGGACAATGCCACCTTTGTCGGCAAGAAACACAAAGAAAATACCTGTGAGGGAAAGTGTTCATGTTCCTCGTTCTCATGACACGTTGGGGTCTCCTGTATATGTATCGGGATTGCCTGTTTAGTTTCTGCACTTGTATATTTAATCATTATCCTCTAAGTTTGTTATAACTTTGTTTAATTCATATTGTGATATCTATCCGCCCTTAATTATGCGTTTAATAAGATTTTCGCGGTTATTATTACAATGTTATGCCTAACAGGGACTGTATGATGTTGAACAAAATATTCTTAGAAGTGCGTATTTTTCTTTATGAACTAAATTTAACTAAGCATTGTCACAGGTAACCTTAGCCTTATTTGGTAAGTGAACTCTATACAAATAAGGTAAACCATTACATACCTTCTACACACATTTTACATATTTTCATGTAACACTATAAGCACATGGCTTTATCATACTTCACGCTCTTGTATGACGTCATTCTATTCAGCGTGAGCGGACAATAACGACGGTCTTTCTCAAGTTAGAACTTGTGGTTTCTTACTCTTTTGTTGGACTCTCTATGCTCTTCACCCAGATTGTCCGAAATCATTTTCCTTAGGTCATTCGATAAACTTGGACTTGTATGACGTCATTGTATTCCGTGTGATGGGACAGTAACGACGCTTCTCTCTCTCTCTCTCTCTCTCTCTCTCTCTCTCTCTCTCTCTCTCTCTCTCTCTCTCTCTCTCTCTCTCTCTCTCTCTCTTTTATAGCTTGTCGTGTCTTACTCTTTTGTTGGACTCTCTATGTTCTTCACCCAGAATGTCCGAAATCATTTTCCTGAGATCATTCGATAAATTTCGACTTGTATGACGTCATTCTATTCCGTGTGATGGGACAGTAACGACGTTTTTTATTCTCTCTCTTTTATAGCTTGTCTTTTCTTACTCTTTTGTTGGAGAATTAACTCTATGCTCTTCACCCACAATGTCCGAAATCATTTTCCTGAGATAATTCGATAAATATGGATAAACTTTTGGCCGGAATACGGCACAAAAAACATTCACTTTAGGGGAATCTGTTTGCATTTGTACCATCTCGTGAGGACTATCTGAGCCCCAGATGCGCACATTATGAGTGTTAACATGTCCAGTAAGGCGAGAGGTTGATACATCACTGAAGACAACATAGTCCATGAAATCGTCATCGTCATGAAACAACATGTCGTTTGCGAAGTTGGCACGTAATCATTGGTCTGTCGGCTTTAGAGTCTGTAATAACTGTAAACGGTAAGGACGTAGCCGTAACAACTTTCCAAACAGTCGACACACGAACTTGTAATTCACGACCAGACTTCCGGACTGATTTCTTTGGGCAGCGAGTGAACGACTATCGCACTCGCTCAACAGTCTCTTCACTTACTCTTGGTCGTCACGTGCTCTTTGCTTTACGACAGCCGATATCCTCAAGCTGATGATACCATCTACGAATGTTATTATCACTAGGAGGATCACAACCGAACTTAATACGGAACGTACGTTGTACAGTAACTACAGATTCGGTCTTTGTAAACCAGTGGCGGCTGGTGGGTTAAGTTATTGGTGGTGCACAAATGAAAAATAAAATACAGAGTAGTAATGACTAACCTATTTATACAGATTCTCTGCTCTACTCTCCTTAGACCTGGCGAATCTATCGATAACTTTTGCGTTGAAGTCGCTGATCTTCATAACAAAATCTCTCTCAATTGAAAGCATTGCTAATACTGACAATCGGTCCTGTGACATTGTGTTCCTAAGGAAAGTTTTTATTATTTTTAAAGTTGAGAAACAGTATTCTGCTTCAGCGGTAGAATTTGGCATAGTTAACAGTACTCGGAGGAGTTTGAAATATTCGCTGAATGTAGCACATAAATTGTTTTCCTTATTGAAGTCCATCAAGCACAAAGCGCCGGACATTCCACGAAATTCCTCTCGACTGTAAACTACAGTCAATTTTCTACGAATTTTTGTTCCAATGATTAAAGGATAGAACCTTATTGTTTCTCTAAGGCAATCCTCTGGAAATGTCTTAGAAATTTTCTTGATCAAGCGAAGTTGAGGCTACCAGATGCCCTGTGAAGCGAAATCTGTCTTTTGCTTCTCTAAGAATGTCACATACTTCAAGAGCTTCTCTTCTTTTTCACATCATGATCTTCTATTCTTCTCCTCTTAATTGCAGTTTCTTCGTGTTCCTCGATATGCACGCTATTTCTTATCTTTTGCACTTCCCTCTTTAATGCGTTTAGCTGGGCGATGGCAAATGCTGCATTGCAGTCTCGTTTCTGCAGCTGATTGTACAAAATGTCCACATGTGGCATGACCTTGTAGAAGAATTGCAGCCAGAATACAAAATTATAATCTTTCTAAGTGGCCATAAACCCAGAAGCCTGAACAAGTGTGGCGTTGCTGTTTAACACAGCTCTCTTCTAAATAACCTCCATGCATTTTATTAAATTCTCCCTGTGTTCGAAAAGCAGAGCACACAGAAGCTAAGCCTGAAGGTCACGCTATAGCCGTTGCTAAGAGTAGGAGGAGCTAGGTTTATAAACCTCCTTTTAAGCAATGTATAAGAAGCCACTCCCATCTCTTCACCTTCCCGCAACCCCCTCAGAGAGCCTACATTTAGGCGAAATCTTAGGTTAACTCTTCGCTGCAAACCTGCGGCTCCTACAGCTAATCACTGTTTATTTCGACTTCTACGGTAATGGGCAGCTACAGGCGATAAGCGTAATTGAAACATGTTTGTATATAAAACATTGCAAACAAGTACAGCTTTAATGTGCAAAATGCACCTGTTGTATATTCAGAATCAGTGGGTGTAGCGCAAACCTGCAACCTTATGGAGGAACCGCCACTGCACTGAACGATCAGTCTTCTAGTGTTCACGGAGAGTACTATTTCGTTAAATGTGCTATTTTGTTAAATGTGCTCTCCACTGAACTTTTAGATGAATGTAATGTCTTCTCAGCTTATGCAACTATCTAGAGCACATTAAATACTATCCAGGCTTGCTTGCTGGGATTATATTATATATTATGTCACAATTACGATGGCTTGCTAACACACTCAGTTGGGTGGGGTTATATTGAGGCGGTTTTGCAGATGGGTTGATGCCAATAATATGTGGCGACAGGGCTGATGCACTTCGTTTGGGCTTCCAAATCGATGATGGAGCACAAAACTCACAGTGACCCAGGGTTTTGGTAGAGGTAATGTTTAACTTGCTGTAACGTGGACGCCTCTGTACAAATACGCAGTTATATATCTCATGAAAAGTACTTTATTGAAGTCAGACATTTATACAAAATAAATCTAGCATAAGTTATGTTATTTTTTATTTCTCGATAATTAGCAACATTAGAAAAAAAGGTTTCATAAATTTAATATTTTATTTTAAGAGGAACCAGATATCTTATATTAATCTATAGGCTCTTCTGTCACTCTTTAACACAGTCTCCATATCATTGCAAACGCTATGAAAGTCAATGTATGTTGGCTTTAATACCAGTACTCTATACAGGAGCGGCATGAGAAATTTTGGGGCATTGAAGATAAAAGATAGAAGCCTTTGGATACTGATTGTTAATCGAGGCAGCCAATTCTTCTTCCAATAAATGGGGTTTGAAAGTTAATGAAAACAAAACAAAGAGTTTGGTCTTCAAAAAAGAATACAAGTTGCGTAAGGATGAGAAATTGGAGGTTAACAGAAGATAAATAGAGGTAGTAAGGAGATTTGATTATTTGGGTACAAGGTTGATACTGAAATTATGGTTTGCCAGAAGCAAAGAATCATGATAGATGTCAAAGGAATGTTGGTTCTTTGTTACGACAAGGGCAAGGCCAATTGAGTTGTGGGAAAGTGTTATAACAAAGCAATGTAAGAAACAGCGTCCTTAGCAGTTTCTAAAGGAATTGTCACTTGACTGGTATGAATAGGGAATTCTTTGGATAATTTACAATGGCGACAAAACAGCCACAAAGGGATTTTGGTTGAAAAGGAGTTTTGAGAGTGAAAGTTATATATACACAAACGCGCAGCTGTGGTCAGTGAAGCAGTCTTCGGCGTGCAGCCGATGAGACAAGAGTCCGAGGCGTCAAGCCTATTAGGGCGGTCAACCTGTTCTGTGTTTGATAATTGTCGGTTCGTATATATGAGGAACGAATAAATTTATCGAGTAATAAACATTCTGCAGTCAGTAACTCTAAACAGAGATTGGTAACCCTTGGTCGGCAACTTTCATTTCGATGTTTAAAAAGAAGAAGCAGTAAATAAATAAGTTGGAAACGGGCATTCCAGTGTTATTAAAATCTCCTTCTCACACATCCACGCATACCCTGAGAGAAACCTCATTGCTCGCCGACTTATTTGCTCGCCATTAAATTATTGCTTCAAATTGTCGTCCACAACGTGGAATTGTGTGCACCCAGAAACATTTTAGTTACAAATTGGCGCCGCAACGTAGAACCCTTTGTTCGCCACATACAATTTTGTATCAAGGTTGAGTTCAGATGGCAGCTGGAAAGATTAAAAAGGATGTCTGTGGCAAAAGGTAAAATGGCCATGAGAGTGATAAGATCATGCTATAGTAAACTGCCAGATATAAATGTCAAGTGGTTGGAGAGGATTTATACGGCAGTAGTAGAAAATAGAATGTTACATGGATCAGAGGTTTGGGGAATATATGAGGCTTGGACAGAGACTGATAGAGTGCACAGATCCTTTTGTAAATACATATTGGGATTACCAATAGCATCACCTAATGGGGCAGCACAATTAGAACTAGGCAGGCAATGAAATACTTATACAGAATCACTAACTTGGAAGGTGGCAATATAATTAAAGAATGTTTTCATATTCAAAAGAGAAGTAACTGGGGTGGGTCTTGGGCACATAAAATGTATGACTTGTTGAAGCAGGTAGGTATGGGTCATTCTTGTATAAATGCAGTGTATGGGTATAGAGGCTTCTGGAAAGAAGTTGAGCTAAAATTAGAAGATATTGACAGACAAGACATTTTTGCCAATACAAGTGACAAAAGCTCACTGAGATTATATAGAGAAATAAAAACAACCTGGGGGAGGGAAGGATATATAGATATATGTAGTAAGTTAGGGCAAGAAGGTTTTGCTTGGGCGAGAACAGGAGTGAGAAACTTGAAAGGTATAGGTGAAGAGAGGGTGCTAGATAAATGTCCATTGTGTGGAGAAGAAAATGCAGATTTCCATTGTTTATTATATTGTAGTCAAACAAAGGTATGGAGAGAGCAGGTCTGTCTACGTAAATGGGACAGAAAGGTATAGGTCAACAGAGGGAGCTAGATAAATGTCCATTGTGTGGAGAAGAGAATGCAGATTTCCATTGTATATTAAATTGTAGTCAAACAAAGATATGGAGAGAGATGGCTTGGCTACGTAAATGGGACAATTTGGGGGGGGGGGGTGAAGTAGTCATTAGAAAAATGCTGTCAGTAAAAGGAGAAAAGAACAGGAAAAATATAGGGAATTATTTAGGGAAAGCTAAAGAGAGATGGCTAAGAACAATTTAGAGAAAAATGTATAGTGGGATAGGTGAAATGGCAGAAAGTGTAAAAAGGAGCAGAGGGCCTCCAATACACAAAAACCTAGGGTTAGGTGTATGCGGACTGAATTATTATTCAATGGTGGGGAACATGATAACATGATAGGATTCTCAGGATTTAGGAATATTTGGCATATTTCAGTATGGATTTTATAATTGTAATCTTGATTTTGTATTTCCATTTTTGATGTAAAACAAATAAATTACTACTATTGCTATTACTACTATTACTGGTTGTTCTACAAAGTTTGTGATCTTTGGTCGAAAAAGTGAGATATACAGGTTGCTATCCTGTAACTTTAGAGCCCTTAAAGTTCAATGTCCGGACGATAAGTTTTATTATAGCGATCACCATTAAACATTATCACAATATGTCCTCACCTTACTTGTGATTAATGGTATGTAAGCGGGTGCGGCTTTTAATGATAAAGAAAACCGCAGAAACAGAAACATACCAAAGAATCACAAGTGTTAATATATTTGCTATTGTGCTGGGCCCATAACCCAGAGGTCCGTGGATCATAACCAATTTGTGCGGGCCAACCCAGGGTCATGAAATTAATTAAATCCATAAAGCTTTTATCAAACCTTAATTTGAATTTATTTTCTTGCTACACTTTGGGCTCACCAGTACATAAACATACAATAACAATAAACTTCTGTCCTATCTTCATATAGTATTTACTTCCAGCTACATTTTGTATTGATCAACCCAGACACATAAAGTAACGATCAACTTCTGGTCCCGAACTGAGAGGAAAGAGCCCCATAAAACAACACGGCTCACCAAAAGGCAACGCAGTAAAACCCAAAGGGAGTATAGGGAAACCCGAACATGGAGGACTTACCCAGAGACAGACGCGACGCAAGCCAGGCACACAACTCTCCTGCCGGTCTGAGGGAGCCACCCAAGGAGCCTCGGGCACCGCAGCGACCCCACAATAAGGCCACCCGGGATACCTTCAAGCAACCGACTTGAATAGCCATGGTGGTTACGGTGACACAAAATAGACTGTTCGCCCACTCAAAGGCATAATGTCGTGAGCTCGATTCTCAGCAACCGCTTTCAAATGTGGCTGTGGTAAAGGTTTCGGGAGGGTCCACGTAAAATAATCGGTGTGATGGCACTTCCGGATGTTGACGTGATATCATTTGACTTCGGTTGCATGGATTTTGCTTCTTTTCTTATGAAACAATTGCACAATGTAATTTTCAAAGCGAGAAATAGTAATTTTCTACAATTCAAAACAATTCAGATACATATGTTTAATTGGTTAAGGACAATATGACAACAATGTAGCAGGGAAAAAGTAAAACAATTATAAATAGGAGAAAGTGATTATGTCCATTGTAACCAAGACCGGAAGTTTAGTTTAAAAGGTAATAATACAACAGCTAAATATGCTACTTGCGTCAGGTAAACATAGGGGATGAGGTTGAGGGCCGTACAGCCGCGCACGTACTCATACAGCAAAGGTCATGGACAACGGTAGTTCATCAAACGCAGTCACATGACGGACACCGTGTCATAGAACATACTGCAGATTTATTTATAAATTATACAAAACAAACTCAACCTTTCCAGATATATGAATATGAAGAAAATAATCATTAATATTTGCAATGTGCACAATAAATGAAAAGATAATTAGTTGTGACAGTACTACATTGTATCTATGCATATGCTACCATAGTATTACAATAAAATGTGTGGCGCACAGTTCCACGTTGCCGCTACAGTTTGAAGCAATAATATGGGTAGCTCAGGGTTGAGAAATGAGGTTTTTCTTAGGGTATGTATGAGTAACGATGGTTCTAATGACACTGGAATGTCCGTCTCAAACTGGTTTAATGACTCGATCCTAAAATTCTTTGTATGCCATCGTGCCTTATTTGCAACAAATAATGTAATTCACAAAACAAACACTAGACAAAAGTATAATATCCATTATCCCAGTGCTAAACTATCTTGCTTCCAGAAAGGTGTGTATTATGTAACTATCAAAATATTTGGCGCACTTCCTAATGTTCATAAAGAAAAGGTTCATAATTTCGGTGCTTTTAAAAATGCTGTTAGAGAGTACCTTTGCTCAAAATCTTTTTATTCTGTACAAGACTATCTGCATGACAAAGTATTTAACTGCTCCAATTACCAATAAATATTTGATGCATGTTGAAGGTTTATTTTTAATGTATATGTATTTAAGAAATAACAAGAATGGTATCCATTGCAAAAAGGTTGAGACGTACTGGCATAAGCCAAGTGAGAGCTGGTTTAAAAAGCGTTTGATTTTGTATCATATATAATTATCCCTGCTTTGTTTTCCATATTGTTGTTCATATTGCCTGTATACTATATGTGTCTTATGTTAACTTTTGTACATATATATGATATTAAACTTTATACCCCTGGACATGTTCAAAGTTCACAGCCTTTTCTGGCTACAAGTGAACCAACTGAACGCAAATAAATCTAATATAATTTAACCTAATCATTACATCACATTTGAAGTTGCCGACCAAGGAGTACCAATATCATTGTTTAGAGTTACTGAAGGTAGAATACTTATTACTTGATAATACTCAGTTACCTATAAACCGACAGATATGTTCTCTCATCACTTCAGGTCTACCTTCCAACAAGGCAGAGTTGATGACTTTCTTAATCGGCCCCAAGCCACGAACTGAGTGACCTCACAGCTGCGCGTGCGTGTGTGACTTTCACTTCTGGGAGCCCTCTTTTCACAAAAAATTCCCTCTGTGACTATTTTGTCCCCTTTGATTATTATTCTCTCTCGTGCCATTATTAAGGGTCCGATGTATATCCTTTTCTAAAAAAGTCCAGTGATATCCATTCAGGATTCTTAGTAAGAGAACCCTTTTTCTACCGTGTCCTTTGTCACACAGCTAAACCTACTGCACCTGTTCGTGCCGTAAGAAAGATAAAATACTCTTTTCAAATCTATTACGATTCTTTACTTACTGCAATTCTTAATTTCGGTATCAATAGACAGTCGCTGGTCGACAGCAACTATTGGACGCTGCGTCAAAAATTCGCATCATTTGAGCGTCTGTGAGACATGCTTACCTGCAACCCTGTGGCCTTCTGCTGGATGTTGGCCGTCGCATTACGTGAGATGCTCTCCTCATTTGTCTAGCCTTTACCCTTTACCACAGTCAGATGTTTCATATAAAGAATGTACTAGGCTTGTGTAAAGGCTTGCAACTGGGAAATTTATAGCTAGAGAGGTACAATGAAGGTCAAGCATGGCATGACGTCAGTTAATTAACGATTTGAATTACGTAGCTCCTCATCTCGTAATTAGGTCCATGCCTGTCGTATGCAATACAAACTATACATTGTTAGGGGGTCATGTGTGTAGCAGGCAAACGTTAGGCCATTGTCACTTGTTACACATCTTGAGTTTAAATGAAGTGTAACAAAGAAAAGAAACATTTGATGGTAATTTCTAAATACTAACTTTGCCTTTTCTCGTATTTAAGGAAAAAACTTGTATTTAATATAGGGAATCCCTGTTAATTAGTAATATTTGATGACACATCACTGTTAACGTCTAAATTAGATAAGGAAACGTGATTAAGAGTAGGATATCACGGAATAACCGGGAAATAGGTAATACAGAAATTTCGGCTCTGTTTGCTGCTGCTATCATGGTGCCATGAGTAGTCAAGAAAGTCTCCCATGATGCACTGCAGTGACAGTTGGCTGCTTGTTGTTGTCATTTCGCTCGAAACAGAATAAAGAGTTTTGTTCAACATCTTCTCGGGAAACAAGTCAGGTAAAAAGACGATCAGAAACTGATGTTTTTGGAGCGTATATCGCTTCCATCATAAGAATGCTTTAATAAATGTTATAACTTCAAAATAAATGTAATATAAATATCAATAAAGACAAAACACTATCAATACTGGCATCACTGAACAAAAGACTGTTTACAGTAAATTAAGAGCCAGCTCAGGAGATGGTGTGAATGTAGAAATGAATTAGGTCAAAGAAACGTAACTACTGAATTTAAACAAATTTAAGTTAGAACTACTTTTAATTATTTCCGGGATACTTTCCCGTGGTCTGTTGGCGTAAGAACATCCAAACGTTTCGTCCACAACTGCGGTAGACATCCTCAGTGGCACGGTCGAAGTTTCCTTGGAGAGAGTTTCGCTGCGTCTATATGTATGTGGATCATAACATTGTGACAACAGATTTACTATCAGATACTATGGCATAAGTATCTAACAACGTTACTCATCTGTGTAAGCTCCTTCAATTGCCTCACTGCTCTCTTTTGTGTTAATGATGTGAATTACATATCTCGTAGTATTTATAATTTGTTAGTCAAGAGAATTCTTCCATCATGTATTCCCAGGGGTCCATATGGGCCCACTTTAAAATATCTCACTCCAGTAATAGTAAAATAAAATAAATAAATAAATAAGTAAGTGAGTGAGTGTGTGAGTGAGTGAGTGGGTGGGTGGGTGTGTGAGTGAGTGAGGCAGTGAGTCAGTGAGTGAGTAAGTGAGTCAGTGAGTAAGTCAGTGAGTAAGTCTGTGAGTAAGTCAGTGAGTAAGTCGGTCAGTGAGTAAGTCAGTCAGTCAGTCAGTCAGTCAGTGAGTAAGTGAGTCAGTCAGTGAGTAAGTGAGTCAGTCAGTGAGTAAGTCAGTAAGTCAGTAAGTCAGTCAGTCAGTCAGTGAGTCAGTCAGTCAGTCAGTGAGTAAGTCAGTCAATCAGAGAGTCAGTCAGTCAGTGAGTAAGTCAGTCAGTCAGTCAGTGAGTAAGTCAGTCAGTCAGTAGTAAGTCAGTCAGTGAGTAAGTCAGTCAGTCAGTCAGTAAGTCAGTCAGTCAGTCAGTCAGTAAGTCAGTCAGTCAGTAAGTCAGTCAGCCAGTCAGTCAGTAAGTCAGTCAGTCAGTCAGTCAGAAAGTAAGTAAGTAAGTCAGTCAGTCAGTCAGTAAGTCAGTCAGTCAGTCAGTCAGTCAGAAAGTAAGTAAGTCAGTCAGTCAGTAAGTCAGTCAGTGAGTAAGTCAGTCAGTCAGTAAAGTGAGTCAGTCAGTCAGTCAGTAAGTCAGTCAGTCAGTCAGTCAGTCAGTCAGTCAGTCACTCAGTCAGTCAGTCAGTCAGTCAGTAAGTCAGTCAGTAAGTCAGTCAGTCAGTCAGTAAAGTGAGTCAGTCAGTCAGTCAGTTAGTAAGTCAGTCAGTCAGTCAGTAAGTCAGTCAGTCAGTCAGTCAGTAATTAAGTAAGTCAGTCGGTAAGTAAGTCAGTAAGTAAGTAAGTCGGTAAATAAGTAAGTAAGTAAGTAAATTCTGGTTTATCTTTGTCTCGGCATCTAGATGCTACACCGAGACATTTTCACAATATTAATTATTTTCATATTTACAGTAGAATTTTACATTAAGACATTAGATGGTTTTTGTAGATACATGTTATAATTCCATTACAAAAAGTAATCTAACTACCTACTATGAGTAGTTTTACATTTGCAAGGTAAACTGAACGGAAAAGGTATTTAGAAGGAATTTTAAAAACTATTTAGTAAATCTCACGTTACTGTCCTATTACGTTCTCCAGTTCTCTCAGATCTTCTAATTTGTTGTGACTGATTTTGAACGTCGGCCGTTATTACTTGGTTATTATGTTCCCTTATACCTTGTTCTTTATATTTCTCCATTACACTGGGGAACAAAAATTAAAAATATTTTTATATACCCGAAACAAAGTAGGCAAATTCTTATGTAAACTGATCTGCTCATCCCAAAAATGCCCCTCAAAATGCTGTATCAGGTAACGTTTTTTAGGTATTCATAAATTTTTTATGAAAACTTACAGAAATATGATATGATTAGCTGAAAATAATAGGTATTTTATTGCCAAATAACATTGAAAATAATAATTATTATTAATTATTATTAAAATAAATAAACACAAGATAATGATGAGAACCAATACCTGTATTATCTCAGAAGTCTTTCACTGTTGATTTTTTTTTTTGTATTGACATGTACTCTCCCGTTTGAGGAACCAACAATAGTCTCCGAACATGGCTGAATCCCAGCGATACCCTGGTAACGTCTTTCCATCTCAGATATGTCCTGGTGAAAACGCTCCCCTTGCTCATCACTTACAGCTCCTAGGTTTTTAATGAAACTATCAAGGTGAGAGTGCAAAAAGTGGATTTTAAGTGACATATGGCAACCCATTTCTTTGTAGCTCCTTAATAGTTCTGAGACTTAAGTTTCATAATTTTCTTCTTTGTTATTGCCCAGGAAGCCTTCCACCACTGATTTAAATGATTTCCATGCTGCCAGTTCAACACGTTTAAGCTTTGTTTCAAAAACACTGTCTTTAAGAAGTAGTCTTATTTGAGGTCTGAAAAATATACCTTCCTTAAATTTAGATTCACTAATTTTTGGAAAGGCACTTCTTAAATACTCAAATGCACTTCCACTTTTGTCCAAACCTTTATCAAACTTCTTCATTAACCTGAGCTTTATGTGAAGTGGGGGCAGAAGAACTTTGTTTGGGTCTACTAGAGCCACATACTTAACATTGCTTGCTCCAGGGGTATAGTCTTCCCTTTTTCCCCCACTCTTTCACTATAAAATGCTTGTCAGTTGCCCTACTGTCCCATAAGCACAAAAAACAGCAAAATTTTGTGAAACCTTCCTGCAGTCCCGTTAGCAATGCAACTACCTTGAAGTCACTACAAATTTCCCAGCCATGGTTTTGATAACTAATAGCATCTAAAATGATGGACATGGAATCGTATGTCTCCTTCATTCCTATGGCATAAAATAAAGGTATTGAAGGTAGTAAATTGTCATTATGAAGCAACACTGCCTTTAAGCTGTATTAAAGGTGTCAATGGCTATTATTTTAAATTAAGTCAATATGAGTTGGTATGATACCTCATTTCTGTAATTTTATATAAAAGAATAAGAATATCTAAAAAACGTTATGTGATACACAATTTTCAGAGGCATTTTTGGAATCAGCGAGTCATTTTGCATAAGAATCAGCCAATTTTGTTTCGGGTACAAAAAACGTGTTCCCTAGTGTAATTATAATTGAAACCTTCCGTGCTGCCGTTTCAAGTATTTTGAAGTCATTTGTTTCTAACTAGGTCCCAAACACATTTACTTTCTAGCTCTTTCCTTTCCTCACGTAACATTGCATCATATTTATGACACTCAAATAGGGCGTTCTGGAGTGTCTTCTAAATTACATCGATCACAATTTCTGGTGTCACACCTTCCATGTCCCGTTAAGTATTGGATACCTAATCTTGTTGGTACTATATCTTTCAATTTTAATCTTTCATTTGTATTGGAATATAAACTATAAGTTCTTCTTCCTTGAAGTGAGGTATCCCATTCATGTTGCCAATCTCTTAAAAGCTTCCTATTGATTTCTGCTTTATTCCTACAATATTTACCTATAACATGTTCAATTTTTAAAAAATCTTTTCTTTTGAGGCAATAATTTCCTGCTCTCTGTTTTATTACTAAGTCTATAGGCCAAATTGCCAAACATACCAAAAAAGCTAAAGTTGGTCTTGTTGTTGTTACGACTCCTAAGCATCTTATTTAAGCTTGTCTTTGAATACTTCTATTTATTTTAATATATATCTGACATTTTAATCTATTTTCCCATATTACAGCTCCATAACCAATTATCCCTATTATAAAGCTCATGTCCTTAGTCCGGTACTACAATTTTCAAAATCAAGGAATTTTGTAGTTTTAAGGAACATTTAGAAACATAAAATAGTTTTATGTAGAGTACTGTCGCCAATGCATTGTTGAGGCGAGGCTGCGAGAAGACGAGTTCAAAGTGACGGGCAGTGTAGTGCGGAGATAAAAATTCGTCGAAACTTTGGGGGGAAGGAAACTGATCTCTGGAGAGCTCCTCTTTCTTCTAGAGCTCTCTTGATTTTTTGAGAACATTCCGGATAGTGAATAAGCTATAACTAAGAAAGCCGCAGCTCGTCTAGGACACAGTTGTTAATTGAACTTGGGTGGGCGAACAACTGTGTGAACTGTGTTTGTAGTCGATGACCTTACAAGTTGTATTGTGTATGTGACGTTATTCTGCTACTGCAGGTTGACTAAAGTGTTTCTACGGAAATAAAGAGCAATGTTTGGGGTTAATAACCTTAACTTTTAATTTCACGAACCCACAAAGTCACAGTACTTATTACTTTTGCTGGAAAGGGTGAAAAATGGGACAGGAGCGTCTTTATGAGGCCTAAGGGGATGCAGCACCGAAAACCCCAAATGCAGCAATTTTCAATCGATGACCTTACAAGTTGTATTGTCTATGTGGCGTTATTCTGCTACTGTCAGGTTGACTAAAGTGTTTCTACGGAAATAAAGAGCAATGTTTGGGGTTAATAACCTTAACTTTTAATTTCACGAACCCACAAAGTCACAGTACCTATTATTTTTGCTGGAAAGGGTGAAAAATGGGACAGGAGCGTCTTTATGAGGCCTAAGGGGATGCAGCACCGAAAACCCCAAATGCAGCAATTTTTAACCAATCTTACTGACATTTTTACCACTTAATTCTGATGCATTTAATGGTTTTTATATCCTCAATAGATTTTTATTAAATAATTTGTGAACTTCATAATTTGGGCAAAATTCAAACCACTCCACGTGATGAAAATGTTCAAAAGTTTCATTTACATATTTCTAAAAATATTCAGGTGGTTATGAAAAAAAATCTGTCGTATGACTTTCTTATACTGCCTTTAGTTACAAAGGAAAAAAATTATGTATGAAGCAAACAAAGAAGCCAAAAATGATTAAACCTTAGAAAATTTATATCAATAACTTTAAAAATATAATGAATATTAGAAATTGAAATGATAGAAACCTTTGTTTGCTTTCTAAGAACATGCGTTGTAACTTTTATAGGGACTGAATCAAAACTGCATCGTGTGGATTATTTTGAATGACAAAAAATTTTGAAAAAAACTATAACTGAGTTGATCAAATTTTAAAACCCAAGACATTTTCCTTCTCAGCTACATGCCTTGAAGTAGACTAAAACCCTCCAGATAGATATGTTGGATCCTTTTGCCTCTTTTATCTCTCTTCTGCAGCAGTTTTCTTCAATTTCAGTTTCTTTCTGGATGTTTTAAAAGTTACCTTGTCAGAAATTGCTGAATGAAGTAAGTGTAATTGGTCCTTCCCTTGGCTAATTTTTAGAGATGCTGCTGAAATCTGTGTCCATTATTTCTGACTGCAGCTTGAGTGAGGCACAACTACCAAAATTGAATTCACTGATGGTTGATGTCACAGCAACCTGAAGTCTCTTCTTTGAAAGAAATATTTCTTTTGGACAATTATGTCATGTCATGTTATGTAAACTTTCATTTGCATTTTGTGTCTTAGCCAATGTACATCTACTTAGGATTTCATCTGATGCCAGCCAGGCATTAGTTTTCTTACCAATTCAGGCCTCAAGTATGTTCCCATTGTTGTGTTATGTTTAGGTGTTTCTTCCCATGTATCGTTTAGCATATTTATCATCCTAACTATGTACACAGTCATCAGAAGGTCAGTTGTTTTAAAGAATGTTTTACCTACAACCTATATAACAGTTATACGCACGATTTTATGTATAAAATACCTATATAAATGTCAAATGGAACAGTAAAGCTGATCAGTTAAATATAAACAGCATGTAGTTTAATGAGAAACACAAGAAAATCACGACCAAGTTAGAAATTCACACAAAAACAAAATTATAAACAGTATTGTTTGCTTTCAATGTTTTTAGCCAGTGTTTTGTTTCCATGGTGCCACATATTGTAAGAAATAACCATAGTACAAACACAATATTCCACCATAAACTTTACTCGCTAATTTCAAATGTCTTAATTTAGTACATTCAATCGAACTCTAATGACAGGATTCTGTGTGTCCAAGGCCGGCATGCAGGTGCGCAAAGGCATTTAAATTGTCATATGAGGGTATCTAAATGCCTGAAACTCATAAATTTAGTTGAATTATGGTACTGTAAGGTTCAAAGCCAATTTCGGTGCTGCATTTTCTTAATTCTCGTAGCTGATGTTTGGTTATGACGATGATAATGTGATAATGATGATGATGGTGGCCAAATTGTGTTTTCAAGATGCTTTAAATGGTCATTATTTGTCCTGAAAACCTGGGATTGGGTGTGTCAGTCCTAAGCTGATTTTGGAACCCCCCAAGCGTCTCCTAGGAAGCGGTCAAACTTTGGGCTGATACATGCATCACTGTTAAAGCCTTAGATTAGAAAACTTCTACATTGTGAGAGCTTCAGTGATAAATACAGCTTTACCACTAAGCCAGACCTTTGCTAATACAAAAGAAATACGAGTTCCTCAGCAGGTTGAAGCCCTAAAGGTCATGCAGTGGCACACACTACTATTTTTATTTTGTCTCTCTCTCTCTCTTCAGATAGCATCCCCAGGCACTCTGCCAAAAACTACTAGCATCCCCATACAAAGACGGAAATAATGGTGCTTTTGCCTTTGTCATTTCTGTTTAGCTGTAGAAAAACTTTCGAGCTCTAAATGGCTTTGTGCTTGGCGAAATGTCCTTTCTGATAATGAGCTTATTTATAAATGCTTTTTGGAATGTCCGTATGGCTTCAAGCTTTCTCAGGAAGCATATTTTTAAATACTTGCATATAGTTTTTGTCCTGCAAGACGACTTGAATATGCTATAAGCATATGTCGTGATGCTTATACATTCCGACCCCCTTGTCCTTTAGTACAGGGTAAATAAGCTATTCTTAAGGATTTTTGTTATTTTTACTACCTCATATATAGCAGGTAGATGATAAGGATATTTTATAGGAAACGTAAATGTTTAGGTTTCCTGAAATACAAAAAGCGTTTTCAGAAAGAAGCCTGTATGTACCTAGGTATGTGCGTGCGTGTGTGTGTGTGTGTGTGTGTGTGTGTGTGTGTGTGTGTGTGTGTGTCGTCTAAATACTGTCAACTGAACGTCGGAACTCCCGATAGAACCGGCCGGCAGTAGGTCCAGACGGGAAGCATTCAGCTCACGCTACCCATTTGTCTCGTGTCACTAACTGAAGGGATGATTAGGAGAGCGGCACGAGCCCTGTATCGTCTCATTCCCCTCCCAACAGACGTCTGGAAACCTCGGGATAATTGTGCGCGCCGCGAACCTTCCAGAAACGGTGATTTTCCCTATAAAAGGCCTGCAGTTAGCGAGTCAGCTGAGTCAATCACGACCAGTTCACTTCGCGCCCTCGCTGCGGCTGGCAGCTTAACACCTGCAGTCGTGCCCTGGGACGCGCGCACAACCTGGACTTATTAAACCTCAACACCCCAATTCCCATCTGGTCTCTCGCTACTGATTCCACCACTGTTTGTCGGATCGCTAGCCACCGCAAAAAGCAGGGTGGAACGGGCACTGTTCCCCCAAGGGGGAATATTCCGGCACCAGAAGCACCACTAGAGGCCAACTGCGCCGTCTTACTAAACCACACGCAAGCTTGCGCAGAAACATACATCTATTATACCGCACGGGTAAATCCGCACAGCGGCTAGGTACCGTGGCGTGTAACCCTCCGCTCGGGAGAACCAGGGCGACGTGCACCTGCTCTTGGCTAGTCAGCTGAGTTTTTGGCGAGCAGCCGTGAGGAGCGCCGAGTGAGTGAACGGACTGGAAGACTGTGTACGTGTATCGGAGGAGTTGTAGGTAATTGCGAGTGCAGAGTGGATCTGTGACAGACGAACTGGTGAATTGTAACTGTGTGCGCTACGTAATTCTATGTAATCGGCAAGTGTTCCATCTGTAATTTGGTGGAAATAAAGAACATTTTGAGTTTGTGCAATTGGAATTTTAATTTCTCGAACCCAAAAAGTCACAATACCAAATGCTGTTTGTGAATTCAGCATCCTCTAAGGTTACAACTCGAAGGTTTTGAAGAAAATCTGCACATTATAGGTTATTCTATATATGAAATTCTTCGACAATGTTAGAACATTTCCAAAATGAATCCACTGACTAACTAAAATGCTGTAGTTTAAGTTATGTTTATGAAATGAAATATACATTTTAAAATTTCTTGAGATGTTCTCAAAATTGCCCTACATTCCCTTTAGCTTTTGTTTAACCTCTAAAAACTTAAGAGATCTTTCTACTCAAAATTCTAGATTTATTAGAATACCCATTCGTGGAGAGGAAGATTTGACAGGAGGGTATTATGGAATACCATATAATTTTAAAGCTATCTTTACTGGTTTGTAAGTAAAAATGCCAAATCATCATACGTATAACTAATTGTGATGAAGCGTCACTTGAAGGAAATTCGACTATTTATTTTGTTTTTATAAACATGTATTTAGAAAGAGTTACAAATGGAGGTTAATATGAAATAATAGGGTATAATGGAATATGTGGTTTAAAACACTGAAAAATTAATCTGATTTAATAAAACATGAAACATGATTGGTTTAAAATGGACAAAACATCTATAAACAAATTGTTATAGCTGTAGACATCCGATCAAGACCAGAATAACTGGAAAATGTTTTGTTTGCATTGCATTTGTGAGACACAGTATAGCGTTACCTATGTACTACATAATAGAAGTAACTTTCTGTGTTGATAGATATATTTCCTTATTTATGGCAAGGAAACAGCTAAGTCAAATGTTTAAAGCTGGAGATTGGTGAAAACTTATCACTCTTTCACTTAACATCCAACCCCGACTGCGTGTGTGGTGAAGAATTTCAAACTGTGGTTTATCTCCTTTTCTGTTGTCCCATTTTCTGGATAGAAAGACAAGAATTAATATTCAAGCTAGACTCTCTAGGAACTGAATTTACTGCTCCGCTCACATCTTTGCTAATGAAACCACAACAGTATAAGTACTTCATGATGTTTATAAACTCAGTGTTTGAACGTCCGAAATAGTTTAAATTAATATGCATTAGATTATAACATGTTTTCTTCCTTCTAGTATTTAAAATATTTTTGTTAAAATTGTGTATTTTTATGTATCAACTATAACCCTAATATACCACTGTGTAAAATAGGGTTCATAAACCTGGATACATAAAAGAAAACCTGGAGATTGGCTGATCCTAAACGTATATGCTCTTTCTAAGGTATTATACTAAAATTGAATGCCAGTAGGACTTCGAAGCAATTACAAAAGTACATTTAACAATTCGAAATACTAATAAGGGATATATTTAAAAGGACTTATGTCGTGAAACGTTATTTGGAATAAATATACTGCTTTTGTTTTGTTTTTCTTCTTCGTTATTTGTTTAGTATTTGATCGTAAATAACCTAACATTTGCCAAGCTATACAACATTGCAGTTAAATCATTCTAACAAAGGAATTTTAGCACGATTGCCGTAAAATTCCAGATTTACAGGTACACAGGTTAATTTGCATCTCAATATTTTGAAGCTGTTTATCATTAAAAATTTTGGAGCCAATTTGAGAAAATTAACAATACAAAATAACGTTTCCAAAGGTTCCTTTGTGTTTTTGATTCCCATGAAAGTGTTATTTCGCACTTGCGGAATATCAGAACAGATCAACAAGGACTGAAAATTATTTTTTTCACAGATGTTTATTCCTGTAATTCAATGTTTACATGATCTTTTTCAAAGTTGTCTCCTCCTACTTCAATAAACTTCTTATAGTCTCTGCCAGGCCTTAAGCACGTGCTGCAGACCATTCTTTGTCAGGTCCTTGAAATGAAATGTGTAGTGTTTAACGCCCGCATTTACTACACACGGCACCGCAGGTGGTGACACCAATGATACATGAGATGAAGATGGAGCACCGGTGGAATGAGATGGCGGGGGAAACCGGAAATCCCGAAAAAAACCACCACGGCCACGTGTTGTCCACCATCTCACTTTCTGGTCGCCAGGGATTGAACCCGGGCCACCTTGGTGAGAGCTAAGCGGTCTAACCACTGAGCAACGGCGCGGCCTCAGGTCCTTGAAAGTCGCCCCACTTTCCTTGAGCACTGCCTCAGAGTTCTCAAATCGAATACCCCTAAGCTTCAACTATCACCGGAGATGAGCCATGACTGCATCATTATGATCCTGGAGTAAACAAGCCAGCACGGTGTGAAAATCGCCAGGTTGTCCAACACCAAAAAAGGCAGGGAAACTAATGGTGATCACAATTTGGACTTTAATGAAATGATTTTCCAGTATGCAGTTTCCCCTCACACTACTGCTGCAGCAGCATACTACACGTATGTATAGGCAACACT
The DNA here is from genome assembly GCA_030765055.1 of Mantis religiosa. Classification (NCBI taxonomy): domain Eukaryota; kingdom Metazoa; phylum Arthropoda; class Insecta; order Mantodea; family Mantidae; genus Mantis; species Mantis religiosa. Next base: position 8,132,638 of record CM060951.1, read on the forward strand.
GAGGAAGTACATTACAAGAAAACGACCAGAGCTTTCTCGGATTGGATGACGACTTCACCATGACAATACACGGCCTCACGTCACATGGAGTTCCCCCTCACACTACTGTTACAGCAGCATACTACACGTCAGTATTGACTACACTGAGGAAGCACATTACAAAGAAACGACCAGAGCTTTGTCGGACTGGGTGACGACTTCATCGTGACAAAGCACGGCCTCACGTCACATGCGGTTCCCCCTCACACTGTTACAGCAGCATACAGCACGTCGGTATTGGCTACACTGAGGAAGCGCATTACAAAGAAACGACCAGAGCTTTGTCGGACTGGGTGACGACTTCATCGTGACAATACACGGCCTCACGTCACATGCAGTTCCCCCTCACACTACTGTTACAGCAGCATACAGCACGTCAGTATGGGCTACACTGAGGAAGCGCATTACAAAGAAACGACCAGAGCTTTGTCGGACTGTGTGACAACTTCATCGTGACAATACACGGCCTCACGTCACATGCAGTTCCCCCTCACACTACTGTTACAGCAGCATACAGCACGTCAGTATTGGCTACACTGAGGAAGCGCATTACAAAGAAACGACCAGAGCTTTCTCGGACTGGGTGACAACTTCATCGTGACAATACACGGCCTCACGTCACATGCAGTTCCCCCTCACACTACTGTTACAGCAGCATACAGCACGTCAGTATTGGCTACACTGAGGAAGCGCAATACAAAGAAACGACCAGAGCTTTGTCGGACTGTGTGACAACTTCATCGTGACAATACACGGCCTCACGTCACATGCAGTTCCCCCCTCACACTACTGTTACAGCAGCATACAGCACGTCAGTATTGGCTACACTGAGGAAGCGCATTACAAAGAAACGACCAGAGCTTTGTCGGACTGGGTGACGACTTCATCGTGACAATACACGGCCTCACGTCACATGCAGTTCCCCCTCACACTACTGTTACAGCAGCATACAGCACGTCAGTATTGGCTACACTGAGGAAGCGCATTACAAAGAAACGACCAGAGCTTTGTCGGACTGTGTGACAACTTCATCATGACAATGCAGGGCCTCACGTCTCATGCAGTTCCCCCTCACAATACTGTTACAGCAGCATACTACACGTAAGTATTGGCTACACTGAGGAAGCGCATTACAAAGAAACGACCAGAGCTTTCTCGGACTGGGTGACGACTTCATCATGACAATGCACGGCCTCACGTCTCATGCAGTTCCCCCTCACACTACTGTTACAGCAGCATACTACACGTCAGTGTTGACTACACTGAGGAAGCACATTACAAGAAACGACCAGAGCTTTCTCGGACTGGGTGGCGACTTAATCATGACAATGCACGGCCTCACGTCACATGCAGTTCCCCCTCAAACTACTGTTACAGCAGCATACTGCACGTCAGTATTGGCTACACTGAGGAAGTACATTACAAAGAAACAACCAGAGCTTTCTCGGACTGGGTGACGACTTTATCATGACAATGCACGGCCTCACGTCTCATGCAGTTCCCTCTCACACTACTGTTACAGCAGCATAGTACAGGTCAGTATTGGCTACACTGAGGAAGCACATTACAAATAAACGACCAGAGCTTTCTCGGACTGGGTGACGACTTCATCATGACAATGCACGGCCTCACGTTACATGCACCTCCCCCTCACACTACTGTTACAGCTGCATACTACACGCCAGTATTGGCTACACTGAGGAAGTACATTACAAACAAACGACCAGAGCTTTCTCGAACTGTGTGACGACTTCATGATGACAATGCACGGCCTCACGTCACACGCAGTTCCACCTCACACTACTGTTACAGCAGCATACTACACGTCAGTATTGACTACACTGAGGAAGCACATTACAAGGAAACGACCAGAGCTTTCTCAGACTGTGTGACGACTTCATCATGACAATGCACGGCCTTACGTCACACGCAGTTCCACCTCGCACTACTGTTACAGCAGCATACTACACGTCAGTATTGACTACACTGAGGAAGCACATTACAAAGAAACGACCAGAACTTTCCCGGACTGTGTGACGACTTCATCATGACAATGCACGGCCTTACGTCACACGCGGTTCCACCTCGCACTACTGTTACAGCAGCATACTACACGTCAGTATTGGCTGCACTGAGGAAGCACATTACAAAGAAAGGACTAGAGCTTTCTCGGACTGGGTGACGACTGCATCATGGCAATACACGGCCTCACATCACATGCAGTTCCCCCTCACACTACTGTTACAGCAGCATACTACACGTCAGTATTGGCTACACTGAGGAAGCACATTACAAAGAAACGACCAGAGCTTTCTCGGACTGGGTGACGACTGCATCAATGACAATGCACGGCCTCACATCACATGCAGTTCCCCCTCACACTACTGTTACAGAAGCATACTACACGTCAATATTGGCTACACTGAGGAAGCACATTACAAAGAAAGGACTAGAGCTTTCTCGGACTGGGTGGCGACTTCATCATGACAATGTACGACCTCACGTCACATGCAGTTCCCCCTTACACTACTGTTACAGCAGCATACTACACATCAGTATTGGCTACACTGAGGAAGCACATTACAAAGGAAGGACTAGAGCTTTCTCGGACTGGGTGGTGACTTCATCATGACAATACATGACCTCACGTCGCCCGCAGTTTCCCCTCACACTACTGTTACATCAGCACACTACACGTTAGTTTTGGCTACACTGAGGAAGCACAATACAAAGACGCGACCAGAACTTTCCCGGACAGGATGGCGTCTTCATCATGACAATCCACGGCCTCAAGTCGCAAATCAAGTCATGCAGTTTCTAGCTCCATTCAACATTACCTGTGTACCACATCCACCTTGCAGCCTCAATCTTGCACTCAGTGACCTTTATTTATTCCCATCCCTTAAGGTAAAGTTTAGGGGAATTTGATTAGAGAACTGTGAATCAGTGCTCAAGAAAAGTGAGGCGATTCTCAAGGACCTGACAAAGAATTGTCTGCAGTACGTGTTCAAGGACTAGCAGAGGCGCTATAAGTGCATTGAAGTCGGAGGGGACTGCTTTGGAAAGAACATGTAAATATAGAATTGCAATAATAAACAAGTGTGAAAAAATAGGTTCTAGTTTTGCTAATCAGCTGTCGTGTAAATATTCAGAATTAAGACGCATCTGATGTCATGCATTGATGTATTATTTCATCTTGACAGGAATCCTGCGCGGTAGGGATGAGTAGCAACTGTGGTGGGGATAGTGCACCTATCGCCACAATGCGTCACACGCGTAAGATTACGAGAGGAGAGGGCGGTGCATAAGGTGTCTAAAAACAAATTTCATTCTCGAAGCAAGTTATGCAGCTCTTATAAACTAAGTTGTAATTCTTACTATGGTAGTAATCTCCACGCTTTTGTTGGATCTTAAATAGTACATAGGCATTTGGAACAAAACCCTGTTCTCCTCCAGCAGGCATGATAAACAACTGTCGGCCTTTCAATATCGCGGCAGAGTCCCTGTAACGTATTTCACTCCAGGCATATGGTCCAGTATGTGCTGTATTTATATAAGTTTCATCCATATAAACTATATAAACTTCACTTCGATATCTCCGAATATTTGGTAAATACTTAAGCTTCTTTGCACGTATGGTGCGATGTTTTATTAAAATTTGTCTGTCATGCTTTTGTTGTTGTTGTCTTTTTTCAAATAATTCTAGCTTTAAAAGAAATTTTCTTAATATTCAGACACTGCCTTGAAAGTCGGTAGAATTTTTAGCTTCATAATCACTTTCTTCAAAGTTGGTCTTTGTTTTTCTGTGCTTTAAAAATTATTCATACTTCGTCTAACTACTTCTGAGTTAAAATATCCAAATTAGATTGTGTGCATGTTCTTAATCTTTGTTTACTGCTCATAGAGGGGGACGTTGTTGCATTAACACCAATTTCTTTTCTTTCCTTAATAACTCTCCTAAACTGCTTTCAGACACAACTGTTGCCTCAGATACCCTTCCCCAGATTTTTATAGCTGACCCAGACCATTGTTCCATTTTTATAATTCTATGGATATTGGTTATTACTTCTCGTGTTTTAAATGTAGCACTTCATTTCCTAATGTGCTGCTAGGATGCGTCATTTATAAATGTTCTCTTGGAACCAGGAGACAATGAAATTTTGAAACAAGCTTCTAGTGTTACCGAGTAGCTCTGCACGTGTTTAGTTGCTCGCAACTGACCTGCCCTTCCCTCCAGTTGCAACCGTTCTGAGGTGGACTCGTCCAGACACCACTGCGCATCGGTCTGCACTTTTCAAGATAAAAAAATACATCTGTATAAAATTAGACTGAGGATAAATTTTTGTGATTTAGGTGCCACAACTATTTTATCTAATAAGGGAAGTAATAAACTTTTACAAAGTTGCTGTTATTGAAAACAATATTTACTTGTCAATATTATTTTTGATACAAGGAATTGCAACTTTTGTTCTGTAGAATTAGAAACCAGTATAGTTTTCTCTTATAAGGCAGTGGGATTGGAAGTAAAAATCAAGTTCTTGTTTTCTCCTTTCTCATCATTTACCTTCTTTACTCGTATCCTTTTCTTCCGCTTTGAGAGAGAAAAAGCCTAGCCATTCTTTCCTTGTCTTTAGCTGGCCCAGTAATTGGTTCTGGAGAAATGGGGTTGCCATTATTTCTCCTTCCACCCTCTGCAGCATCCACGGGGCCTCCATTCCGGTTTCCGCATAAGTACACTGCCGCCGAGCCTTTCTGGAAGATAATTAAGAGGTAAAGCTTGTTTCGTCTGCTGTAAATCCGTCTCCATATTCGCTCATTCACTCGCCTTCCGTCATTATCCTCCACGTCTCAAGAGGACATCCCCAGAATGTGACCATGAACTCCGTACTGTTGGTTCAGAAATCAATATTCTAGGGCTTGAAGGGGACACCAAATGACAGAGCTTGCCAAGTATTACACTCATATGACTATGTACACACTCCTGTATGAACTACGCGCAAATACCTTCAGCTGTTCAGGTTAACAGAAATATTCATTTCTACAAATTGTTCCAAGACACATTTCCTGTCTTGGCAACAGTAACAGAACGTCTTAAGGTGAAGTAGTACTGCCTTTCTTCACAGTGCTATTGCCATGATATTTGGGTGCAAATTACTAAGAATTTATCTTAAATATATACATAAAAATATTCATACATGTTCTTAAAAACTTTATCTTGAATAATACTTATTATTATTTGAGTATTTTGTACTGATAGTTTGCTATAACTTTGCAGCTTTTTGTTTAAGAAATAAAAGCACCGAAATATCAAATTATATTTTTTAAACAAGTATTATGAATTATACAGAGAATGAAGGTAGCTATATGAGGTTATGAATATTATTCAAATATATAACTTCTCCGCACAATCAAAGTAAATCACAGGAGAAAGCACATACGTCGTTAAGGAAGTTACTTTCCTGTTACGTTTTTCAGTATTACCAAAATCTGAAAACGAGACGAATTTAAAAAGTGAATCAACTGCTGGAATTTCAAAGTTCATTATGCGATGGTTATTTTAAAATATATATATTTTCCCAAACCATTAAGTCTATCGGGGCATTTAATTGTTTTAATAATTTAACGTCTGGATTTATTTCATGGTTAAATGATCAAAAATCTTATGCTACGGCCGATTTATCACTTAAAAACTGATTATATCAGTTATCTGTGGTTTTCTTTGACTGATGATGCGGACAAGAGTTCCTGACTGCCCGTCTGGAAGCGTGTCTGCCGCACGTTCAAGAGGTCCCGAGTTTGTATCTCGGTCAGGGTGAGTTACCTGGATCAGGTGTTTTCCGGGGCTTTCCCTTATTCAAAAAGACGAATGTCGGGTAGCTCTAAGCTCAGTGGACCCCGGATTCGTTTGAGCATCATTTCACCCATTTCATTCACTGTCCGATAAGACGTAACGTTGGAGGACGTAAATTTACAAATAAATAAATGAATGAACGAATGAATGAATGAATGAGTGAGTGAGTGAGTGAGTGAGTAGGTGAGTGAGTGAGTGAGTGAGTGAGTGAATGTGTGAGTGAGTGAGTGCGTGCGTGCGTGAGCGAGTGAGTGAGTGAGTAAGTAAGTGAGTAAGTAAATAAGTACATATATAAATAAGTAAATAAATAAATAAGCAAATAGATGAATGGATGGATGGATGGATGGACGGACGGACGGACGGACAGACAGAGAGATAAAATAATAGAGTTCGTGAAATCGATTTCAATTATAAAGAAGAATTATCATCATTTTCTTAAGTTAAGTGAAGTTTTTGCTACAAGTTATTATATTTGTATAAGTATTATGAATCTCACGAAAGTCCCTTCATATTATCAGTCTTATAAATCTTATTAATATATACAAAAGTTCGTGTTTTGGTTGACTAGTTTTTTTAAAAAAATGTGTACCGGAACGTGAAAAACAGCGAAACTAAGAAAAATAGTTTTAAAGTTTATATATTGATTACTGACTTCTCAGAATCAGAACATTCCTGCTCCACAGTCTTGACCGTCTGTATTCTCACTTGTTCTTTTCAAGTTGCCCTTCATTTGTCTTGCCTTCTTGGCGAGGTCTTCCATCATTTTATCTGCTTTCAGCACCCGCAGCTCATCAATTTCTGCATATGACAACTAATTAAATAATTAAAGAGTTACAACCCTAAAATATAAAAAGTGTAGTAACATATGACAATATATTAGTCATATTGACTTCGTCAAACCTAACCTCAAACATTGGCGATGAATGTTTCTTCAGTTTGTAATGGCAGTGATGACAATTTAACTAAAGTAAATAATTATATTAGATCAACATGTTTTCAGTTAGTAGATATAGAAACTTTGTACTGTGTAAATTTTGTAAAAATGAAAAATGTTGTTATATCAGAGGACACCAAGAAAATAAATGGATTATTAGTTACATTATCAGTCAGTTGTCAAAAGTGTAATAAAGAATATACATTTGGAGCATCCAGAACATTTGAAAGTGGTACAGAAGTAAATGTATGGTTTGTTCATGACTTGAGAAGTATTGACAAGGGAATTGAGGCAGGTAAGACATTGACTGCTGTTCTCAATTTACCAGCCTCCCCCCCTACCCGGCCGAATTTAACAAAATAATTAATAATACAATAGAGCAAGTAACCATGGAGTCTAGGAAGAAGAGAAGGAGTGAAAAACGAAAGAGGAAGGATCTGATGATGAAAAAGATGCAACATATGGATCTGGGGAAATTCTGAAGTGTAGTTCCAACATAGCAAAACTTTAATGTTTTTTTGCTCTGTTTTATTTCTTTTTATTTGGATGTGCTCATCTATAAAACTACTGCAGGTACAAGTCTACATTTTTTCTGGCATTAGAGCAATTCTTAAATTGTTTTTAAAAGTATTTTCAGAAAGATATACAGAAATTTATATGTTTTAAAAAATCTGTAATATTTTTGGATGTAATTGAAAACATTTATTTAAAAAATCAGATATCCTTTATCAAAACTACAAAATAATATCTATTATTGATAGAGTCAACATAAAAAATCCAATGTCATTGGCGGGATTTGAACCACGGATCTCCTGGTTTCCGTCCAGCCGTTCTTACCATTTGACGCCTGTCCTGCCGCTAAATTCTCCATTTCACTCATATTTCCCCGGTAGACCACTAGGGGCTCTCGCTTCCAAGATACATCGTTTGTAGCGACTTTCTTTGGTAAGTACTTAAGTCCCAGGGTTCATCATTATTATTTTTAGTTAATTGATGGAATTGATGGAAATTTATCATATCTATCAAAAGCCTTAACCTATATACGGCTAGTGTGAAGAACTGATTAATTTCCATCAATTAACTAAGACCTATTATATTTAATGAATTGTAAACGTGTTGAAAAATAACAAGTGAAGGTTCAAATTCATACGTTCAGTTGTTCTGAACGTTATTCTCATTTTAACATTGCTGAGATAGATTGCTAGGACTCCGCGTAAGTCTACTCTGTTCTTATTTATAAAAACTATTTGCACAAACATTTATCTGCTATCGCCTTATTAGAAGAACTTTTTTCAATTGGGAAATAGCAACAGAAAGCAATTTGAATGTATCACATATCAATTTCCAATTTCTAGTTTGCAATGACGTAAATCACATTCATTTATACGTTTTGGAAAGAATTTTAGCATATATGCAAAGTTGTTCATTTATTTATATGCAAAGGTATACTCTCGAATTACATTCATGTATTTTCCAAAATGTTTTACGCTCGTCGGAAGTTTGAAATAGAGAGAGCGCATGCAATTCAGCGTTCCCAACATTACAGTTATGCTAAACTGCCCGAAAGGCATTCGAACGTGAAGGAAAATCGAGCGAAAATTAATATTACAGTTATGCTGCTCACAAAAGCGCACTTCCATTTACATTCCGTTTATGGAGTTATGTGAAGTTTTGGTAAAAAGCTTAAACCATACTCTCTCTCTCTCTCTCTCTCTCTCTCTCTCTCTCTCTCTCTCTCTCTCTCTCTCTCTCTCTCTCTCTCTCTCTCTCTCTCTCTCTCTCTCTCTCTCTGTACTCTGAGGAACACGCTTGTAACGAAACCGAGGAAGAGTTAATATAAGGCTCACAATGATTTCAGATTAACTTGACGGAATTTATGGCATTTTAAGGTTAACTATAAAAATTATATTAAATAAACCTTGGAACATCAGTGTTTCTCATTGAATACCTAGTGAACTGACTTTAAGTTGGGAGCGAACGGAGTTTTTTCAAAAATTGAAAATTTCTAGAAGTAATAATTTTATAAATATTATAAGCAGAAGCATTATTAACAGTGAAGTATTCTTCATATTTAAGTTTGATTTATGAGTCACTATGTTTACACTCAAACTTCACTTACTTGTTGTATAATTGAAACGTTTACAAGATCATTCGATCTCATCCTCAGCTCTTTGGTGACTAAATTACATAAAGAAAACTAAATTACATAAAGAAAAATGAATACAACCCAGTTCTACATCAACTAGCTGCCTTTAGAAGTCTAATTCACCGGCTATACAACATCCCACTGAGTAAGGATGAATTTTTAAAAGAACAACAACACATAAAAGACATAGTGGTATTAAATGGACTCAACCCAGCCATCATAAGGAACATGATGAAGAGAAAAGAAAAACTGGAGATAAGATCAAAAAATACCACTCTCACACCACTTAAAAACACAAATTGGCAATATAGAAAATTCACCTACCATCCATGGGCTTTTAGAAAATTTGAACGAATCTTCAAAAGACTAAACTTAAAGCTAGCACCAAAAAAAAAAAAAAATACAGTCTGAGGAACCTGCTAAATAAACCACTGAAAAATACAATCCCCAACAATTTGAAATCAGGAATTTATCAGATTAATTGTGAAACCTGTAAAAAAAGCTACATAGGAAAAACTAAGAGAAATTTGTTAACCAGGCAAAAAGAACACTAGAGGAACATTAAGTTGAAACAAACAGAAAAATCTGCAGTTTCACACCATTTTTGGACAGAAAACCACAACATTGGCCACAACATTAAACTGTTAAAGTCTTTAAGTACACCCATAGAATTGGATTTTTGGGAAAAAATATTCATAAACAAAAACCGTGATAAAGGTATAAATGTTGAAATCCCGGCATTAAATGAAGTATTAAAAGTTAGTGCCCCTAACACCAGATGGCAGAGTGATCGGAGCTCCGTTGTAATGGAAGAAGAAGAAGGTTCATTTAGTCACCAAACAGCTGAGGGTGAGATCGAATGATCTTGAAAACGTTTCAATTATACAACAACAAGTAAGTGAAGATTGAGTGTAAACATAGTGACTCATAAATCAAACCTAAATATAATAATTTTATACTTCCTCAATAGATATGAAATTTACCATTCTCTCAAATTATTCGTATTCAATTATAATTTCAGATCACATATTTCACATTTAGGGTCTTCTGGTCAAATACAAATCACATTTCTTTGTTCAGAGAAATATTTAATGAATAATATTGTGGGACAGGGATTCTTTATCCGTAGTTAATTTGTCTCCATCTTAATCAGCCACACGTTCGGGCGCAATTTGGTGCGGGATTTCTATGTTGGAGGTGGGATGCCGTTGACTTTTCGAAGACCCACCTCAAGAAGCCAGATATAACAGGGTTAATTCGCTGTATGTTCAGTTGTTTCTTGATGATTGTGTTTGATTAAATAAGAGTCATGAGAATCTTAGTTTTAGGCGTGGTTCGGAATAAAGTTTCGGAGTAGTCAAACTTTGTAACAATTTAATTGTATTATTTGGATTACAATTTACTTGACTTCCTTTCCCAGTCACTTGCAGGTTACTTCCAACATTTCGATAAATTCTTACTTTGTTATATTTAAACAAATCTATAAATATTACATAAAAGTTCTTGATCCTGCACCATTATTCATCACACTCCCCATTACGAAACATCTCTACCACGATTATTGATTTTTCGTATCTATGGCTACTCCTATCTTAATTTTGTAATTGGCCGATTTAATTCAATGTCACAAAATTACGTAATACAATTATTACTACAGTCATTCACAAAATTACATATATTTTTACTTGTTTAAATTACAAAATATACTTACATAATCATATTTTTATAAATTTATAAACTTTTCATACGCTTTCTAAATATAACTCAAAACTACTGTTCCAATTGGATGGTTTGGTAAGCTTTGGTGAGATGTAGTTAACGGAGAGGCACAGAAAGTAAAGATTTGAATAGTACATCATGCATATGTGTAAAAGTAATGCCCGATTTCACCAACAAATGTTAAGACTTAACACGAGTTTAGCAATAGTTAAAACAAAAATTGCATTTCACCAACAAGTGTTAGCGTAACACTCGTGTTAAATCTCATGTTAAATTAATAAGCCGAATTTCTAATGTTAAGTCCTTAACAATTGTATATAGTAAAGATGGCGAGCATGAACTCAGCTGTTGATGTCGATTTGCTATATTTAAGACCGTCTAAGTGACATTCATAATAGAGGAGAAATGATTTTGAGGAATTATCCGAAAAAATTTGTTTTACGGAGGTATAGACTGTCGAAACATGTTGCTGTGAAGGTTACTGAGGAAGTACAAGAGAGGTTAGAACATACATCGAAAGGAATATGGCGATCTCGCCTTAGCTTCAAGTATTAATAACCTTGCGGTTTTATAATTCACTGAATTATGTGAATAATACATTGTTCACCTCCCGTATTGAAACGTTCAAGTCACTTGTCCTTCACACCTCGTTTAAAATTTACGTAATACTGAGTTAGAACATGCATCGAAAGGAATATGACTATCTCGCCTTAGCTTCAAGTATTAGTAACCTTGCGATTTTATAATGCACTGAATTATGTGGATAGTACACTGTCCAACTGCCGTCTTGAAACTTAAGGCACCTGTTCTTCGCACCTCGTTTTAAATTTACGTAATACTGACAATTTGTTTGGTGCTTGTAGTAATGACATGCATTTGAATTAAATTCGTTTCCAATATTTTCCCCGCGACATCTTTCTCTTTTACATTCACTGCATCCGTCCTCTTATTTACCACGATATCCTTACACTTCGTTACCATTTCAATTAACAATTCTTTCTCCGTCGATGAGAAATTTGTCTCACGGCTTTATTTATGATTTTGTTCATCCGCCATTTGTGCAGACGAAAATGAAAACAAAAGCGCATCGGAATACATTCAGAAAATCATCCATAGCCTTCTATAGCTGTGATATTTACAAGTTTCTTGGCGTTAACACAGGTTTGTTAACATTTTAAGAAAACAGGTTGGTGAAATGCAAGAAATTTAACATTAGTTTTAGCGCTGTGGCAATTGTTACGTTACATTTGTTAAAGTGGATTTTAACATCTGTTGGTGAAATCAGGCGTAAGTGCATTTTAAGGTAAATTTAGACCTCCTCGAAGGTGGTACATATTGCTGGATAAATAACAGCTGTGTGTTCGCAAGTTTTTACGTCAGAATGCGTCTATAGAGTGAGTGATTTATTTTGGTTAGGTGTATCGTGAAAGTGTTGCCATGCAGAGAAATTCGCCAACCGTTTACTGATTCCTTTATGTTGAGAAGCTGCGGCAAGAAAAAGAAGCGCAAAGCAAAACTTGTAGAAGCAATAGCGAGGGGTGGTGAGGGGAAAGTGTGTGGCATGGCGGGCGGCAAGGTTTACTTAAGGCAAACTGACGAGGTGGTTAAGGACGCCGTGGGCACCGAACAAACCCTCTTCTCTCATCCCCAACCAAGGGGGTGGCTTTCTAAATTAAATTGGATCCAATCGAGCAGGGTAGGAGATTGTGGCGAACAGTCTCCCGGGAAATTTTTGTTCTGAAACATGAATCCATGCGCCAAAGAAATCAAGTTCGGTTCGCTACAACCTCCCTCCCCCTCCTAATAGCCGATTACAAGATGTGTCTGTGAAATAATTATAGAATTCCCGGGAAATCACATTCCCACATCGCCTTTTACTTCCTTCTTCAATAGTGATGGTATTGCATTCCCCCATCCTCCAAAAGTACGTGTTGAATATACACTGCTAAATACATATTTTAACGTACAGTGAATCACAAAACAGCGTCTTAACCTTCTCTAATATGTTCCTAGTAGGGTGAGAAGATATTGCACTCTACCTAAAAATTAAATGACGGGTATTCACCCAAACATCATATGTGCCGCACTGCCAAGGAACTAATACAATCTGAAGAATGAATGCAGATGGCCATTAGTGGAAATTTGCCACTTCCAGCAGCACAATGGACGATTAGAGCCTAGGCAAAATACAAACACCGCTTCGCGAAGTCATAAGCCAGAGGAAGACAGCTTCGAGAGTTGTAACGTATTTCAGACAGCAGTGAGAACTGCAGTGCGTGTGACGTCAGAAAAGAGCCTTATGGTACCAAGTTTCCTATATAAATGGCGCTGTGACTACAGAATCTGAGGGTTTAGTCAGGTGTACACACTCGGTCACAACAATGTAGTTGTCGCGTACCAAATGGAACCGTTAAATGTTAAATGTGACGATTTATTGAAGGATAAATATACACACCAATAGGATTTAGTTGATTTTTACAGGAATTTCCCACAAACCACATTGTCGAGGTTGTATACATTTGTCGCATTGACATTGTGTATGTTTGGCAAGACATACGAGGGCCGTTCAGAAAGTAACCTCCGGTTGATTGCAAAACATTCACCAAGTTAAATAAAAATATTTTAATATATACATCTTACAACTACATCTTTGCACTAATTTTGTACATAGTCTCCATAACGATTGAGGCACTTATCGTATCTGTTCACAAGCTTTGAAATTCCTTCTGCATAAGAATCACCCGCTTGTGCCTGGAGCCAGCCTGTGACCGCATCTTTGAGCTCTTCGTCGTCATCAAACCGCTGGGACCCGAGCCATGTCTTCATATGCATGAAGAGGTGATAATCGCTTGGCGACAGATCTGGGCTGTAAGGTGGATGGTTGACAACGTCCCACTTGAAGGACTCAAGAAGGGCTGTTGTTCTGAGAGCAGAGTGAGGACGGGCCTTATCGTGCAAAAAAACGATACCGGAAGTCAGCATACCACGGCGTTTGTTCTGTATAGCCCATCGTAATTTTTTTAGTGTTTCGCAGTACACGTATTGATTAATGGTCGTCCCACGTTCCATGAATTCAACCAACAACACCCCTTTTGCATCCCAAAACACCGTTGCCATCAATTTTCGGGCAGAAAAATCTTGCCGGGCTTTTATTGGTTTGGTAGGCGAATTTGAATGTGCCCACATCTTTGATTGTTCTTTTGTCTCAGGGTTCTTCTCGTACTTAATCCAGGTTTCGTCCCTGGTCACGATTCTGTTTAACAATGGTTCACCTTCGTCCGCATAACGTGACAGAAAGTCTAATGCAGAGGCCATTCTTTGAGTTTTGTGGTGGTCGGTAAGAATTTTGGGCACCCATCGTGCACAGAACTTACGGTAACCCAATCTTGCTGCCACTATCTCGTACAAGAGAGTCTTAGAAATCTGTGGAAAATCAGTAGACAACTCCGACATTGTGAAACGTCGGTTTTATCGAACTTTTGCATCAACTGTCTGAACGAGTTCGTCCGTCACCAATGATGGTCTACCACTCCTCTCTTCATCATGAACGTTTTCTCGTCCACTTTTAAATAAACGTACCCATTCACGAACCACTCCTTCACTCATAACTCTTGGTCCGTACACTGCACAAAGCTCACGATGAATAGCTGCTGCAGAATATCCTTTGGCTGTAAGAAACCTTATAACTGCACGCACTTCACATTTGGCGGGGTTTTCTATTGCAGCACACATTTCAAACGGCCACAAACACTAAACTAGCGCAGATACGACGTTCACTCGACCACGGCTTGATGCCGACTGACCTGTTGAGTGCGTAAATGCACAGTTGGTGTCGCTACTCCTCCCACTACCCGCACTGTGACCGATCGGAGGTTACTTTCTGAACGGCCCTCGTATTTTATGAATTTAGCTAAGTCACAACCCCAAAGAACCACAATCTAATATGCAACCTTCGATTACAAATTTCCCAGATATTACGTCCTGATTTTGATAAATCAGTTAAAGAAGAAAAACAGAAAGTGTCGGAAAATGTCCACGTAATTTTGTTCTGAATGGGTCTCCTCTAATTTGCAGAGAAAATTACTTTATGTTTTATTTGATTTACTTTATAACATGCCTGATCTTCAGATAAACTACGATTTCAAGTTTTATATATTTTCTCAAAGAACAGAGCCAAAATATAATTGTTTATAATCTATGACCTATCGTGTAATTAAAGCAGTTAGTATTAATATTACAACACCTAAGATGTAACTTGCACATATTATTAATACCCGATACGTTTCCTGTCTTTACTATGGTTTCGGAACTCCAAAACATCGAAACCCTTCCTTCCTCTTGGTTCCAGTAATTAGCGCGGTGACGTCACACGCTAAACCAGCGTTTCGTTCGGGGGCATATTTGGCGGATAGCGCTGACGAAGCTGACGTCACACAGCCACTACTTGTCTTCCCCTGTCTTAAGCTCACAAAGTAGAAAATTACACTTTTGAAAATAAGAGGTCTGATTTTTAGCTCAAATGATGCTACCGCACCGGCAGTGGAGGAAAGTGAAAAACTGTACCTCACTTAGTGAAAGGTGTGTAATAAACAGTTGCATGAAATGAAATGTGTAGTGTTTAACGCCCGCGTTTACTACATACGGCACCGCAGGCGGTGACAATGATGATACATGAGATGAAGATGGAGCACTGGTGGAATGAGATGGCGGGGTAAACCGGAGATCCCGGAGAAAACCCGCCCCAGCGCCGTGTTGTCCATTATAAATCTCACTTTGCGGTTGCCTGGGATCGAACCCGGGCCACCTAGGTGAGAACCAAGCGGTCTAACCAATGAGCCACGGCGCAGCCGGCATCGCCTACAAAATTAGCAGATCGTCGGACCGGCTGCTGTGAAGTCTGCAAACGTTTTGGTTTGTTGTCACACGATGTTCTGTCTTCATTGAACGGTCACACCCAGGAACGTACATTAGACACATCCATGGTGCCATCACTACATGCCTCACTTAACTGTCTTGGTTTGTTGTCACACGATGTTCTATCTTCATTGAACTGTCGTACCCAGGAACGTACATTGGACACATCCATGGTGCCATCACTACATGCCACACTTAACTGTCTTGGTTTGCTGTCACGCGATGTTCTACCATCATTGAACTGTCACACCCAGAAACGTACATTAGACACATTCATGTTACCATCACTACATTCCTCACTTAACTGTCTTGGTTTGTTGTCACACTACGTTCTGTCTTCATTGAACTGTCACACCCAGGAACGTACATTAGACACAGCCACGTTTCCATCACCATATGCCTTACTAAACTGCCTTGGTTTGTTGTCACACGATGATCTATCTTCATTGAACTGTCACACCCAGGAACGTACATTAGACTCATCCATGGTATCTCACCACATGCCTCACTAAACTGTCTTGGTATGTTGTCACACGATGATCTATCTTCATTGAACTGTCACACCCAGGAACGTACATTAGACTCATCCATGGTATCTCACCACATACCTCACTAAACTGTCTTGGTTTGTTGTCACACGATGTTCTATCTTCATTGAAATGTCACACCCAGGAACGTACATTAGACTCATCCATGGTATCTCACCACATACCTCACTAAACTGTCTTGGTTTGTTGTCACGGGATGTTCTATCTTCATTGAAATGTCACACCAAGGAACGTACATTAGACACATCCATGGTACCATCACTACATGCCTCACTTAACTGTTTTGGCTTGTTGTCACACGATGTTCTATCTTCATTGAAATGTCACACCCAGGAACGTACATTAGACACATCCATGGTACCATCACTACATGCCTCACTTAACTGTCTTGGTTTGTTGTCACACGATGTTCTATCTTCATTGAAATGTCACACCCAGGAACGTACATTAGACACATCCATGGTACCATCACCATATGCCTCACTAAACTGTCTTAGAAAATTTATTCCTGTTATCATCCAAGCTAACCCTTCTATCTCTTGCGTATTGCAGTAATCTACGTATGCTTCTCGTCCCCAGTTTCTCTTTATGTGTTTGTAAAACTGTAATGCTTTCATATTTTCTAGACTTCCCCATATTTCCTGTCTTTCTATATTATCTAATCTGTACTTTACCGATTTACCCACATCGCTTGTATTCTTTCCTCTAATCTCCATATATATATGCCATTCCTATTTTTCCCATAGTTCCTCCTATCCCTATTTGAGTTCTCTAATATTTTTTGCTGTCTCATGCATAATTTCATTAAGTTAGCCTTCTTCTTTGGCCAAACACCTATACCAGACCTTTATTATTCTTTCCATTAATACTCCATTACTTCTTCTCTTTCCTAATTCTACATGATGAGATTTAAGTTACGCATGAACTTTTATACAATATTCTGTTTGTTTGTTTAGACACTTAGCTGCTAAATTGACAAAACTTATTTTGCGACTTACGTGGTTTATCTACTCATAGCAAGAAATGTAGCTAGTCTTCCCATAAATTACACTGTATTAGTCGCTCTGGAGTTTCGCTTAAGAAGTTCAGATTTTGTTATCCTAATGGTGATTACAAACCCGAAATGAGTCTTTCAGGGTCTGGCTCTAATTACATTCTTAGGGGTTGAAAACTTCGTAATTGAGTGAACTGACAAATTCTCAAAGGATGAAGTTTCATTCTGATATTGCTCTCATTTCCGTTAAACTTAATTTAATGAAAGAAGGATCTCCTGAAACAGATGAACAATCAAAACGCTGTCATTAGTACATGGAATTAGCATTAGAGCTTCGACAACGCTTACTCTTTAGCAATTTGAATACCTTCCTTATGAGAAACCATTCCTACGTAATGGATTAACACGAGGTTCATTTCCAGTGAGAAATTCACTTACATCTGTAACTTATACCATTTATATAGCTTCCAAACAGCCGCTTTACTTTACATGAAGTAGTTCAGTGTCACTTCAGTTTGTTTTTTCATTCACTTCAGTCAGTAACCAGTTCACTTCAATTAACATTGATCATTATATGAAACACGTGGTAATACCTCAGAACATATATCACGTTGTGACACATTGTAGTGCTGTATAATAAACAGAGATTTCTGTTAGCTTACTTAGGTTGCATTTTTCGAGAGCTGTTCAATAAAGAATGATCATAATTTTTTTACGGTCGTAATTTTTCGCATTAAAATTCAATCTTATTATGTTCTGTTACCTTAATGTGACACAAACACCCCGTAGTAGTTTCATTGTTGGTACTGCTGGTTCCCGCCTGTGAGAACCAGGCAAGTTCAGACGTGTTCAGTATCGCCTACCGCTGCAACGGAGGTAACATGCAGTTAAAGTTGATGTTAGAGGAAGATCCGGAGTTTGTTTCAAACGTAATCACTGCTGATGAAACTTGCCTACATCATTTTGATCCTGAGAGCAAACAGCAAAGCTCAGTGTGGAAATCTCCTTCATCACCAACCCCCAAATAAGCAAAAGGGGTGGCTTCTGCCAGTAAAGTTATGTCATCTCATTCTTTGATATTCATAGAGTGGTTTATCAGCATGTTGTACCTGCACACACATCAGTAACTGAACAATACTACAGGGATGTCCTGAGAACAGTGCAAGTCCATATCAGGCGTAAAAGACCGCATTTCCGCGAAACAGGCTGGATGTGCTGCCGCATACTGCAAGTGTTGTTGCTGAATATTTTGTAAAAATCAACGTGAAGTGCATCCCTCACCCTCCCTATAGTCCGGATTTAGCCCCATGTGAGTTTTGCTATTCCCTAACTTGAAGAAATGCCTTCGTGGGAGGCATTATCCATCATCAGAAGCAGTGGTGAAGGCTGCGGAGGCTATTTAGAAGGATCTGTCAAAAATGGTTTCCAGCATGTCTTTGAAGACTGGCAGAAACGCTGGGACTAGTGCATCGCATCCAGGGGAGACTATTTTGAGAGGAACTATCACAATGAGTAAAGGTACGTTGTCAAAAAAATTGTGATAATTCTTTATGGAACAGCCCTCGTATTTTGTACTGGACGTAACTAGGTTTTCATTCATCCATTCACCCGTTCATTACTTCACTCATCTATCCATCTATCCATTCATCCATTCCTTCATTCACGCATTAACTCATTCACCCATTCACTCGCTCACTACTTCTAAAAGTATTTAAGATTCATTTATTTTAAATTCAACTTTTGACATATCTTTCTACAAAGTACCTTTAAAACAGAGTTTAGGTAGCTGCAGTAGATTTACAGATGAGCGCACTCAAGGTTTTGAAAAAAAAAAAAAACGTGAGAAAAACAGCACTAAAGCTTTGCTATGTTGCTATAACACCTCAGAATTTCTCCAGATTAATATTCTGCAACCTTTTCATCATCACCATCCTTCCTCTTCCATATTTCGCTCCTTATCTTCTTCCTCGACTCCACGGTCATTTGCTCTATGGTATTATTAATTATTTTGTTAAATCTTACAGGGTAAATTTGCTGCTAAATTGAGAACAACAGTCAATATCTTATCTATATCAATTCCCTTGCCAATACTTCTCAAGTCATAAACAAACCTTACATTTACTTCTGTACCACTTTCAATTGTTCTGGATGTTTCAAATGTATATTCTTTATTACACTTTTGACAACTGAGTGTTAATGTAACTAATAATTCATTTCGTTTGGTATCCTCTGATATGACAGCAATTTTCATTTTCACAAAATTTACACTCTACAAAGCTTCTATGTCTACCAACTGAAAACTTATAGATCTAGTATCATTATTTACTTTAGTTAAATTTTCATCACTGCCATTACGCAATGAAGAAACCAATTTTTTCTTGAAGAACTAATTTTCACTTCACATTCATCGCCAATGTTTGAGGTTATGTTTGACGAAGTCAATATATTGTCATGTGTTACTACACTTTCATCTTATTATGTAATCAGGATTACTTAAACTGTTTATACCGGTTGCCATAACGATTTCTTACACCAAAACGACTCCTTCTTCCCATCTTGAAAACAGCACTAGTAATTTAAAACATACCAAACAAAGCATGGAACAATTAACATCAGATGTACAGATTAATATTAATAGACAAAACAAGGACTTCCTTTCCTAATGAGAGTATGTGCTCTTCAATACGGTTACAACCAAGGAGAGAACACAGTTACTCATTTCAAAATGAGTCTATTTAGGAGTTTTAAAACTATGGGGCAGGAAAATAAATATCGTTATTCACTTCTAAAATCATTACATTATTTTGGAAATAACTCATTTTGCAAATTTCACACCAGAATGCCCTTCCGGCTACCATTAAATATTATCATTATGTTATTTTCTATTCTTCATGGACTTCAACACTAGAAGTACCGGCGAGTATGGTCTACGGAGAAGGATTAACCCGTAGTTTTGATGGGTGCGGTTTTATTTGCCCTTTTTAAAATTTGAGTGCATAGCAATTATTTAATATTATTCATAGAGTAAATAATTTTACTTTTGTCTGAAGAATTACATGGTAAAATGAACATTTAACCCTAAAAGTTAATTCAAATAAATACGGTAACCAAACGTAAAATGGACAAATTGCCTTAGTAAATACTTAAAATATTGAGTACCGCAGTATGTAGTAGACAAAACAGTTATAAACCTGGTTTCGCTCTTTCAAAGTCACCTGCAGCATCATAGCACCTGACACATGTGCATTCAGCGTTGTCTAAGCATGGTCCACAAACATACTTAGTGCAAAGTTGTATATCAAATGGCGTCTGCTTACTTTTTAACCTCTTACTTCCTTATAGAGTACCCATGCATTAATAGCTGCCAAGGCCAACACATTGAAAAAAGCATGCATAGGCTACCATTTGATCGGCGACGTCAACGCCGTGCTTGGTGTTATTGTAGTACGCCACTGATTCTGGTAGTTTTTTATGGTATTGTTTATTTATTGTAACTGTGTCATGCATTGAACTCAAAAGAAGCACATTTGTGTTGTTTTTCCCCTGATAGAATGTCAGCATGATGTTACCTGACGTATAAAGTACAGTTATGTGCAAAGGTGGTGCAGCAGATTTTGCTGAATGAAGGATTTCCCTTCTACATTCCTTTACTGTGCCCACAATGCTTCTACTTTTAAACCTGAAGCTTTCTGCAAGGCATTTGTTCGCGGAAATGCTGTCACATGTAGTATTTCGTCCTACAAAACCAAGGGCTGTACAAAACGCACTACAACATTTTCTGCAAGAGGAACACATATGGGGCACTGATCGTCATTGCCCAGGTGAGGAAAACCTTTCACCAGATACTTTGAATTTGCATCAACTGCAAGCCAGAACTGTATTCTAAATCTGTCCGGTTTATTGCTCATATATTGAATAAAAGAGCATCTAGCTTTGCAAGGAAACAGTTGATCATCCACAGTGATATTTTCACATGGAATGTAACACTGCAAAGATTTGACAATAAAAGGATTCCAGACAGGAGTAGCAGCTGCAAAGCGATCTGTACTTAGTCTTTGAAAACGTGTGCCCTTTTCATTAAATCTCATAAACCACAAAGTTTCAGCGAATTTGTTTCTGCTCATTGTGTTCCTGAAATATGGTGGTCCCCATGTAATGGACCATAAAAACTCCAGCAGAAAGTGTTTAGCACCAACACCTTTCATAAGTGGTAGCACGAATTGCTCAACTTGGGCAATAAAGTTTCCTTACTCTTCGACAAACGGTCTGCAGAGTGCCATAAACCAATCAGGAAGGAAATCAACAACACATGTGGAGAGATCCTTTTTTATCATGTTTATTGATCGATCAGCAGTACAATGCTTTACAAATCAGAGTGAAAAGAAGGTAACAGTTCAATAAGAACAATAACACTCAGGGGTAGGCTAACAGGCCGCCCCCTAACTGCATTAAGTTAGAACTCCAATAATACTCTCTGAGAAATTATGTCAATATTGAAGATGTAAGACAGACATCAAGCACTAGAATCACTCGAGTCAGATTTATCACTTAGAAGCAGGTCCTGTGGTAGTCTCCTCTTCAAGCGTGAGGGCTGGCGCGTGCGAACGCCGATGTTATAATGCACAGCTCCTGGAACTTCTTGCAGCGTGGAAAAGAAGCGACGAGCGATCCTGCGAATGTAGTCATGAAGAGGCAACAGTCCTAGTTCGTGATAGAGCTGCTGATTACGGATGAACCATGGAGCGTTGGTAGCGATGCGAATGAAGCGATTCTGTATGACCTGAAGACGACGCAGATGACATGTGTTTGTGGCCCCCACACTTGGCAGACATAAGTAATAAGCGGACGAACGAGTGATTTGTAGAGTTACAATGAAGACTGTAGGCCGAGGCTGGAACGGGATGCAACAGAGGTGAGAGTTTTGAAAGTCGCCCGGTGGCCAGTGATATAAGACGATCGATATGAGCACGCCAGGTCAATCGAGAGTCCAAAAGCACTCTAAGGTATTTAACGGGAGTTGTAGTGGGAAGCCAGGGGACATTGTTTCTGTAGAGACAGCACGGAGTAAGCGGAGTATATCGGCGAAGAGTTAAGATTTTAGCTTCGGCTTTCTGAGGGTTCAATGAGATCCGCCAATTGCTGAACCAATGAGTTAGGCGATCTAAAGAGAGCTGTACTACTTGTGCGTGCTGGAGATTAACATGAGAATAACATATTACTGTGTCATCAGCGTAAAGAGCTAAAGAAGTCGGAGCTAAGTCAGGAATATCAGAAATGTATATATTAAATGGAGTCGGGGCCAAAAAGAACCCTGTGGGACACCTGCGGTAATATTACGTATGGATGAAAGCTTTCCACCAATGCGTACTGAAAAGCTGCGGTCGTAGAGGAAACTGTGGATTAGATATAAGTAATTAGGAAGACCGATGCGGTAGAGCTTAAGGAGCAAACCATCATGCCAAACCTTGTTGAATGCCTGTGCCACATCAAGGACGACAGCCGTGGTGTACTGGTGGGCCTTGTGGAGAGATCCTAAGGCTATTGTTCACACCTCCGTGCCCGTCAAAATGGGATTACGGTAATCTTAGTAGCAGGTTTTTGTACCAGTTTTTAGAATTGTCCGTAATTCAAAGTATAAACTTGGAAGAAGCGTAGGGACAGTGCAGCACAAATTGATACAAAAGTGAATCGAGAAGATATTGACACATTGCTTCACTCACACTGTTTATTCACAGGATAAGTTTCAAGGGCTCTTGCTCCTATCTTTAGCTGATACTCGATTAGTGCATGTTGTAGTGGTTTCCTCTTTCTCCGTTTTGTCAATAGATGGCGTGATGTACTTGTCAAAGATGTCCGGTGGTGGAGTTTCAATGTTCATGACTCTATGACGATTTTTGTTAATGAAGATTTTTTTCCATACGGAAACGTCTATGGGGTGATTAACATATTTTATTAGAGATGTTTCCAAGTTGATGTCATGTCTGGTATTCAAAAAATGAAAGGCCACTGCTGATTTTTCTGTTTCACCATTTTTAATGTTTCTTAGATGTTCTTTAGTTCTGATGTTGATATTTCTTTTTGTTTTTCCTATATAAATTTTAGGGCAAGTTTCACATTTGATCTCATAGATTCCTGGTTTTTCTTTGGTAGTGATTGAACTTTTGGGAGGGCCTTTTAACAAATTTCTGATATTAAACCTATTTTGAGGTGCAAGAGTTATGTTGTGTTTTGAGAAATTTTTTGGAATTTGTTATAGGCTGATGGGTGGAAGGTGAATTTTTTAAAAAGTTTTTTCTCTTTTTCTCCTGTAGGTTCTAGGGTGGTGGTTTCTTTTATTTTCTTAGCTTTGTTGAGTCTGTTAACTGTTTTGTCTACTAAATTTGGGTTGAAACCGTTGCATATAGCTACTTTTTTATGTGTAGGTATTCCACTTGATAATCCTCTCTGTTTAGTGGAAAGTTGATCATCCGAAAGATTAAACTGTTTAAAATGGCATGTTGGTGTTGTTTTGGGTTGAAACTGTTGTTCTTGATGTAATTATCTGTGTGTGTCGGTTTCCTGTAAATACCAAAGGTGAGTTTGTTGTTCAAAAGCACTAAAGAACATCAGAACTAAAGAACATCTAAGAAACATTAAAAATGGTGAAACAGAAAAATCAGCAGTGGCTTTTCATTTTTTGAATACTAAACATGACATCAACTTGGAAACATCTCTAATAAAATAAGTTAATCACCCCATAGACCTTTCCGTATGGGAAAAAATCTTCATTAACCAAAATCGTCATAGAGTCATGAATTTTGAAACTCCACCACCGGACATCTTTGACAAGTACATCACGGCATCCATTGAAAAAACGGAGAAAGAGGAAACCACTACAACTTGCACGAGTCAAGTATCAGCTGATGATAGGAGCAAGAGCTCTTGAAACATGTCCTGTGAATAAACAGTGTGAGTGAAGCAATGTGTCAATATATTCTCCATTCACTTTTGTACTATGGTCCGAAATGCTTAATTCTTTGTGGACGTGTTTGCCAGAAGAATTTATTAAAAGTCATAAAAAGCATAAACAAGAAATAAGTCTTCCATCAAAATGACGGGTGCGGTCCTTCTAGTGTTAACGTTTTACACCTTTGTCTGTCACTGAATTTCTATGTTATTTGCACATTCCCTTGTATTATCAATATACTCAGTAATACGTTAATGTTTATTATAAAATGCATACAGGAGTAAGTGTTTGTACAAGAGTAGAGCAGGCCATGTGTATACAGCAAACGCGGTCGTTTCAATAATTTTCCTTTGCTTTCTATAAAAATATCCGCAGTGGTTTTAAAGTTAATCAAACACCACGGCGTGAAAAGCTCCCTTGTTGCCGTTAGCAGGAATTACGCTATGTCGCACTTTCTCTATTATTGTACTTCCTCGGTTACACTTGAACTAAAACTACAACTCCAAATGGTTAAACTATCGTGTTGACCTTTCCCAAAATATCACTACACATCATTGTCATTATAGTAAACGTTCTTGTGACGGTCACAACTAATTGGATTTGGCTGAAGGGCTTCGGGGCGAAATAGTCAAGTGGATTTGTGGACAGCGGGTTGGAAACGAGTGCCAAAATAGTGGCAGAACAAAAGGAGTCCAAATTGCTAATTGAGTCACAACAGTGATCCGCGAACACATACACACGTCATTTAACACTTCACCAAAACCCCGGCGCTATTTATCTGCAAGCCGCTTTTTCCTCAGGCTGTTTACTAATGAACATTATAAATTACAGTCCACACAGTGTTATTAGGAACCGTACTGGACATGTATCACATCGCAGCTGCCACCACCACTCTAAAGTCCGCTTTAGTGTATTCAATTCTGAAATACAAG
This sequence comes from Mantis religiosa, assembly GCA_030765055.1. NCBI lineage: Eukaryota > Metazoa > Arthropoda > Insecta > Mantodea > Mantidae > Mantis > Mantis religiosa. The sequence continues at coordinate 8,157,661 of CM060951.1, forward strand.
CAAGCGGCTAGGTTGCACATGGGGATTTGTGGTGAACAAAGTGACATCAGGATGGTTTTCTCGTGTTTCGTCTAACTGGACCATCTACTTTCTTCAACCTTATTTGATATAAGTTCCTGCATCACTTCTGCATAGATGCCTAGTTGTATGTGCTGTAAAACCTAAATTCTCCATACCAGAGGCTAAAGGAAGAGATAACAATGACAAGACAGATAGATTCAACATGAAAAATTCAATGCCATAACCGGGATTTGAACCACGTACCTCCTGGTCTCCATCCAGGCGCTCTAACCGACTGAGCTACCATGGTCAACTTGCCGTCACGACACTATATTCTCCACGTGACTCGTATATTTTCCCAGTAGACCACTAGGCACTCTCGAATTCGAGGTACACCGTGGTTCAAATCCCGGCCATGACACTCAATTTTTCATGTTGACCTTATCCATCTAAAAACCATAGCATATATATTAGTAGTGTAAAGAAATTGCCATAAATTAACTAAAATAATAAGAATTAAATGTTGAAGCCTGGGACCTAAGTACCTACGACAGTAAGTCGCCACCACCGGTGTATCTGGAACGTGAGAGTCCCTAGTGGTCTATCACGGAAATAAACGAGAAATGAGTCGTGACGGCAAGTTGTCCATGGTAGCTCAATGGGTCAGAGCGACTGGACGGAAACCAGAACATATGTGGTTCAAATCCCGGTCATGGCATTGAATTTTGCATATTAACTCTGTCTATCAAAGACCTTAGCCCATATACGTCTAGTGTGAAGAAATGATTAATTTCGATCAATTAATAGAATTACAACCAACCTTACAACAGACGCAAAAGGAAACTATCGTAAAGGACCTACATATTATTAAAATAGACTATCCATAGACATCAACAGAAAAAGCTGCTTCAAAATTTGCACTTCTCCACTTACGGATTAGATTTTTTTATGTTTATTTAATATTTATTATTCAGATTAGCTAACCACTTGGCACTGACTAAAAATTTTTACAAAAACATATATAGTGTGACTTTGTGGGTTCGTGAAATGAAAAGTCCAATTACACAAACTCAACAATGTTCTTTATTTCCACCGACTTACAGTTTAACACTTGCCAATTACACAGAATTACGTACTGCACACAACTACAATTCACCAGTTCGTCCGTTAAAGTTACACTTGCACTCGCGATTACGTAAACTCCGATGCACATACACGGTCTTCTCGTCCTTACACTAGTACTGCACTCTTACGCTGATTGCCAAGAACTCTGACTAACTCCTCTTGCACGACGTGTTGCTTATATAGGGTCCGCTTGCCGATCTGGAAGGTTCTCCATTAGATGAAATATCCCGTAAATTCGAAAACACAGGTGGAACAGAAAGAGACGGCGCAGTGATGTTTTTTTTTTTTTTTTTTGTCCCAGTCATCCCTTCTTAACGCTATAAGACAAACGAGGGGGCGGGGCGAACGCCGACCCGTCTCCCGTCCACCCACTCCATAGGGTGTTCCGACGCTCGGGTGGCAATAGTTAAGCCTAACTCAGATAAGCTATCATTTCAGTCTAAATGTCTGTTTCAGTAGTTTGTATTTGCAGCCAGAGTTCATGAAGATCACCACATCCATTTCAAAAAGAAGATCAATAATAACAGTTTATAATCTTCTTTTAATTCGGTATCTTACACTAATTTACATTAACACTGCTCCTAGCTCACTGACTAGCAACTCAGTTCAATTCACGCCACATATTTACTGTATCTAACCATAATGGTATATCACAATGTTAACTGCTATACAATTTAATCAACACTTCACATTAGCAATTGTATTCTAAATGGTAACTGTTGAGACTCTTAAGTTATCCTCCTGCGTCCATTTGAAGAGGATAGTCATTGCAAAAGACTGCCTATCTGAAGGAACTCTGTTCTAAGAACTGATGGTATTGCTAAAGATTGTCTGCGCTCCGTGATAGCAGCCAGTCTACATGTTGGGATGGAAGTTGACTTCTGAACCAGTGTAATGGAGCTCAAATCGGGAGATATAAGGCTCCATAAAATCACTGAGCCCCGCCGTGATTAGCTTCCAGCGTTCCCTTCGCAGGAATTCAAACCATTCCCTTTGTAATGCCACATTTCCAGGATTTTTCTGAATTATCCAGTGTAATGTTCCCAATATTAGCCAGTTCTAGTCTCATATATTTTGAAGACATATTTTCTGAGGACTTCCAATTAACCTTCGTCCTCTTAAGTTTATAATTAACAACTTGTTTTGTTATTCTTTCTTCTGCCAATCGATGAAGGTGTTCAATCATGTTTCTATATGTTTTATACATTTGTTTTCTACATATTTCTTTCGCCATCCACTAACGATTTAAGTTTACCAACTAAATAAATTCATCTAGAAGTGCTTTTACATGGGAAATATTAAGATAACTTTGATTTAGAAAACAAAAATTGGAATATGCACATTAAACTAAATGTCAGATGTAAATCATGTAATGCAATCTCCAAATTGTGTATTATATTCTCCCAAAGTTGCATGTGTGTCCTATTATTGGTTTAAAAGTTATGCCCTGTTGAAATGGTTCAGACTTATGTGGATCGCACTGTACTTCTTAATCATCTGGGAACATTCTGCTAAGTATTATGAATTTTCCAGAAATTTTGTATAATTCTGTGTAAGTGGCAAAGATTCAAACCTCCAACAGTAGACATGCCAAAGTTTTTAATATTTAAGGTTTATTTAACTAAGTTTTTGTGACATGAACCATTTTATAGATGTCATATATGAACGCTTGGTTACCACTTTATTTTTTTTTTTTATTTTTGATCTCTACATGGTCCACTACATAAGTAGTACTACCTGCTTTTCACTCTTTTTGTGATTTTTGTATACATTTTTCCAGTTTTGAAGTGAACCATTTAGTTTTTTGCTTGTATTACACATTAGTTCCTTTTAGTACTTGAAAGTCTATAGAGTTTACAAATTTTGTAAATGATTTTAAATGTCTTTTAATTAGTATTGACTTGTGTGTTGGCCAGTTATCAGTTCTAAGAACATTATGTTTTAGAGTTTCTCTTGCACTATTCACCACACTGCACTCGAATATTATGTGATCCACCGTTTGGGCTCCTGTCCTGCATGAACACTCAGGGCTGCTAAGTATCTTGAGTCTGTTGAGATAAGTATTGATATTTCCGTGTCCTGTAAGTATTGTTGTCATGTTTGGTGTTAGGTAGAACTTGTTTGTGAGTCTGCTTTCCACTGTTGGGAAGAATTCCTTTGTGGTTGTGCCCTTTGTACTCTGTTCCCATTTCTGCTGCCATTTGTTTTTTGCTGATTTCCGAAGAATTTGTTTTATTGCGGTGATCGGTAATTTGTTGTAGTATATTTCCTTAGTTTTTGCTGCATTCTTTGCCAGTCTGTCAGCCACCTCATTTCCCTCTATTCCAATATGAGCCTTTACCCATTTGAATTGTATTTTCCAATCTTTTGCTCTTAGTATTGCTGTAGTTCTTCGTATTTTCTCTGTTAGGTTATTGTGATTATTGCAATCGTCTATGGAGTCAATTGTTATTCTGCTGTCTGTGTGTATGGTTACTGTTTTGTTATCTGTGTCTTCAGTCTCCGTCGTTTCTAATAATTCCAGCGCTTTTGCAATTGCCAGTTGCTCTGCCTGATTGTTTGAGCATCTTTCATTCAGTTTGTATTTTTGTTGGTTTATCAGCTGGTTTTGTCTGTATATGGCTAATCCTGCTCCCACTCCTACGTCGCTTTTGCTTCCATCTGTATATATTTGCCACACTGTATTTTCATTGTTTCCTATTTATGGATCTCTTGTGCCTTGAAAGTCAGCTGGGTGGAGCCAATTCTTTGGGTTTTCCGGGCGGTCTATTTGGCATTCAGTGATGGTTTTTCCTGTTTTTACGTTATATAGCTCAGCCGCCTCTCTTGCCTTTAAGTCAATGGGTATTGTTCCCGTGATTATGCAGAGTGCTTCATGGGAAATTGTCCTATATGCTTTTGCCATCCTTGTGAGCATTAGTCTTTGAACTCTAACATATTTCATTTAGTTGTGTTTCTTTTCTAATGATTCTATCCAGACTGGTGCAGCGTATATTGGAATTTGCAGTATTGCTCCTTTATATATTATTTCTAGAGCCTGGTGTTTTAAGCCCCAAACTATCCTTGCCGATTTAGAAAGCGCATTGATTAATTTGATGCATTTTTCACTCACTTTGTTTATGTGGTCGTTGAAAGTGAATCGGCTGCCTATGGTTATGCCTAAGTAATCCATCTTTTCTACTTGCTCCAGTTGTTTCCCATTCATGTAGATATCTATTATCTTTATTATTATCATCTTAAGTTCTTTGAAAATCAATTCATGCTGAGGATTATATGGAAAGGGTGAATAATTTTAAATTTTCATTGATGAAAGATTTGAGAACCACTGAGTATCCATAACGAAATGCAGAATGCAAACTTTTGTGCAAATATTCTGTAAGAATTATATTTTTAGTCATTAATAAGCAATGGAGAGTTGAGTACGCCAGTCTATTCTTATTATTGGAGCTGTCATAATAGTATTGAGACGGAAGTTTGCTGAGGTTCGTATCGATTTTGCTATTCCTTGGGCTTGGCAAACGATCAACAGCTCTTTCAGGCATACCACTCCGAGTTGATGAGAGACAGCCTTTCCCTAGGTCAGGGCCAGCCTTTATATACTGTCACAAAGGCAACCAACCGCCTGAATCACAACTCTCAAAAGGCACCAAGAACGAAAGGTAGAAAAGAAAACGTGATAAGGTGCTCGTTCAGATATTGTGCAATTCAATATAGAAGATGAATTTATACTTGTTTAATTCAGAAAGTCCCATAGCTGTACACTGAATCTTGGAAAATGAGGTTATTACTTCATAAACTTGTGATGCTTACATTCACTTTGGTTTATTTACTCACTCTTCCACGAACTATTACTGAAAACGCTCAAACTTCTGTTTGCTTTATATTAATCGATGGTTTAGTCTTCATTCCATACTTTGAAAGAGAATAGGAGGATATAGCGTGTAGGTGAGCTGACCTCCAACTGATGTGTTTGATGTTCCAACATTTTGAATTAATAGCAGAAAAAGCAATATATTATTCCAATTTAAAGAAAGTATAATAATTGTAAAATTAACACTCATAACAAGAATAGCTTGGAAATGCATAACTCCAAAAGAAAGGAAAGAATAAGAAAAATGTACAGTGTGATCCATATAAACCCGAACCATTTAAATAGGCCATAAATTTTCAACAACAAAGCCAGACACGTGCAACTATGAGAGAATATAATACACAGTTGGGATCATCAAAGAGAAAATGTTGGAAGTGTCCCCCACCAGCATCTATACATGTTTGTACCCGTCTCACCATATTCTCTGAAGTTTTACGGAGAGTATCCTCCCCAATGTTATTTATTTCGGTTCGAATGGACTCCTTGACAACATCAATTGTCCGTGGCCTATTCATGTAGACTATATTTTTAATATATCCCCACAAGAATAAATCAGGTGTGGTTAGGTCAGGGGATTTGTGTGCGGAGACCTTTTGAAATTATTCGAGTGTCAAATAAACTGGTTACAAATTCCATGGTGTCATTACATGTATGGCACATTGCTCCATGTTGCTTGAAATAGTCTTTTATCAATTAGATATAATCTCCGTACAATTTTACAATAAGTATGTGCAAGGGGCGACTGAAAAGAACTGCGCCTCATATTGAAATGGCGCCACTGGGCTTTTACCGGACAGTATCATAAAGTTTAACTCTAGACTAGCTTGTGTCCAAAGTGACCGACCAGTAGCTTGTTTAGTTTTTGAATGAAGCGTTTTAAACCAGACAAGTGTAGCAGTCTCACGACAATGGAGAAGTTGGAAAAACAAGGAGTGACTCTATACTTACATTTGAAAGGCTTAACTGCTAAATAAATCAAGGAGAAAATATACACTACATAAAAGGACATATCTCTTCATATACAGTAATTAAAAGTTTGGTTGTAGAGTTTAAAATGAGACGTATGAGTACTAGTGATGAGCCTCGCTCTGGACGTCCTGTAGAAGTCACAGCTCCAGAGATCATTGAAAGACTCTGTCCCTTCATATACAATAATTAAAAGGTTGGTTGTAAAGTTTATAATGGGACGTACGAGTACTAGTGATGAGCCTCGCTCTGGACGTCCTGTGGAAGTCACAACTACAGAGATCATTGAAAGACTGTCCCTTCATATACAATAATTAAAAGGTTGGTTGTAAAGTTTAAAATAGGACGTACGAGTACTAGTGGTGAGCCTCGCTCTGGACGTCCTGTGGAAGTCACAACTCCAGAGATCATTGAAAGACTCTGGCACTTCATATCCATTAATTAAAAGGTTGGTTGTAGAGTTTAAAATGGAACGTACGGTCACTAGTGATGAGCCTAGCTCTGGACGTCCTGTGGAAGCCACAACTACAGAGATCATTGAAAGACTCTGTCCCTTCATATACAACAATTAAACGGTTGGTTGTAGAGTTTAAAATGGGACGTACGAGGACTAGTGATGATCCTCGCTCTGGACGTCCTGTGGAAGTTACAACTACAGAGATCATTGAAGGACTCTGTTCGTTCATATACAATAATTAAAATGTTGGTTGTAAAGTTTAAAATGGGACGTACGAGTACTAGTGATGAGCCTCGCTCTGGACGTTCTGTAGAAGTCACAACTACAGAGATCATTGAAAGACTCTTTTCGTTCATATACAATTATTAAAAGGTTGGTTGGAGAGTTTAAAATGGGACGTACAAGTACTAGTGATGAGCCTCGCTCTGGACGTCCTGTAGAAGTCACAACTACAGAGATCATTGAAAGACTGTCCCTTCATATACAATAATTAAAAGGTTGGTTGTAGAGTTTAAAATGGGCCGTACGAGTACTAGTGATGCGCCTCGCTCTGGACGTCCTGTAGAAGTCACAACTACAGAGATCATTGAAAGACTGTCCCTTCATATACAATAATTAAAAGCTTGGTTGTAGAGTTTAAAATGGGACGTACGAGTACTAGTGATGAGCCTCGCTCTGGACGTCCTGTAGAAGTCACAACTACAGAGATCATTGAAAGACTGTCCCTTCATATACAATAATTAAAAGGTTGGTTGTAGAGTTTAAAATGGGCCGTACGAGCACTAGTGATGCGCCTCGCTCTGGACGTCCTGTAGAAGTCACAACTACAGAGATCATTGAAAGACTGTCCCTTCATATACAATAATTAAAAGGTTGGTTGTAGAGTTTAAAATGGAACGTACGGGTACAAGTGGTGAGCCTCGCTCTCGACGTCCTGTGGAAGTCACAACTCCAGAGATCATTGAAAGACTCTGGCACTTCATATCCATTAATTAAAAGCTTGGTTGTAGAGTTTAAAATGGAACGTACGGTCACTAGTGATGAGCCTCGCTCTGGACGTCCTGTGGAAGTTACAACTCCAGAGATCATTGAAAGACTCTGCCCCTTCATATACAATTATTAAACGGTTGGTTGTAAAGTTTAAAATGGGACGTACGAGGACTAGTGATGATCCTCGCTCTGGACGTCCTATGGAAGTTACAACTACAGAGATCATTGAAGGACTCTGTTCGTTCATATACAATAATTAAAAGGTTGGTTGTAAAGTTTAAAATGGGACGTACGAGTACTAGTGATGAGCCTCGCTCTGGACGTTCTGTAGAAGTCACAACTACAGAGATCATTGAAAGACTCTTTTCGTTCATATACAATAATTAAAAGTTTGGTTGGAGAGTTTAAAATGGGACGTACAAGTACTAGTGATGAGCCTCGCTCTGGACGTCCTGTAGAAGTCACAACTACAGAGATCATTGAAAGACTCTGTCCCTTCATATACAATAATTAAAAGGTTAGTTGGAGAGTTTAAAATGGGACGTACGGGTACTAGTGATGAGCCTCGCTCTGGACGTTCTGTAGAAGTCACAACTACAGAGATCATTGAAAGACTCTGTTCGTTCATATACAATAACTAAAAGGTTGGTTGGAGAGTTTAAAATGGGACGTACGAGTACTAGTGATTAGCCTCGCTCTGGACGTCCTGTAGAAGTCACAACTACAGAGATCATTGAAAGACTCTGTCCCTTCATATACAATAACTAAAAGTTTGGTTGTAGAGTTTAAAATGGGACCTACGAGTACTAGTGATGAGCATCGCTCTGGACGTTCTGTAGAAGTCACAACTACAGGGATCATTGAAAGACTCTGTCTCTTCATATACAATAATTAAAAGGTTGGTTGTAGAGTTTAAAATGGGACGTACGAGCACTAGAGATGAGCCTCGCTCTGGACGTCCTGTGGAAGGCACAACTCCGGAGAACATGGAAAAAAATGCATCGTTTAGTACTGAATGACCACAGATTAATGTTGTTTGAGATACGAAAGGTTGTAAGCATATCAAAAAAACGTGCAGGTAAGATTTTAAATAAAGTTTTGGGCTTTAACAAGGTCTGTGATAGATAAGTGCCTCGTATGTTGACACCTGTTTAAAAGTTGCAAAAAATGTATTTCTATTAAGAATTTTGAGGACTATCATAGACGTGCCACTGAAATTTTGAGACGTGTTGTTACCATGAGTGAAAAGTCAATTTTATCAGCTAACAAGGTTATAACTAGTGTTTTCTGGGATTCACAGGGATTTGGTTTTATTTATTACATGGAAAAGGATCACTGGTGATTCCTACGGCAGGTTACAGCAAAGTTGGAGTGAGAAGGTAAAATTAAAACGACTTCATTTCTCCTTTTTTGTAATTTTCGTCGTTAAGTCATATCGGACGATGAATGAAATGGATGAAATGATGCTCAAATGAGTTCGGGGTCCATAGAACTTGGATTTACCCAACAGTAATCTTTCAGCATAAGGGAAAACGCCGGAAAACTTTATCGAGGTAACTCACCCTGACCGAGATACGAACTCGGGACCTCTTGAACGTGAGGCAGACACGCCACCATCTACGCTACCGAGGCGGGCACCAATTTCTTTCATCGTCCGATATGAGTTGACGTTAGAGGAAGTAGATTATTTAAAAAAAAAAAAAAAAAAAATACCCCGGAAGTCGTGTCTATTCTCTGTGACATTGGTAACATTCATAAAGAATTTAAGACTAACCATACAATAAAATATCACTTTTTCATTAGTCACTATTTAAACAAACTTTACTGTTTGTCTTGGCCGTACAAGGGGAGAGGAATTTTAAAGTGAAGATATACTGATTCAATGTTTAGTAACTTGACTGTGTGTACACGAGCAATATGCGAACTGTGAATGCAATGTTATTAAGTTAGCAACATGTTGCCAATGTATGGTTAGATTTGAAGCGCACATACACACTCATTACTTTTGGGTGGATAGGACATTTCAGTAATGTGGTGCCCTACACAGCACTCTGCATTACGATACTAAGGGGATTTTGCTAAAACACGCCGCAATGCCTGTTTTACAGAACATTCACTGCAGCCAGAGTAATTTCCCACGGCTAAATCGCCAGTTTCCGTGAACTGCTTTACATTCATTTAAACCGGATAGGCGAGGCGTGCATCAGCTGAGATATGACTAACATTCGGCACACGTGTTTCTGATGTTTGTTTTGTTTTTTGTTTGGTTCAGGTTTCGTCCAGCAAATAGTGGGACTGATTCTTAGTTTCTCCTATGACAATACTAGCAGAGGTGTACTAACACTTGATTTTAGAGCTTGTTTTGTACTTTTGACATCGACGGTTGCATAGATAATATATTTATAGTACAGCAAGTGATAGAAAATCACACATAACTCAACAGAGAAGCACACCTCCTATTTATGTATTATATAAAAACCTTTCATAATATTAATGCCCGATTTCACCCACACATGTTAACACTTAACACTAGTTTAGCAGTTGTTAAAACAAAAATTGCATTTCACCAGCAAGTGTTAGCTAAACACACGTGTTAAATGTCTTGTTAAACTAACAAGCCAAATTTCTGTTGTAAGTCCTTAAAAATTGTAAATAGTTAAGGTGGCGGGCCTGAACTCATCTCTTGATGTCGATTTGCTGTATTTAAGATAGTCTAAATAGCATTCTTAATAGAGTACGGTCTATGAGGACAAATTATTTTGAGGAGCTCTCAGAAGAACACTTTCTACTGTCGAAACAAGTTGCTATGAACGTTACTTCGGAAGTACAAGAGAGGATAAAACATGCATCGAAAGGAATATGCCGATCTCGCCTTTGCTACTAGTCTTAACAACTTTGCGATTTTATAATTCACTGAATTATGTGTATAATACACTGTCTACCTCCCGTCTTGAAACGTTCAAGTCACTCGTCACTTGTTCTTCTTCGCTCCTCGTTTTAAATTTACGTAATACTGGCGAAGTTGTTTGGTGCGTGTAGTAGTAACAAATGCATTTGAATTAAATTAGTTTCCAATATTTTCCCAAATAACATCTTTCTCTGTTATATTGGCAGCTCCGGCCTGTTATTTGCATCGATATCCTTACACTTCGTCACCAATGCAGTTCACAAATTTTTCTCCATGGATGGGAAACTTGTCTCGCGACTTTTGCTTACGATTTTGTACACCCGCCATTTTTTTCAGCTGTTTGCAGACGAAAATCAAAACCAAAGCGCATTGCAGTACGTTCGGAAAATAATAGCACTCACCCATAGCCATAGCTGTAATATGTGCAGGTCTCTTGGCGTTAACATATGTTTGTTAACATTTTCAAAAACAGATTGATGAAACGTAAGAAATTTAACATTAGTGTTACGTTATATTTGTTAACGTTGATTTTAACATCTGTTGGTGAAATTGGGCATAAGAGACAAATACTATGGAGAATTATGTATAAAGAAGTATTCCACGTCACGTAAATCACACCACGCCCCCAGTTCAAACCCCTGTCAGCGATAGGAAGGCGTGCGCCTGCCCTTTGTTTCATGATGACAGAGATGAACCAGAAGCCCAACAATCTAAGCTACATTGAAACATGTAATTCTTAATGCCTCTTATGGAACTTTGATTATTTTATTAGCGGTTATTGAGCACAGGAGCAGATTGCCCATCATTTTCGAATAATGAACCTTCTCAGTTTTGTGCAGTTTCCTTGGGAAAGGGATCAGGGTTGGGACAGAGTTATCTGTTTATTGTGTGTATCAACTTGAACGCCATATTGCGCATATTTATTTTGGATCAACTGATTCCATTACAAAATAATTTAAAGCTGTAACATAAGCATTATATACACAAAATATACCGAGCCTACTAAAGCATGTTTTCGTCACGTAGGCAAACATAAGGGGAAAACACAAACACCAGCATATTCTAGTAATTAATGCACAAAACCCCATTTCTTATAACCCACCCCTTGTCCTTCTCCCCGATTCCCGAGTTATGAATGAAACCAACGAGCGCCGACACAGCAAGGAGGTGATGTTGGCAATCGTTCGTCCTTACGCCTCCCCTTACATTACGCACATCGGCTACGCGCTTGTTCATTGGTCATTGCTTGTGTTATTGGATTTCGATATAAACCAATAAGAGACTGGCACTGTCAGTACTGGTGTACAGCACGAATGGTAAAACGGTTTTGCCAACATTAGATAAAACAACACACCACATCGGAATATTTCCGTGCACCGGACTGTACGTGCTCCAATTATGGGAGTTAACCTTTATGGTAATCGCTCTATATCCTCGTGGAAATGAGTTCCTCTGATGTTACAGGACTAGGGTATACAGCATAGGTTTCATATGTTCCCTAGCGATGGTGATCGTGCTGGCCATGCAACTGGCCCTCCTCCACCAATCCATTGATTTGTGTATGTAGCATTGAGGCAATTTTGTACATTTCTCTCACAGTGTGCTGAAACTGTATAGTGTTGCAGCCACATTACCTGCCGAATGGTAGTAGGACATCCTCCAATAAGGCAGGTAGAATATCTCTAAGAAATCCGAGTTAGATTGGTCTTGTTAATCCATTTGGGAGTCGATACGGACAAAAGATGTACTCAGAAATTATTCCAGTCCATACGTTTGTCCTAAACGTATTTTGGTGAATTTGAACGATATGTGCGCCATGTTTTTGTCCGCTCAAACATGCAGTTAGGACTCCAATTCTCAAAGTTTGACCTTCTTCGGCATCCATACCGTCCGTTTCCGGATATGGGGTCTTTGTTTAAAAAAAAAAGGCTATCAGTGTGCTGCCCTACACAAGCTACTCAGTGTTGTATGTGTTTTGTTTTATTTACCCTGTATATTTTTAAGATTTCTCGCAAGAGCTGATTAAAATTGAAAGTAGAGAACTTGCCATGTGCCACTCTATATTAACAATATTAGCAAATTAAAGCAACAAATGAAAGAATTAATTATAAATAGAGTAAGTAAAAAGGCTAAGTGCAACAGTGGTCTATCCCAATTTTTTTAAAGAAGTTGAGATATGGTACTGCAAATTTGACAGGAGCCAGTTACTATAGTTTGAGAGCAACAAATCAAGTTGCTGCCAAAGTGCAAAAGATAAACTTCTTTCAGCATATACCGATTGTAATGGACAGTTCCAGGTTAATGACAACAGATGGCGGGTTCACTTCAACTCTACATTGGAGAGGATTAAAGTTAGATGGTTACATCACTGTTGCACTCATCCCTTCAATTATATATTTAGTATTCCTTTTTTGCATGAAAATTTTACAGGTGCGTGGGCTTAAGTACGAAAATTAAATTTTTAGTTTTTTTACTTTATTATTTGGCTGATCAGCAGTATTGCTATTCAAGTCATTGATAAATTACATAAGTACTACATAAAAACTAACAACTGAGGAATTACTGTCCTCTAACATATACAATAGGTGATAAATTTATAATATTTTGACTTTGTGGGTTCGTGAAATTAAAAGTTCAGTTGCACAAACCCAAAATGTTCTTTATTTCCACCGAATTACAGGTGGAACACTTGCCTATTACATAGAATTACTTAGCGCACACAATTACAATTCACCAGCTCGTCGGTCACAGCTCCATTGCACGCTCACAATTTCGTACAGCTCCTCTGTTACACGTACACAGTCTTCCAGTCCGTCCGTTCACGCGGCGCTCCTCACGGCTACTCGCCGAGAACTGAGCTGACCAAGAGCAGGTGCAGGTCGCCCGGGTTCTCCCGGGCGGAGGGTTACACGCCACGGTACCTATCCGCTGTGCGGATTTACCCGTGCGGTAAAATAGATGTAAGTTATTGCGCAAGCTTGCGTGTCGTTATCTTAGACGGCGCAGTTGACCTCTACTGATGCTTCTGGTGCCGGGATATTCCCCTTATTCCTCAGACCTCACATCCGTACAGGATCAGAGGCGGGACGATCGCACGGTATGTCCGCAGTTTGAGGCGGATGGGCATTGTGGATCTGAAGATCGGGTAGAGTTGCCTGAGTGCAGCGTGGCCGAGGCTGGCCTTTGCCCTGACATGCGGAGTGAAAGTGAGGCCGCGGTCCAGTTGGATTCCCAGGTATTTGGCGGTTCGAACCCAGGGGATTCTTCTCGGCCGTAACCGCAGGTCACCTTCTGGGCGGCAGCTACGGGTCTTAGCCAGCATAAGAGCCGAGCTCTTCTGCGGGCTAATGGCCATCCTCCACTTCTCACTCCACCTTCCAATGGCGTGGAGCTGACGCTGTAGAGGGGGAGACAGTAGCGGACGTTCTTGTTCTGCGCCAGTATGAGGACGTCGTCGGCATACTGACACAAAACAGTGCGCGGTTCCTTGGGTAGGTCGGACATGTAGGCGGCGAAGAGTAGCGGGGACAGGACACTGCCTTCCGGGACTCCAGCCGCTATGGGTCTGGCAGAGGATAGCTTCCCCTCGACCCGCACTGTGAAGGTGCAGTCCTTGAGCAAGCTGCTGAGTATTGGCATGTAGGGAGGGGGGAATTGTGCTTCTTTAAGTTTGAACAACAACCCCTGGTGCCACGTGGTGGCGAAGGCCTTCTCCACGTCCAAGAGCACGGCGATGGTTTTGAGGCCGTCCTGGAATCCCAGAGCAGCCTTCTCCGCCAAGCGCAGTAACTGCAAGCTGGTGGAGTGGCCCCGACGGAAACCGAATTGGTGATCCGGGAGTAGGAGCCTTTCCTCGAAGAGAGGAGTTAGGCGGGGGAGGAGCAATCGTTCAAAGATCTTTGAGACGATTGGGAGCAAGCTGATGGATCGGTAACTTTCCGGAAAAACTGGATTCTTGCGCGGCTACAATATGCATACCACCCTTGCCTCCTTCCAACAAGTTGGGAAGTGGTGCACGGTGAGGCATGTGTTGTAAATCCGCGTAAAGTGGATCACAGCCTTCCGAGGAAGGTTCTGGAGCATGGTGGCTGTGACACCACCGTGCCCAGGGGATTTGTTGGGTTTTAGGCTATTGATTTGGGCGGTCACCTGCTTAGGAGTGACAATGGGGAGGTGGATCTCCGCTTGTGGAGGTGGTGTTGCCTCGTAGAGGTACTCCACTGTGTCCTACACATGTTCGGTGAACTCGTCGTCTTGGGGGTCTTCCCTTGGTTTGAATTGAACTGAGCCGACTCGCCAACTGCAGGCCTTATATAGGGAAGATCTCCGTTTCTGAAAGTAGCGCGGCGCGCACAATTATCTCGAGGTTTCGAAACGTCTGGTGGGAGGGGAAAGAGACGGTACAGGGCTCGTGCAGCTCTCCATATCATCCCTTCAGTTAGTGACACGAGACAAATGTGTAGGCGTTGCCTGAATGCTTCCAGTCTGGCCATAGTGCCGGCCGGTTCTATTGGTAGTTCCGGCGTTCGGGTGACAATATAAACAGAAAACAATTAAGAACACATTTAAATGAAAGATAAAAGACAAGGTGTATAACAGGATAACTAACACATACAATAACATTAAATAAGATGGATAACAATTGAAAAGAGAGGTTTGAAATGGTAGGCTGGATTATGATCAGTTGTGTTATGAGTAAAATAGGGGATATACTTTGAATTAGTGAGAAAAGTCGCTATTTTCTGAATCAGTGAGCAGGATGTCTTAAGGCAGTGCTGGTCCTTCCGAAGTTTCGTCGTCCAATGTCATAGGTTACAGCGCCTGGTACTTCGGATAATCTAACGAAGAATGTCAATTTGAAGTACAGATGTATGGGAAGAATACCAAGTTCCTGATGGAGCTGATCATTTCTAATGAACCATGGAGCCTTTGTAATACTGCGGAGAAATTTGTTTTGTATAACCTGAAGTCGATGAATGTCCACCCCATACAGGAGCAGCGTAAGGTGTTATGGCGCGTATAAGAGACTTGTAGATCAATATTGAGCACTCCAGACCAAGCTGTGATTTCTTCTGTAGCAATTGATACAGCTTTTTAATTCTAGAAAACGCTGTTGTGGAAATGCAAGGTATGTGAGGATTCCAGGTTAATTTTGATGCCGTATTTATCAGCCGTATGATTGAATACGATTTTAACAATGAATAAAATGATAATTAAATTATGATGAGGAAGTAAGGTGAAAGAATTTAAGATAATGAATAGTACAGATGGATAACTTCATGAAACGAAGCAACAGCATTTAAAATTAATTACTAGAATGCGAATAAGTATTTTAACCCAGAGCTATATAATAAAGTTGCTGGTCTATATGGATGAAAATGTTCTGTCGAAAGGCTGTGGTCACGGGTTGGGTCGCTACCTGGGTAATTAGTAGACCGGTCCAAACCTGGCCCAAACCAGTATTTCGAGGAAATGTCCGCGTGGTTGTAGCTCGCTAACTAGAGTTTTTCAGAGAAATCCAGCTGGAGGCGAGGCTATATCTGTTTTGGTAAGGAATATTAGGTTTTAGCGTCGGGCTTCTTGTCTGAGACGTGATACCGTGTAGACGTGTTTTGCCTGCCGGGGACACAAACGTTGGATTGCGCCGAGAAGTATAATCAGTAATGAGAATCTTATTAAGTGAACAAGATCTCCCAGCAGTTAATTAAGCGGCGAAGTATACTTTCAAAACAGTGTTAGTAATTTATTCCATCGTGATAGATTTCAGCAATTCAGTATAGTTTTAACGTGATAGTGGAAATCTAGAGTAATTCGATCTGAACGCGGCGGCAACTCCTGGTGAACTGTGAGCACGAAACGAACCGAATAGTAAAGCTGATAGTATGAATTGTGTTGTTTTTATTTCGTCAACCTATCTCACGCATACCCTGTAGATAGCGTGGTCTCAGCTCTAATGACTAGTCAGGGCAAAGAATAGTCAATTCCTAGAGCAATCTACTAGGCGACCAGATCACCGGGATCCAGGCTGCTAAGGTCACTTCCAGAGTGGCTGATACCAACGACAGAGTAGCAGCAGACGCAGCGGGGAAGGTAAGGCCACAATTTAGTGTCAAGCATTACGCCTAAATATTTGACTAGTGTTTCTGGAGGCTTCCATGTTAGTTGTTTCCCCTACAGATCCAGTGGGAATGTATTTTGATAATATCTATGGTAGAATATTTCCGTTTCCGTTTTATTAGTATTTAATACTACTCGCCACATTTTGAACCACTTAGACTACATATTTAATTATATTTGTAGCCTTTTTATTGCAGTACTTAAGTCTGGATGCGAACAGAAAATAATGGTGTCATCGGCATACATAGCTGTGGATATGGGATTTGTATTTGGAAGTTCGTGCATGAATATATTGAATAATAGTGGAGCCAGAACTGATCCCTGTGGAACTCATGCTGCTATTGCACAAAGTTCGGATTTGTAACTCTCTAATCGTACTAAAACTTTTCACTGTGAGATAAAATTTTTATTTTTGAGTTTTGCTATTTACAGATACACTTGCACAGGCAAACCCTTTTTTAGATTCAGAGGGCATCAAAACACATTTTTCTACACAACCTTAACATCAAATTTTGGTTTGAATATACTGCCAGAGAAGGTAATAAACGATAGTGAGTAGGGCAAGTCACGTGAATGTAACTCCAAAAAGGTGTGCACAAAAAGAACCTTGTATTCAGAGCCAGCTCCCTATAGGGCTGCCAACACATGCGCGCTCGGACCACAAATGGGGCCCGATATGATCTCTTTGTGTCCCTTGAAAAACGGGTTTGCTGCACGCTTTTGAAAGGGAGGTCATCTACACATGAACCAATTTGGTGATAACATCTGTTTAAGCCATGACGCGCTCTCGTTTTGAAACATGAACATTAATCGTGGTTCAGAATGACATCATGTCAAAATGCCCTTACATACGCTAGATGTGGATATAAACTTAGGGAATATATCGAGTATCTCGGACTGATACAGGCAACACATCAGTTTAAATTAAATATTTGATGCTTTTTTCTGTTTGCTTTATACGTAAAACACTAAATATACGGGAGCCGTTCAATAAACAATGATCACATTTTTTTTAAACGAACATTTACTCATCATCATAATTATGATGGTTCTTCTCAAAATAGCCTCCTGAATGCGAAAAACTTGTCCCAGCGTTTCTGCCAGTCTTCAAAGCCATGCTGGAAACCCTATTTTGAGAGATCCTTCAAAATCGTCTCCGCAGTCTTCACCACTGCTTCTGATGTTGGATAATGTCTCCCACGAAGGCGTTTATTCACGTTAGGGAATAGAAAAAAAGTCACATGGGACTAAATCTGGAATATAGGGAGCGTAAGGGTTGTACTTCTTGTTGATTTTTGCAAGATATTCAGCAACAATTTTGGCAATATGCGGCCGCGCATTATCGTGGTGCAGCATCCAGCCTGCTTCACGGAAATGTGATCTTTTGCGCCTAATATGGACTTGCAATGTTTTCAGGACATCCCTGTAGTACTGTCCAGTTACTGATGTGTGTGCAGGTACAACATTCTGATAAACCATTCCATGAATATCAAAGAATGAGATGACCATAACTTTCCCAACAGAAGGAACCACTTTTGCCTTTTGGCGGTTGGTGATGAAGGAGATTTCCACACTGAGCTTTGTTGTTTGCTCTCAGGGTCAAACTGATGTAGCCAAGTTTCATCAGCAGTGATTACGTTTGAAAGAAACCCCGGTCTTCCTCGAACATCAACTTTAACTGCATGTTACCTCCATTACAGCGGTAGGCGATGGCGAACATGTCTGAACTTGCCTGGTTCTCACAGGAGGGAAACAAGAGTAGCTACAATGAAACTACTACGGTGTCTTTGTTTAAGATTAAGCTAACAGAATATAATAAGATTGAATTTTAGTGCTAAAAATTATGATCATTCTTTACTGAACAGCCCTCGTTTAATACATAGAATATTTTTTAAGCTGTGACCATTTATTGTTAACATTTAACTTTTAATCTGTGTTCAAACCAAAAACTGTATTTTCAAAGCTTCATAAGGAACATTCTCTGTGAGATTTCGTGAATTTAAGCGAAGCATTACAAAAAAGACAGTCTCTGAAGAATGAGTGTTGCAATACCTACATTCTAACAAACAAACAGAAAAGTTAGAGGAAGCAAAATAAAAAAACAAAGCAGTATCGCGTGTCTCTGAACAGCAGCACTTAAAATGAAAACTGTTTAATACTCTACTATAGCTTCTTCCATGGATACAACACGATACCTTCAAGAAAATCTCCTCAGCTTGAAGTACCCAACATTTATGTCTTCCTAAAGGCTCTATTGATTACTGTATCATAGTTTTTAGACACTCTCTTCACAAATGTCATATATACCTTGAGTTTACTTTGTACATACTATTTTCAGAAGTGTTCTTCATTATAAATGATCTCGAAAAGGTAGTAAACTACAGTGTGATCCATATAAACCTGAACTACTTAAATAGGCCGTAAGTTTTAAACCAATAATAGGACACACGTACAACTTTGGGGGAATACAATACACAACTGGAAGATTACATTATACTATTTACATCTCAGAGAAAATGTTGGAAGTGTCCTCCACCAGCATCTATACATGTTTGTACTCGTCTGACCATATTCTCTGAAGTATATTCTTCAATGTTACTTATTTAGGTTCGATTGGATTCCTTGAAAACATCAATTTTTCGGAGAATATTGTTGCGTGTATAGGCTAAGCAAGATTTGGAAATTTCTGTAATCATAATTCTGTAACATTTATTTTCAATCCCGCGAGACTGGGCACATCTGTATGTAAAATCTGTATGATCAAGCGTAAGTTCTGCTGACTAGCATATCATGTACTTTGGACTGGTGAATCATACTTCCTGCTGGCTTATGGAAATAATTCACAGGTGGCCTGTAACAGGCCTCAACTTGTTCTCCGTGTTTTAAACAATGAATCACACATCCTGCTGATTAAGGGAAGTAATTCTTAGTCGGTCAGTAGCAGGTTTAAGCATGTTCTTAATCATGTAAAACAATGATTTCACAATATGGTGCAAAATAATAGTTAGCGTGGGAATCGCTGAGTTGACTTTATGGTAGGACCTCTATTTAAGCTTGGTTGAGTTAGCCCCCGGGGGAGAGACTTCACAGAGATTTCAGAGGGCACTTGCTGCAGGTCTCTGTAAGAATCAACAAGAGTTTATTTGAAAGTGCTACCACGAGTAAGATCGCCAGCAGGGCGTACCAGGTCGTAACCTTTTGACAGACACAGGGTTCGTGTCACACAAACAACACATCGCAAAAGGTAAAGTTGCATTATGTTATTATGTATTTAAATGTTACCAAAGCGCTCCTGATCTCTTCCAGATCCAGGGACTGCCCTGTAGAAATACTAGGCTTCTTTGAAATACAGTTATTCAGTTCAGTTTGACTTAGATGGTTCTGTCGCTCTACCCTTTCAGTACTTACACCCCCAGTTGCAGATTTTGTTTGTAAGTCTTTCACCCCCATTACAATCCTGGTCCACAACATATTGTCGTGGCGCCCGGTTTCTACCACCCTTAAGGTCAGAAATGTAGTTTCGATCCCTGTACCTCCAAAACCCCCCTACCTTCATAGAGCATATGGTGGAGCGCCGGGGTTTGCGTTTGCTAATTTAGATAACGACACTTATACCTCTAAAAATGTACGGCCTGCTGAAATGATTCAGGTTTATATAGATCACACTATGTAAGGCACTCCAAATGTTACAACAAAACTTTGTCGATACATAACGCTTATGTCAGGTATATTTTCAGTGTGGAAGAAATATTTCGATGACTCTTCTTGTTATCTTTTAATTTTCTAATTTTTAAATTTTACTAAAGTGTGAAGTCGTTAATTCCTCAGCTGTTTCTTTGCTATCTAAAGGGAATGCTATTATAAAGGTGTTGCACAGTAGTAGTAGTAGTGGGGCTTAGGGGCGCACAACAGCTGAGGTCATTAGCGCCCGATGTGTTGCACAGTGAACAGCGTCCAAACATTTGACTATCACTTATAGTGTACTGCTTGTTCCTATAGTAAGATAAAGTTTATCATGATTAATATGAAGTACATAGAGGAATAAGTGCTAGTATAGTTGATTTGTACTTCTGCATAGAATACTTTCTTACAATTCCAATCAAATTTATCAATTATATTCTAGATAGAAACTTGCAGCTGTTTATTTTACGTGCTAGTAACGATATTGATTTCCTAAACGTTTTTCCCTATTCTAGCCCTTATGTGTTGTTGACCAGTATTCCGTTGTGTATACTTCTTAGTTTCTTTACCCTTCTCATCCATTTCTCTTTGATTTTGTCCACATAGTCATCCCCTTATTCTTTTCTCTACTTTCAACATAAGTGTTTTTATAGCAACTATGTAAGCCCCTTTATTGTCCCATTTCTTTTTCCATATTCATTTTCTCCAGTTTTCTATTTCCTTACATTTGAAGCAGAAACCCCAGGTTCTAAGAGGGAAAAGATAACTAGAAATTAATACTATAGAAGAGATCATAAATAAACATAATGGGAATAAAAAGAGAATAAATGATATAAGAAATAAGGTTAAAAAGAATATTTGAAATTTCAATATAGTGTAAATGAAGGAAAAATTGGACAGGAGCTGCTTCTGAGCACAGACACGAGGCAGGAAATAATAACAATGGAAAAATGAACCCTCGAAGGTTACACCGAGACGCCAGCAAGGTATGTGAAGCTTAAGGGAAACGTAGCCAAGTATGACAGAATACCGTTATGGCGCTGAGAGGTCATACAACCCAAAGGGGTGGAAAATATTACTGCCGCATAGGAAAGACAGACGAAAGTGACCAATAAGAGAAAATTAAATAAATAAACCCTGCCAATAAAAATGAAGAGTAAACCACGTGATAGGCGTAAAATAATAAAGCAATAGGAAATGGGTGGTGATAGACGAGAAAAGCTAGAAGAGAAGCTAGGAATACGACGGGGAAAAAGCGTCACTCTGGTACTTAATACGACGGGAAGAAGACGTGTTGTTGGGAGAGAAAAGTAGGACCCGATGTCGCAGTCTGAAGCAGGGTTATGGTCTTGAAGACAGTGCAAAAATAGGGAATAAAGGGAGTTAGCAAAGCAACGTAAAAACGTTAAGGGGAAAGGAAAGCTAGGAAGGCAAAAAAGTGCTACCAAGAGAGTAAGGGGATAGCCAGGTTAAAGAAAATAAAGGAATAGAGAGCCGGTAAGCACGACTTTTCAAAACCGAACCCTGAGAAAGAGATCCCAGTTAACCGACAGTTAGACACAACACCAACCTTTCCATCTCACCGTCAAACTCCTCATAATCCATCCCCACCAAAGCACTCAAAAGAACAACGAACCAAAAAGAACCCACACCACATTACAATATATAATGATATAATGATCTATGCTTATGTTATTTTCACATAAAATATACTCCTATTGTGCAACTCCTCTCAATATAGCTTTTGTCCAAGTTAAATCCCCCTCTCATATGTATCACATATGTTTCCATTCCCCATTCTGTTCTCATTTTCATGTATACATTTAGTGATTTCCTACTTATCAGGATTCCCCATGTCACTTATCAGTCAGTGTACTTTACCCTGTTTTTAATTATGTCCAGAAAATCTTTAAATTTCTACCTCCCTGCTGAAATATATCCCCATCCCTATTATATCCAACGTTCCCTCTAGCTTCGATGACCAGCTATCACTATAAGTTGTTCTCATGTTATAAACAGATCTTTAATGTATTTGACCAGGTGTGACGTCAGCTCCGTCAGCTCTAACCACTAGATATACTCCCGAACGAAAATCAGGTTAGCGTGTGACGTCACCGCTGTGATTACTGCTGCCCAAGAGGAAGGAAAAAGTTTGATGTGTAGGGGTTCCGACAGCGTAGGAAAGACAGGAAACGTATCGGGTATTAATAATATGTACAACTTACATCTTGGGTGTTGTAATATTGTCTTCCGAACGTCGGAATTTCCGATAGAACCGGCCGGCTGCAGGGCCAGGCGGGAGGCATTTAGACCACGCCCACCCATTTGTCTCGTGTCACTAACTGAAGGGATGATTAGAAGAGCGGCACGAGGCCTGTACCGTCTCTTTCCACTCCCACCAGACGTCTGGAAATATCGGCATAATTGTACGAGCCGCGAACCTTCCAGAAACTGCGATTTTCCTATATAAGGCCTGTAGTTGGCGAGCAGCCGTGAGAAGCGCTGAGTGAGTGAACGGACCGGAAGACTGTGTACGTGCATCAGAGGAGTTGTACGTAATTATGAGTGTAGAATGGACCTGTGACAGACGAACTGACGAATTGTAATTGTGTGCATTACGCAATTCTATGTAATCGGCAAGTGTTCCAACTGTAATTCGGTGGAAATAAAGAACATGTTGAGTTTTTGCAATTGGTCTTGTAATTTCATGAACCCATAAGGTCACAATATTAATGCTGACTGCTTAAATTACACATTTGCTCATAGTTTATAAACACTTACATTTGGCTCTGTGCCATGAGAAAATATATAAAACTTCAACTCGTAGCCTATTTGAAGATAAGGCATGTTATAAAGTAAATAAAATAAAACATAAAGTAATTTTCTTAGCAAATTAGAGGCGACCCATTTAGAACAAAATTACGTGGACATTTTCCGACACTTTTTGTTTCGTTTTTCTTTAACAAGTTTATCAATGTCAGGACGTAATGTCTGGGAACTTTATAATCGAAGGCTGCATGTTAGATTGTGAACCGACAAGGTACTTCGGGGTATGAGCTTAGCTAATTTCATAATTCGCACACATATTGTCACATATGTCATGTGTGTTGCATCCGGTTACCCCTAAAATCGTTATATTTATTGGATTTCATTTAATTCTAAATTCTCGGGTCGTTCTAATTTATGGCTGAAAAGTTTCATTCCGTGATTCTTACATCATGTTGCAACAGGCCGGGACATATGTGATGGTTACCCACATCCGGCCAAGCCTATGAAAAGTCCCCTTAATTTGCGTCATGTCCAGTGAATAGTGCGTGCCTTTTCCCGAAGGCAGTCCTCAGAACCGGATGTTCTGGAACGTACGATAACTGAGTCTAGATCCGGATGTTCCAGAAGCTTCCAGGATGGGCTGGGTTTCCCGTATTTGTGAGAATCGACATCCCTTAAGGTGCCTATATAAGCGGGCGGGTTCAAGTCTCACTCACTCTCTCTCTCTCTCTCTTTCTCTCTCTCTCTCTCTCTCTCTCTCTCTCTCTCTCTCTCTCTCTCTCTCTCTCTCTCTCTCTCTCTCTCTCTCTCTCTCTCTCTGTCTCTACTCTCGTCTCAGCCCTCTTCGCATCGCGCCCCTCCGAGTTGTCGTTGACCGGCTACACCTAGAGACTTCGAGGACGGCACCCCTCTGCCTTACGTCACACATCTCTCAAGGTAAAGTGAGTATACTCTAACTTTGCTAATGTAAAGGTCGAAGGACCTAGTGTCAGGAGAGCAAAGACCATGTAACGCTGACTAGCACTTTCTGCTTGTTGAACCCCTTTAGTTTCAGGGTACGTATTTATGCATAATAAACCAATAGTTCATGCAATCAAGCTCTACCGTCATTAACCTAGCTATGCCTCCTCCAGTTCATGCTGCCCAAACAATAGACAACGTGACAATATGTCGAGTCAAACATACACAATGTCCGTGCGACAAGTGAATACAACCTCGGAAATCTGGTTTGGGGGACATTCTTGTAAAAATCAGCCAAGTCTTTCTTTCGTGTATATTTTGTCCTTTAAAAAATCGCCACATTGTAAATTTAAAAGTTCCATTAGGCACGTGGAAGCTACATTGTTGTCATCGAGTGCACTACAGCTGACAGAACCCTCAGATTATCTACTCCCAGTGCCATTTATATGTATGTATGTATTTATTCACTGCAGTTGGGTACTACCCAGTGGCAGAGTTAAGAATACAGATCAAATTACAAATACTAGATTTACAACAATAACACAATAAACAATACAAACCTGATATTATTTTAACTTTAGTCACTTAAAACATATCTAATTACTTCTCTATTTACATATTATATACCATTATAATTTAAAAGTTAAACTATAAACCATCTAGATTTTTTCTAAATTTCTTCAGCGACAGGGGACAGCCCTGAAAGACTGCTACAGGCAATTCATTCCATTCTTCAATGGTTCTATTAACAAAAGAAAATTTTCCTACGTCGGTTCTGTATCTTCTCCCCTTAATTTTATACCTATGATCGTTTCGTCCATACTAATCCGGATTATCTAACCTTACACTAACGTCCACCCATGCCTTTACACCAGCATTAGCTTTGAATAATGCTACCAACCTATGTCTTTTACGCCTAATTCTTAATTCCTCCCATTTAGTCTCATCTCCTGTTATAGGCCCAAAATACTCTTTTTATGAATTTTATTGCCCTTTTCTGTATTTTTTCTAATGGATTGATTTGGTTAGCTCTATACGGGTCCCAGCATGCTACTCCATATTCCATAACCGGCCGCACTAAGGCCTTGTAGGCAATTTCCCTGGACCTAGCGCTCCCCTTTTTCAATATTCTCATTACGAAATGTAATGCCTTCCACGCATTCCTAGATGTGGAATTTACTTGTTCGTCCCATACAGCATTACTTGCCAGGTACACTCCCAAGTATTTGCAGCTCTACACCTGTGGAATTTGCACCCCTCCCATGTGATAGTTAACAATAATTTTGCCCTAGTTCTACTAAAAGCAATGGACTTACTTATAGACAACTTGGTACTACACGGTTCTTGCCTGACGTCACACGTACCGCAGGCCTAGCTCACAACTGAAATACATCACAACTCTGGAAGCTGTCGTTATCTGATGTATTATCATATCCTTTTTATACAGATGTATCACTATTTTAAATATCTTTCGTAAATCAGATGACTAAAGAATAGTTTGTACATGAGTAGAGAATGTCATGTAATTACATCACATTATTGCACGTATTGTACATTATTTACTTAAGTTTGTATATTTCAGAGTTCCAACTAAGGTTAATAACATTTAATATTTATTTGTTTAAAAGTAATCAAGGTTTTATTAATTCAGTACGAACGAATATTCTTAACCATATTTCAATGTTTATTCTCGTTTTGTAAAGACATAGATTACATGTTGAAATTGTTTAACAGAAAATGTCAGGTAGAGCGTGTACGCAATGAAAGCTATTGTTTATATTTCACACTGTAAAAGTACGCTCTGTTTTATAAGTTTAAAAAACTTTGTTCTATTTTATATTGGGTAAAACTAGCTATCATCTGCGAGTGTTAGAAGTATCTCATGTAATTGCCTACATTATCTGGGCAGATGGAATTTTTGCGCCTTGGAAACAAAAACAAATAGCACGTGTATTTTAAGCGCTCGTGTACCCAAATTGGAGTGTCCGGGGGTGCTTTGTTAGTTCGTTGTTTTCCTTTTGTTGGTGTTGGTGGTTAGTGCTTTTATTGCAGCATTCTCGTACCGTTCGTTGCCTGCAGCTTCGTAATATAGACTGGTGAAGTATGAATAAGTTTGACGTTCCTATTATTCATAGAGTGATCTCGTATATTGGCTTGTAAATAGGGCATACTCTGCCTCAGGGCATCAACTATTAGCAAACTCACTTTAAACTATGGGAGTTGAAATATTTCAGTTAAAAGTAGGAACATTTTTGCGTTTAGAAGAAAACAGAAGCAACTAAAATTAGCATTGTCTTTGGAAGGAAAATATGTCCATGGCATTATACAAAATCAATTCCACTTGCGAAATTATAAATAAATCACCAAAAATATACAGAAAAGGTCCAAGATTATAAATATAAAATGGGACTAGGTACAGTGAAGCAATTAGTATTATACAAACATAACTATCTAACAAAAATTATCTATTTTTCTTATTAGTTGAATGAGTTGAAATTTCAATCGATATCACGAACCCCTCTTCGTGTCTTCAGTCAAAAACACATTCGTCGTTAAGGAAGTTACTATGTTCTTATGTTTCTTCAGTATTACCATAATCTGAAAACGAAACAAACTTAAGAGCAGAATCAACTGGTGCTGTTTCAAAATTCATTACGTGATGTTTATTTTTTCCCAAACCATTACATATATCGGGGCATTTAATTGTTTTAATAATTTAACTTCAGGATTTATTTCATGGTTAAATGACCAAAAATGATCTGCTACGGCCTATTTATCAGTTTGTTTATACTTAATGTTACGAAAATGTCCTTTTGTTCTGGTTTCCAAATTACGTTTCCTCCTAACAATGTAAACCCTATCACTATCTAAACAGTTAAATTAATAAATACTAGATTTTTTATTATTAGGAATTTATATTTTTAGGGATATGTAGTACATTTTTATTACTATATTTATTTTGAAGAATCAAAGATATACCAAACTCTTTACAAACTTTTAGAAATTGTTTATTAAACCAAGGATCGTAAGTAATTTTTTAAAATTATAATCGTCTTTTATGATTTAAGGGTAGAAATATTAACAGTTTTTATATTAAAATTTTTCAATTTTCTTTTGTACATAGTCTTAATTAAAATCATTCATTAAAGCAGTATTAATAATATGTTTATATTCCTTATTAAATTCATCTTTATTTAGAGGTGTATTTATTAATCTATAAATCAAACTATTAAAAACAGGACATTTATGTGAAAAATTGTTAAAACTTTCATTTTTATGCAATTATAAATACGAATAGACTTCCTATAAATACCAAAATACAATTTATTATTATTATTTATTATGATATTCAATTCCAAAAAAAAGGGAAAAAAACCAATTTCAGTTCAAATTTGAATTTTATAGCTTTATCTTGTAAATTAAGTAATTTTAAAGTATTATTTATTTGTTTATCGGGAACAATAGCATAAATATCATCAATATATTTGAATATTTGAACTTCAGCTAATTCAACTAATAAGAGAAATCCACATTTTTCGTAAGATAAAGTGAAGTTTTGTTGTCACAAATAGTTATATATGTATAATGCAAGGTTAAATTTTATAAAATTATACCAGTAACTATACTCCTTTACGTCTTGCAGTTTTGGTTTTTAAGAACATATAAAAATGAGAACTTAAACAGCAGAAATGGGAATTACGAGATATATCCTACTAGATGAATGAAGCTACTGCTAAGGGCAGGGAGTTAAGTCTCTTTAAATGTAAGTACTGATACGAGTCAGTTGGAGAATTTAACGCCATGTTTTCACGTTCGCCACAGTAGCTCAATAATTTAAAGCGGCTGGACGGAAACCAGAAGATACGTGGCTCAAACCCTGGCTATGGCATTGAATTTTTCAGCCTGGCTCTACCCTTTTAAGTGTTTTATGGTTTTTCCGTCATTCTGTAGGTAACCTGGATTTCTGATTACTTGGATCGGCCCTTGCTTCAGTTGACACTAGTAAAACAACCTGGGGGAGGGAAGGATATATAGATATGTAGTAAGTTAGGGCGAGAATGTTTTGCTTGGACGAGAACAGGAGTGAGAAACTTGAAAGGTATAGGTCAAGAGAGGGAGATAGATAAATTTCCATTGTGTGGAGAAGAGAATGCAGATTTTTATTGTATATAAATTTTAGTCAAACAAAGATATGGAGAGAGCAGGCCTGGCTACGTAAATGGGACAGAAAGTTATAGGTCAAGATAGAGAGCTAGATGAATGTCCATTGTGTGGAGAAGAGAATGCAGATTTCCATTGTATATTATATTATAGTCAAACAAATATATGGAGAGAGCAGGCCTGGCGACGTAAATGGGACAGTTTGGGGGGTGAAGTAGTAATTATAAAAATGTTTTCAGTAAAAGGAGAAAAGAACATGAGAAATATATGGAATTATTTAGGGAAAGTTAAAGAGAGATGGCTAAGAACAATTAAGAGAAAAATGTAGAGTGGGATAGGTGAAATGGCAAAAAGTGTAAAAATGAGTAGAGGGCCTCCAATACACAAAAACCTAGGGTTAGGTGTATGGGGACCGAATTATTAGTCAATGGCGGGCAACATGACATGATAGCATTTCCAGGATTTCAGAATATATGGCATTTTTCAGAATGGATTTTATAATTGTAATGTTAATTTTTTTTTTTTTTTTTTTTTTGCTTGTTACATTTATATCCCGCCTTTAACTACTATGTTCATATTGGAACATACTGAAGGTGTTAACTCGTTATCTTTGGTTTTTAATCAGTACATCAAGCACACATTCACACTCTCATTCATACTTCCAGACTCTGGGGAAGATGGGGAATTATCTTGGTCGGAGAAAAATCCCCACTCCCACCGCCGAGAATCGAACCCTGGACCCCTAGCACGGTAGGCAGGTGCTCCACCGACTGAGCTACGCGGCCAGCCTAATCTTGATTTTGTATTTCCATTTGTTGATGTAATAGGAAATAAATTACTACTAAATTACTACTACTACTACTACTACTACTACTACTACTACTACTACTACTACTACTACTACTACTACTACTACTACTACTACTACTACTAGTAAACGAAGTGAAGGTGTGTGTGTGCGTGTGCGTGCGTGCGTGCGTGCGCGTGCGTGCGCGTGTGCGTGTAAACATCGCAATTCAAAAACAAAAAGCTAGTGTCTAACAGGACGGGATTAAAGCTCGGTAGTTACTCAAAAGTCTGGATCTGCCATAAGTAATTCTTAATTCTTAATGGAAATTCTTTAAATTCAAGCAATTAATCTTTGAAGCGTTAAACTTCGTAAAAGAAAGTACTGCTTTTGTTAGCCGTTTCTTTAACGACATTGGAAATTTCAGAATATACACTCAGCTTTATTGATTCACAGTTTGATATGTCTCTCTCAAAAACGATAAAGCACAATTAATTAAAAGCAAGAAATGTATAGAGACTTAACTGCAGGATACAATGAATGTTCTTTAAAAGTTTCCAGGATAAATATTTTCTTGTAATTAAAGCAGCCGATGGTAAGAAGACGAAGGAGGTACAGAGCATTGTGTTAACTGCAGTAGGATATATGGCGTGGCGCACAAAGAAAGGAAATTGAACAAAGTAGTTTGGGAAAGCAATCTTAACTGAAAGTATACTTTCATTTGGCTGCGGATACACTCGCTCGCGCCCCAATAACTATTACAAAGTCGTTAACGTTCACATTGTTGGGCTTAGGTTTCCTCTGGAGCCAATTAATTAAGCACAAGTTTTAAACTGTTTTTCTACTGGCTAAGCGTAGCAGTGCGGATTGAAGTTGAAAATTTCCAGCTCATATATGCTCTCGTTACAAAACCATGGGAACTTAATGTTAATTTTAAACATTTTCTTTTTAGGAATCTAAGGATTGAAAGGTAATTTACATTATTTCAGCTACTAATGTATGTCCCAGAAGGATGACTCAGGAGTATTGCGTGCGGCCAGCATTTGGGAGGTCCAGCGTCGTTTATTGTGACCTGTTTTCCTGACCAGGCGAATGCTGGGTAGATTAAGTACTTCCCCCGAATTTCCTGACCATCCTTTTTACATCATCTCTCATCTGGTGGTCTCTTTACGGGTAAAGTCTGTCTAGTCAACGCGAGTATAGTTCGCCCGCCTACTTTGACGAACACTTTTACAACACCGGCCCTCCTTCTCCCAGTCCTTCCTGCAAGGGTGCCACGTTTCTCGATACGTCATGGATATCGTACGAGGTTTCGTCTAAATAAATTATCTTATGTCCATTACTGCGAAACTTCCTTAGTTTTGACAAACTCCCTTACCATAAATACTGTCACAACATTCTAATTCAACTGACACAAAATGCTTGAAGATATTTAATATCCTTATACCAATAGTTACATAAATTTATAGAGAAATGAAATCACATATAATTATTCAAAATGGCCACCATTAGCACGCACACAGTCCTTAAGTCTTTGTGGCCACTCATCAATTGCATTACGCACCACATCAAGAGGGAACTCGGCAACTGCCTTCAGAAGAGAGCGCTTCAAACTTTCAATATTGGGATGTCTCTTCTTGCAAGCCATCTCCTGAAACTTGGACCTCAATTTTTAGTCCAAAGGGTTTAGGTCCGGATTAGCAGATGACCAGTCTGAAGTAGAACTGAAGTCTGGAACATTTGACTTCAGCCACTCCTGGGTTGAACCAGCCTTGTGTGATGGGGCAGAATCCTGCTGGAAGGTCCATCTCTGTCCACGGAAGAGTGTGTTGTTGAGATTCTTAACTATTGGTTGAAGCACTGTGTTCTGATACACTTGTGCAGTTGTTTTCACATTTTTTTTTCTCAAAAATGCAGCTCCGTTGTGCCCTCGTAGCTCACACCCCACCACCCCATGCCTGATGCAGGATGATGATCCCTCTGGATTCTTGGAGACTTTTCACCAGCTTCTCTAGATGACGTAGCATAACCCTGTCATTTTGGGCATTGAAAGTCTCCTCAACATTGAAAATGTTTTCATCACTGAAAAGTATTCGTAGATGCCCATTTGCAGCGTAACGCTTTAGCAAGCCCTTTGATTTTAGGAGTCTCTGGCGCTTCAGTTCATTTGTAAGAAGGTGTCCCTTGCGTCGTTTGTAAGCATGGAGTCCCAAGTCACTCCTCAAGTGCGAGACATAGACATTTTTGAAATGTTTAGCTCTTGAGCCATCGCCGACTGCCTTCTTACAGGATTTCTCCGCACACGAGCTTCCACTGCTTTCACTAATTTTGGAGTCCGAACTGTGCGTGGTCTTCCTTCCCGCGGGCGATCTTTCACATCTCCAATCTCATCGAAACGCTGGATAGTGCGATAGACAAACCGATTTGTGATTTTCAGTTTCTGGAGAGTTTTGAGAATCTCACTTGGTGATTTACCTACCCTATATAGCGCTATCACAGCCACACGATTTTCATAGTCACCCCATTCCATCTTGAAGATTTTACAATACAACAATAAACTTCCACAGCTGCTCCATCAATGACTCAGGCTACCTGCTACCGCTCTGGAATGTGCCGGCTCCTCCGGCTGGAAGTACAGCCACCCTCAAAAGTTTGTGACAGCATTTATGGTAAGACTAAGTATATATATCGCTAAGCTATAATCCTAATAGATTTCTGATACCGTCCCTGTTAGGCATAGCATTGTCATAATAACCCCGAAAGCCTTATTAAATTCATAATTAAGGGCGGATAGATACCACAAAGCACGAGAACCCAAGTGTCAATATATCGAAGTGAATGGACACTTTCCCTCACAGGTATTTTCTTTGTGTTCCTAGCCGACCAAGGTGTCATTGTTCAGGCTAGACCCTCGACGCCAGCCCATGTCTTGACCTGCAGGCCTGCACATGGTACGTGATGAGAGAATAGACACTGGGATTTAAGATACACATTTTGAAACATGCTTATGCATTAATTATTTGAACGGTGGGAAGGTGAAAGTTGCGTGGAATACATACCTCATACACTAGAAATTGCTATTAGATTCAATCATAGGGACGAAACAGAACCTATTAGGAGCAAGTAACAGGTCACATGACCTCTAAAGTGTCCAAAGTACGGCGAAAGGAAGGGGAAATTTGTGCAATGGCGACGTTTGGTGTTTGCTAGGAAAAACACTCTGTTTCGGCGAGTGAAGGAGGCAATGAGTACTTAAAGTTAAGCAAAGTCCGTGTTCGTGAATGGACGGAGTAGCACACATTAGGTGTTCATCGAACACTCTGTGTTAGCGAGTGAGAGAAACTGTACACGTTACAACATCAATAATATTTCACCAACTCCGTTGTTGAATAATCCTCCGGAAATATTATGTTGCGCGAAGTAATGCTCTCGACGTTCAGGAACAACGCGTACACTGCTACCTACAACACTCGTCGTGTCGTGGGCATAACGGACGAATCTCAAATCTCGAGCCTTACGTGCGAATAACGTCAAAATAACAGTGACGAGTGGAGAGGACTACTTGTATCAATAAACTTGACATTCAACGGTCGTGGTGTCATCTATGTGATAATGCCCATACCCTGACTTGACGCACCCATTCCCTGAAACTCAAAAGAGAGAATTCATGCAGATGTACCCTGAGAAAACCCTCAAACTGTTGGGTACCTCCCATCCGTAGTCCTCACCAATCACATACCTTATCATATGAGGTGTTGAGTTCCGGGAGGGCTCAGCGAGGTACTTAACGGGCCAGGACCGCCTCATTTCATAATAATCCTTATCTTATTCAAAGTGCGGTATTTGAAACCCAGCTCCTTTAGGAGGCTGCAAAAAGTGCAGCGCCCATAAGGAAAATCACAAATTTCTTGCAAGTGTACAACCAATTCGTCTAAGGTGGGCGGTCTCCCTTTTCTATACATCTATACATTTCTCGGCGAATTAAATCGCATATAAAATTATCAAAACTTTAGAAAAGCGTTTCCTTTTGTTTTCACACTTGATCGGCGTCCTTGGTATTCCTTTCGTCACAATTTTTCTTACTGTATTTCTGTGAATACCCAGAATTTAACATGTTCATGGCATGACCCCTTACCAAAATTATTTCTCACCACATTGTTCAAAACAAGTGCTTGAATTTGCTTAGAAAGTGTTCCCGTTATAACTTTGTTTTTGAAGCCTTTCCTGTAATATAACTCGGCTCAGTTATTCATACTATTGTCTTCACATTGATTATTCTCACTTGAACTGAAAGTTATCTGCTACTTCATTTGCATTTACCACTGCATTTCCCTCCTACGGTCCCCACATCGTGACACACAACGAATTTCTGCACGTAATGAAGCAGATAAACTGGAAGTTGGAACTTTAACAACTGAGAATCTACGTGGAGTAAACATGCGACTGTCATTTCCACAAATTCGGGGTTGCTATTGTTCCTCAACGACAGTGTTCCATTTCTGAAGTGTGGAGATAGCTTTATGACGGTCATTAGTGGGCGGTAGAGTCGGTTTCCGCAACTGCGGTGTGTGGTTCTTCAAGGCGTCTTACTCGGCTGTTTCAGGACCACGGCAGATCGTGACTCCTGTTGATGTAAAAGGAAAGATGAG
Source organism: Mantis religiosa (assembly GCA_030765055.1). Classification (NCBI taxonomy): domain Eukaryota; kingdom Metazoa; phylum Arthropoda; class Insecta; order Mantodea; family Mantidae; genus Mantis; species Mantis religiosa. Next base: position 8,191,102 of record CM060951.1, read on the forward strand.
AACTAAATTACAAAATAAAAAATATATCGTAATGTCAAAGGTATTTGTATTTATTCATCCTTTTGATCATAGTACATGATATAGGACACGTCAAGTACTTATAACTAAAAATTATACAATAAAGATATACACAACACAAGTTTAGAAATGAAAATTCAGAAACTGCATGTACAATATAATAACACTTTATCTGTAGTTTACATATTCAAAAAATTCACCTATACTATAAAAACAATGTTCTAACAGGAACTTTTTCACACAGCATTTAAATTTAGGAAGTGCAGATATGCTCTTTAGGTGTTCAGGTAGGCCGCTATAAAGGCAAAGTCCTGTATATATAAAGCTTTTACCTAAAAAACTGGTGTTATGAGGGATTATACTTATTTGCCCTTTTCTTCGAGTATCATGATTATGTATTTGTGTATTAGTGGAGTATACATGAATATTTAATTTAACAAAGGTTACTATTTCTTGGATATACAAGCAAGGTAGAGGCAATATTTTTAATTCTTGAAAAAGTGTTCTGCAACTAGTTCTTTTGTTTACCTTTAGTATGGTACGTATAGCTCTCTTTTCTAATCTAAATATGGCAATCGCTTTTTCACAGTTCCCCTATAGTATTATACCATAAGAAATGATACAGTGAAAGCATGCATAGTACAGGGATAAAAGTGCTTCTCTATTCATTACCATAGACAGTATAAACAGGGGAAAACACAATTTGCTAAGTTTTTTTTAGAAATTTCGTTAATGTGAATATTCCACTTCAAGTTTTTATCTAGATGTAGACCAAGGAGATTTGTGATTTCAGAGTAACCAATATATTTATCATTTAGTATTATATTAGGGCCACTACTTTGGATACCATGTATATTTTGAAAAGAAGTAGCCACTGTCTTTTCTGCATTTATTACTAATCTGTTTGCTTCAAACCACTTGATTAGTTGATTTGTTACCAGTTTTATATTATCATCTAGAGAGTAGACATTTGGCCCGGTTAGAAAAATATTGGTTTCATCAGCAAAAGAAGTTAAATTACAATTCTTGATAAAACACTCTAGATCATTTATGTATATCAGAAAAAGTACTGGTCCGAGAATTGATCCTTGCGGAACACCATATGTTATAGATCATTTGAGGGACTGTGAGGTATGAAAGTCATTTGTTTTTTCATCTACTTTTGTGATTTCTACAACCTGTTGACGGTGTGTTAACTAGGATTTGAACCATTCATAGGCTACACCTCTTATTCCTACTGAACTTAACTTTCTTAACAGAATATGGTGATCTACTGTATCGAATGCTTTCGAATGCTTTCTGGTATGTCACAGTCTCCAGATCACAAGAGATTTGACTGAGAAAAAATTATTAGAATAAATTCCTGTTTGTATATCTGTGGCTGTGTGTGTGTGTGTGTGTGTGTGTGTGTGTGTGTGTGTGTGTGTGTGTGTGTGTGTGTGTGTGTGTGTGTTTGTGTGAACATCTGAAACCAAACGTTAGTAAATTGCTGCAACTAATAATGCATTCAGGATCTTTCAAACGGTCGACAGAACCCTTACTTGAAGTTTCCAAAATTAGATGTAGTGACTTTGACTAACATGCAAATTGGAATATATAATTCTGGAAATTTAAATTTATACCTTAAAGATTTAGAGAATAAACCTGAAGTTTTCTTCGTTGTGGGTGATATTATTTGTTCCTGTTAATTTATTTAAATTCGCTTTAACTTCCTAGGTAATCCAGCTTCTAACTTGTGTTACCATTTCGACCTACCATCTGATTACCCATCCTTCCAGCTACGCTCCCTATTGCGCAGTAGCGCGTAAAGCCTTTAGGTGAAACAAACCTTTAAGTATGAACAACCCCTTTTGTACAATGTAATATAATATTCCAACTTACAACCTTACTACCAGCAGTATTTTTATTTTATCAAAATGTATAATTTTAGTTAATTGATGGAAATTAATTATTTCTCCACACTAGCCGTATATAGGCTAAGATTTTGAATAGATAGAGTCAACATGAAACAATCAATGCCATGGCCGGGATTTGAACCACGTATCTCCTGGTTTCCGTCCAGTCGCTCTTAACCTTTGAGCTACCATGGCCAACGTGCCGTCCTGACATTAAATTCTCCAGTTGACTCATATATTTCCCCGGTAGACCACTAGGGGCTCTCGCATCCAATATACACCGTTTGTGGCGACTTTCTATTGTAAGTACTTAAGTCCCAGGCTTCATCATTTAACTCTTACTATATATGAGTCAATTGGAGAATTTAATGTCAGGAAGGCAAGTTGGCCATAGTAGTTCAAAATTTATGAGCGACTGGACGGAAACAAGGAGATCCGTGGATCAAATCCCGGCCATGGCATTGCATTTTTTATGTTGACTCTATCTATGTAAAATTTTAGATTATTTTCTGATTTATTTTTCTTGTTCTCTACTAAAGAAGCAAAGGGAATGCGAGATAAATGCCATCACACAACAACCAGTTATATCAAATCTCATTATTACTTGAATTTGCTCTACTAGTTAAAAGAATAAACATGAAGTTGATAATTAGATGTACTTTTGTAGAAATAGTACGTTGAATGTAGTACAATACATAAATTTCCTCTGTATTTACGTAGAAAGGTGAACAAGCCATAATTATTAGGGGTAAATGTGGTATGAGTATTTTTGGGAACACCTCGTTAATAGAGACCTCCTCTCTCCCCATCGTTATAACTGCTCATCAATTCTGCCAACATAAGGCATCGCTACAAATACTAAAGCCTAGGTAAGCCTTATTGATTACAGTTACTTAACGTTAATGAAGTGCCTCTCACAACCTAAACTTCAAACATGAGAAGGTTGTTCATGTTTCCACTACAGAGCAGCACTCGGAATAAGCTGAAGAAGCTAAAGGAAAACAAGGCGGAAACCTAACCTTAAAAAGGAGGTAACCTGCAACGAACTTCACAACGGCTGGTTACAAAAGCGAAGCAACATTTCTATGTTGGAAGCAAAATTGTGAGTTTTTGCGGCTATCACTTTCTCCTGGTCACTAACTGTATCAGGTGTGGCTCAGAGTGAAATAAATACAATTTTGGAGAAGTCCAATTCTGTAACAAATAATTTAATTCTATTATTAGGATTACATTTTACTTGAACCTTCTTTCCTACTCAATCATTGTAACTTACCTCCAGCATATCGATAAATTCTTATTTCTTTAATAAAAAGATTCCACTAATTACATAAAGCTGCTTACTTCTGCAGGTTTACTCATCAATAACAAGATTACAGAACACATATCTCAGAAGATTACTTATTTTATTCTTCTATCCAACACTTTTCATTTTTTCGCATCAAGCAAGATTATTGATTTTCTTTTCCCTAGCAACCGTTCGTCATTTTTATATTGTCCTTACATGGCCTACTAATACTCAGATCAGAAAACAAAGCTCATTTCAAAGAAGAAACAAAAGCAGTTACAAAAGCAGCATTAAATTGTGTCTACGTTACATAGTGAGGACTTACAGATTATTTAGGAGAACCGTTTGCCTTACATCCTGTAAAGATATAGAAGTTAGGAGGACAAACATCTTTATAAATGTCAGTAGGATTCTTATGCTCAAATAATCCCTCCCTATTACACACTTTCCCAGGGTGTATTATTTAAACAATGATAATAACCAGTTGATTTCATACCACTGAACTATAATTATTTATTATCTGTATAAAATGAAATGATTTATGTCCTTGAGCGCTACTAGATGAGCTACCTCCAATTGGAGTGTTATCGTATTGCACTCCCCCTAAAACCCCATATTCTTAGTTCAAATAGTTTTCCTAATATAAATAAAGTATATACCATTATATTGTAACAATACATTGCAATGTAAGCACTGTATTGAATACAATTATTGGTTGGCGTGTATGTGTGAACGTATATTTGAAATTACTCAGAACTGAAACGTAAACATTTGACATGACGTGATAAAAGAAATATGTACTTTGAATAAGACAAGGTGTTTGTTAAATTCGATGAGAGGAAACAGTACCCTTTCTGTTAGTCTGGCAGAACGTGCCCGGTATAACATTGTTTATGAATGGTTCACAATCTCTATTTACTCTCGAGGGTTCAAAGCAGCATTATTCAGTTACTCTTCCATGAAAAAGTGTATCAGCTGGAGCAGTGAGACGCGATACACCTTACTACTGCTAGAACAATGCAATTGAGTTAATGTAGGCTCAAATTATAATGCAAACAGAAATAATATTTTTTAAACTGAATGAGGTTGAACGACATATTCACAAAGAAATTAAGAGGGAACATAACAAAACTGCGAAAATGCGAGAGACATCAGATAAACTACAAGAAGACGACTTATGGAAATAAATAGCACGTAACGAGATCTTGGAACCTATCATCATAAATTTGAAGTACTCAGACGTTGAAGACAGTGACAATGACAAACTATTTCTTAACGTAAGTAACATTCACAGCTATACGGATGTACCGCTGGTATTTTCGTTGAATAATAAAAGTACGTAATTCATAGACTATATTAATTTTAAACTAATATTTAAAACGTTTGCGTAATATACGAATATTCATGTTGCGATTGTGATTTCAACAACTGTATTATTATTAAACTTTAGAAAATTGAGTTTACGTCCCCTTACGTCTAGCGCTAAGAAGACTCGAATGTGTGTGTGTGTGTGTGAGAGAGAGAGAGAGAGAGAGAGAGAGAGAGAGAGAGAGAGAGAGAGAGAGAGAGAGAGAGAGAGAGAGAGAGAGAGAGAGAGAGAGAGAGAGAGAGAGAGAGAGAGAGAGAGAGAGAGAGAGAGAGAGAGAGAGAGAAAATAAAAGGATTGGAGGTAACGAGGTGGCAAGGCTGAAGGCTGTAACATATCTGATTCGCTACGGGTGACAGCTCTTCCCATTTGAAACACATCCTAGGTTTTGTATTTCTACATCGGATGCTTTAGTCCTAGGCCGTGGCGTAGTGGGCCAGACCCTGCGGGGTGCGGATTTTAAGGTCCGTTGTACACTTAGTATCGTGAGAAAACGAGGAACTACGGTACGAACCCTGGTCTAGAAGGGCAACTTTCCGTTTGGGCCGCACATCTCCGTGTATCGGCTGGATGATCGCACACCTCTACCTCGGTATGTCAGCATGAGACCTGCAGTCGAATTGGCACGCTCATGTCCACTTTAGATTGTTACGCCTTGGGTTTATATGTACGTTTTTTACACGCTTTCCTTATTTAAATTGCATAAGTCATCAAACTGAGAATGTTACTGAAATAACGCTTAACCAGTGTTTTTTTTTTGTTTCTTTTTTCATAAAAAGTGAAAAGAACACTGTGCCTTCTTTACAGTATATTTGTTTTTTATATCGGTAAAGCCACGCGGTAACTTGCCAAAACCGTGATACAAACTCAAGCCTTTTAAATCTAAAGTTAAGTACAGTAGATTTACTAAAAGGAAATAAAACTTTAATACAATATTATAAAACATTTCTTGCCTAAAACTACTGTGCAATCACAAGCCCTTTTTCTTAACATAAAGATAGCTTATTACGAGGAGTTAGTCATACCGCATCCTTCCAGGTTGGAAACTTATACACATCTAAGCAAAGTATTTAGTCTTTGTATTGTTCTGTTAACACATACATTCCGCGTTTGTTCGAATATTTCTGTTGCCGATCAAGGAACTCATATACGGAATCGACGTAAGGGCTCCAACTAAAATTAGGCACCGTTCGTGAGAGTGTACGCGAGAACAGAAAAAATTAGTTGCTCGTAGAGCGCAGGAATATATCCAAAATAAAAAAGCAGTAAACCTCAACCATTTTAGAACATGCTCAAGTTGTTTTAGGTAAGTAAGCTAGGTGAAAAGAGGATTAGAAATCGATGTTTCGGGAGTGTGTATCGCTCCCGTCATCAGGATATGTATAACATGTTATAACCACAAATGAAAAACAAATGTAAACGCAGACAAAACACTATCAAAATTCTCATTACTGAACAAAAGGCTTAAGAAGCACAGGTCAATACAGCCTTTTCTTTTTTAATTTACGTCCTCCAACGTTAAGTCATACCGGACGTTCAATGAAATGGGTGCCCGCCTCGGTAGCGTAGAGGTCCCGAGTTCGAATCTCGGGCAGGGTGAGTTACCTGGATAAGGTTTTTTCCGGGGTTCTCCCTTATCCTAATAGACGAATGCCGGGTAACTCCAAGCTCTATGGACCCCAGACTCCTTTGAGTATCATTTCATTCATCGTCCGATATGACTTAACGTTGGAGGACGTAAACTACAAAAAAAAAAAAAAAAAAAAAAAAAAAATGAAATGAAATGTGTGAAATGATACCGAAATGCGTCCGAGGTCCATGTAGTTTAGAGATACCCGACATTTGTCTATCAGAATAGGGGACAACCCCGGAAAAACATATCCAGATATCTCACCCTGAACGAGATTCGAACTTGGGACCTCTTGAACGTGAGGCAGACATGCTACCACCACGCTACCGAGGCGGGCCCAATACAGTTTCATAATCAAGTTAAATAGTTACGTTTCTTTGACCCAATTAATTTTCTATACTCACGCCATCTCCCGACCTGACATTTAATTTACTGAAAACAGTCTTTTGTTCAGTTATGCGATTTTTGATAGTGCTTTTTCTCTGTTTATATCTTTGTTATATCCAGTGTTTCATTTGTGGTTATAAAATTGTATAAATATTCTGATGATGACAGAGGTGCACACTCATGAAACCTCAATTTTTAATCGTCTTTTAACCTGGCTTGCTTCCCGAGTACAACTTGAACATATTGGTCGCCAGGATGCTTCAGATCATATTTTAATTTATAGAACATGTTTAATTTCCGTTTAAAGAAGGGACATTGCTATTGAAGGACCCTTTAGTTATTCCTAACAAAAAAGGGAAATGGAATTTTGAGGTTATCATATAGCGACCAGGTCTTAAAGTATTTGACCATCACCTTAGAGTATTTTTGGGTGTCTACAAGTAGACATGAGAAAAACTTCCTGGAATGTTTATCTTGATTAATTTGTGGCAGAAGAAAGAATACCATTCTAAAGAGTAATTCATACAAAGGTCAGTAGGGGAAGTGAGTAGCTTGCAGCATGCATTTATAGCAGATCTCTCAACGTCTTATTAAATGATTCAATACTTGTCATACTTTAATTACTTAGTGAAAAATTAAAAACAATTAACTTAGAAAAAAAGAAAACTAAAGTTTTTATTAACGTACTCTCAGATAAAAGGGTAAAGAACTTCACTGAAAGACTTAGCATGATTATACTTTTGGAGGCGTAAACTTGCTACCAGAACCTCAATGTGTAGAATTTGTTAATTAATGTGGACGGATTTGTCGTACGATAATACAAGCAGGGATATTAATATCCCCAGACACTAAGCCAACATTAAGATAAGCCACTTGTTTACCTGCAGCTCCTGTTTTGTGTTCTGTAAACGAGCACTATCTAATGTACTGTACATTACTCTCACAGCATTCGGATTTAACAGAGATGGAAACCTGTGCCCCTAACTAGCGGCAGGGCTCAACTGGCATGCGTTTCAGAGGTTATACATTCGATTCCCTTGGATGACCTTCCATCGGTTGTCTCCAGCGATCATTGTTATACTAGGGGGGCCCAAAGAAACTGGATTGCTGTCATAAAAATTTAGTGATGAAGCTTCTTACAAAATTACTTCAGTCAGCTACAAAATACTCTCCATTACCTTCCATGCACTTGTCAAGTCTCTTTTCCCACTGTTGGAAGCATGTTTGGAACTCTTGAAGTTTGATATTTTCCAGTGGCCTTTTTGAAGGTGTTTTTACCGCCTCCACATCGTCATAACGCTTCCATTTTAGCATTTTTTTTTCATTCCTGGAAATAGGAAAAAGCTGCACGGGGCTAGATCCGCAAATACGGAGCGTGGGGAACGACAGACCACCTCTGAGATGCCAAATAGTGGGTCACTCGTAAGGCCGTGTGTCCTGGAGCGTTGTCGTGATGCAGAAACCAGTCACCTGATCGCCAAAGTTCCGGGCGTTTCCTCCTCACTTCCTCTCGCAGACGCCTTAAAAGATCCAAGTAAAAGTGATGGTTAACAGTCTGGCCAGGGGGTACGAATTCCCGATGCACAATTCCACGAACATCAAAGAAGACAATGATCATCATCTTCACATTTGACCACACTTGCCTTGATTTTTTGGTCTGGGAGAGTTGGGAGTCCTCCACTGGCTTGACGCTTGCTTGGTTTCTGGGTTATACCCGTAACACGAACTCTCATCCCCTGTAATGACTTTGCTCAACAAGTTTTGATCACGTGCAATCTTTGTTTTCAAGTCCTGACACATATTCTTGCGGATGGTTTTGTGTGAGAAGGCGCGGAAAAAATTTAGCAGCAACACGTCCTATCTGTAAATGCTCCATTAAAATCCGTTGGCAAGAGCTCCAACTGATTCCTGTCACTGCTGAAATTTGGTCAAACGTTTGGCGACGATCCTCGTTGATCTTTTGGCGGACCTTTTCAATGTTCTCTTTATTTTGCGGTGTTGAATGGCGTCCAGAACGATCTTGGTCTTCAACACACATCTCACCACGTTTAAAGCGCCCAAACCACTCGAAAACCTGTATTCGGCTTATAGCGTCCTCCTGGAAAGCTTCCTGATGCAGTTGGTGTGTCTCTGTTGCAGTTTTATTAGCATGAAATAAAATTTCACACACACCCTTTGTTCTTTTAAAGTTGCCATAACGACTTCGCAGAGGAAAGCCGCCAACAGTCAGAGAAACACAATATCACACTTGCACGTTCAGCTTTACACTGACGACGTCTGCGCAGCTGTTTCATGAAGGTCTCTACTAACACCATCTAGCGTGAGAACCCTGCACTAGGTCTTTGAGTGGCAGTGCCCCCTCGTAGCTTTCGAACGTTGTGTCGCTTCATTGTACCTCATTTCCCTCAATTTTTACATTTAGGTTCAGGTTTCAACCTAAAACGACAAATTACCAAACTAACTACGTAAAAAGAAAATTCATGATCCTTATTTATTCCATCTCCTATATTTTAATTTACACATTTGTGAAATCACATTTAAAACGTTAAAAAGAAGGACTCAAAAGGTACCACCATGTGACTATTAAAATCTCATCATTTTTATTTTAGATTCTAAGTTTAAGTATTTCCTTAGTAGCACGCAGTGGAGTACTTGTAATGTGCTGAAAGGTGTAATGTGCCCTGCCTCATTAAAGTACTTCCCCTCCTTTGTTAGGAATGACGTCAGGCGTTTTTGCAGAGCAAAATTTATTAAGGCACTTGTGCCCTCCCTTAGGCGGTGGTTGTTGAGTCGCACGCCAACCAGCTATAAAATGTTTGAGAAGTGGCGAAGCTTCTCTGTTGGTTGAATTAGGCGTTACGTTCGCTCCACTTTTCACAGACGTTCCATCTTCTCCTTAACTCCATCTATTTGCATCTTTCTTAATGCTGCACTTCTTATCTGCTTTTCTCTGCCTTCTTTCACTTAATTGTTTCCTTGTATCTCCATCCATTATTCTATCAAGAGTTGAACGTTCCCCTTTTATCATCTTCTTGTGATAATTTCTCTTCGTTAGTTCTTCTTTAGCACGTAGCGTCAATGGGACGCAATTAGGGCTCCATTCACTACGCGGCGTTCGTTTCCGTCCATTGTCTGGCCAGTGTTTTGTTTCACTTTTAGTCTCTGAACGTCAATAAAGTCGGCAGCGCACCCACATTCAGCAATATTATAAATTATATCACCTTCAGCGAGTTTGTTATGAATTGTACACGAAAATAGCTTATAAAAGAAATACTCTAATGCTATTTAGTCAAAAGAATAAGGATTGTACAGAATAATAATTATCATGACAAAAGAATTTTAACAATTTCTTTAGATAAACAGAGGAAACAGATTGTCGCGAGCATTGTTGCAGCCGATGCGCACAAATGGACACATAGTGCCGCGTGGAGATAACAATCTTCCCGAAACAGATAAAAATAGATACCTGGAAGGTGAAGCGCGGAGATAAATATCTTCCCGAAACAGATAAAAATAGATAACTGAAAGGTGTTGCGCGGAGATAAATATCTTCCCGAAACAGATAAAGATAGGTAACTGGAAGGTTCTAGTGCCGTCTTGTTCATTCGATTAATTTCTAAAAATATGCGTGCAGGCATAAAAAAAGGCCGGGAATTCGTGATAGAACTGACTGGTGTGCCTGCAGCTGTGTTTTGAAAGTCAACTCTTTTGTTTGTTTACGTCTACAGAAGTGGCGAAGGTTGTTTTTGTGTATGACACGTAATTGTGATGCCGTAAAGGTTGACCAAAGCGTGTTTCTACGGAAAAAAAGAGCACAATTTCTGCAAATTTAACTTTTATTTTCACGAACGCTCAAAGTCACAATTTAGGTAGGGTCAGACTGAAAAGGTCAGTGCCATAGCCGGGCTTTGAAGCATGGATCTTCCGGTATCCCTTTGATTGCCTGTAGCCACTATTCTTAATTACTCTTTATTTGCAATTTTACGTCCTCCAACGTTAAGTCATATCGAACGGTGAATGGAATGGATGAAATGATGCTCAAATGCGCGCAGGGTCCATAGAGCTTAGAGCTACCCAACATTCGTCTTTCAGGATAAGGGAAAACCCCGGAAGAACGTTAACCTGGTAACTCACCCTGACCGAGATTCGAACTCGGGACCTCTTGAACGTGAGACAGTCATGGTACCATCCACGCTACCGAGGCGGGCATATATATAATGAGACGTGGAAGGAGAAAGTGTAGTTAGTGAGCGTGTTGCACAGCGATGACTACAATCTTACAACAATGGAGACAAAACACTAAAGATTGACCTCGTTCTGGAAGACCGAAAGTATGGAATATTGCGGATACAGGGCAAGTTTAGCTAGAAAATCTGCAAAAGTTCCTCTTAGGCTTTCAGAAGAACTTGGTACTTCAAAAGATACCATACATCGGCTCATTAAGTCACTTGGAAATCATACAGAAGCAGTAGATCTGTACCTCATGAACTGACACATTAACAGGCTGAACGTAGAGTGTATAATCCGTCAGCTTATCCGTAATCCCGTGGTTGATAGATTTGTCATGAGAACTGTAATGAAAATGGGTATACCACCGAAACACTAATGAGTACACTATTTCATGCTGTAACAGTTTCTTGTTCACTAGCGATTGTTTTATCAATATATTATTCGGTGTTAAGGAAAAAGAAGACGGTGATGATAGAAATAGTAGTTCTCAGTGCATTTGTCTTCTGTTTGTTTTTATATTAACAAAAGACGAATCAATCCTAGTAATGAGTTAAAACGTTCGACACTGTAGTGTTGCGAAGCTGCGATATAACGTTTCTACTGATCACCCAGATGCTGTTGGAGCAGGTGAAGGGAGAGACTGTTCATCCCACTCTTTGTGATACAGTTTCCAGGGCTCATTTAAATTCTCCAGGGATTTGCAAATTACTCTGCAAGAACTAGACAGCACTCGACAAGCTTGCCTCTTCAGGAAACCCTCCCCGTCAGAAACACTTGGCTAGAACAACACTTCCGCCCGCTACAGCATCTTCTCGCCCTTGTTGGCAACCTGCCAGGTATATCTAGTTATGAAATGTTACATTAGCACCTCACTTTATAATAAAATGAGAACGGATGGAAACTTAATGCACTTACGGAAGGTAACGTCAACGCAATTTGCATCATCTTTATTTTTAATTGAATCGTATGTGGACCAGGAGCGTGGATCACACAGTACCAAACAGACTGTTACTATATATGCATAAAATGATCCTTGTGAGAAACTATGTGACACAGCACAGACAAATTAATAGTGTTACGGAAGTTCGAGGACTGTTCAATAAAGAAAGATCAATATTTTTTACGGTCATACTTTTGTGCCCTAAAATTCACCATTATTATATTCCGTTAGCTTAATGTGAAACAAACACGCCGTAGTAGTTTCATTGTTGGTACTCCTGGTTCCCGCCTATGAGAACCAGACTGGTTCAGATATGTTCAGAATCGCCTACCGCTGCAATGGAGGAAACACACGAGGAACAATAAGCGGCTTTGAAATTCTGCTTTCGTCTCAACAAATCTTCAGTTGAGGCCTATACAGTGTTACAGGAGGCCTATGGAGAGTCCGTTCTTCCCTTCAGAACAACTCGAAAGTGGTTTAAAATGCTTAAAGAGGGTAGACAATCAATTTCAAAGGAAGGTGGACCCAGTGCTCCAGTTACTGCTCTTACGGAAGAAAACATCAACACTGCTGCTGCCATTGTGAGAGAGGATCGACGAATTACCTTAAGATCACTTTCTGAAATACTAAACATTTCATTGGGTGCCACCCACACGTTGGTGGCAGAAATATTACACATGAGACGTGTTGGTGCGCGATGTGTTCCAAGACTGTTGTTTCCCGAACAAAAGGACATTCGCATGCAGGTCTGCATGCAGTTAAAGTTGATGTTAGAGGAAGATCCGGAGTTTCTGTCAAACGTAACCCTTGCTGATGAAACTTGGCTACATCATTTTGATCCCGAGAGCAAACAGCAAAGCTCAGTGTGGAAATCTCCTTCATTACCAACCCCCAAAAGAGCAAAAGTGGTTTCTTCTGCTGGGAAAGTTATGGTCATTTCATTCTTTGATATTCGTGGAATGTTTTATAAGCAGGTGGTACCGGCACACACATCAGTAACTGGATAATAGTACAAGATGTCCTGAAAATATTACAAGTCCACATAAGGCGCAAAATACCACATTTTCGTGAAGTAGGTGTGATGCTGCCACTACCAATGTTGTTGCTGAATATCTTGCAAAATTCAGCACGAAGTGCATCCCTCACCCTCCCTATAGTCCTGATTTAGCCTCATGTGACCATTCTCTATTCCCTAACTTGAAGAAACGCCTTCGTGGGAGGCATTATCCATCATCAGAAGCAGTGGTGAAGGCTGTGGAGGTGATTTTGAAGGATCTCTCAAGAAATGGTTTCCAGCATGTCTTTGAAGACTGGCAGAAACGCTAGGAAAAGTACATCGCATTCATGGGAGACTATTTTGAGAATTACCATCAAAATTATGAGGATGAGTAAAGCAACGTTGTTCAAAAAAAAAAATTGTGATCATTCTTTATTGAACAGCACTGGTCAAATTATGTTCCTATGGGATACATAGTTTAATTTATATTTTTTCTTTGTTGTAATTGCAGTTTTGTATTACACAATGTCTCAGGTGTTGCTAATGAACTCTTTCTTTAAGAAGCTCTATTTCTGAATGCAGAATTTTACGAACAGCGCCTGCATTGCATTGGATGGTATTACTGTGTGGAGGAGATTGAGCACTGCAACCAGTCTACATCTATTGTAGCTGTGCCAAGAATGGGACTTACCATTGAGGAAGGAAGAGGGGAGATTAAACATGGTGGCCTTCCCAAGGAGTTACAACAGTGCCTACAGTTTTACTAGTTGGAGACACACATGGCAGGCCAAGCAGTTGCGGCAGCTGCCCCGACTTCGGTCCGGAAACAGTCCACCAGACTGGTCCTTGACACTGGAGACCCTCTTAGCAAAGGAAGGATCACTCACAGTATAACAGCGGACCATGCTCCGCCCTGACACCCACGGATACCCCTTCCCTGTCTCTCTCGCTCCGTTTGCCACCGAAAGAGATCTTAATTTAAATCACATCGAATAGCGCCCTATCTTATCATTTTGATTACCTTTAAGCTTAATTCATGAAGCATAGTACAGCAAGCAAAGGAAATTACCAGTAAAAAAAACACACGGAAAAAATGATAAACACAATTTTGTGATTGAAGAACCATTTATAATGTCAACATGTGCAAGTCGGGATACATCTTCACGGTCAGTGCCTCGTACTTCTCTTGTTCTCTGAAATACTCCTCTCAAATTAGCCAGTGTCTTAAGTGGTGGTGACTTTGTGAAAGAGGTGCATCTCTCTGCGTAACTGCCTCCTATTTGTGATGTAAGTGTATAGAAATGGTGCATTCGGTCTGTTTGCTTTCATAAAACATTTTCTAATGCCTTCATACCTCTATGGTTGACAACATAACAAAAGACTATCAGTCCGTAGACAGGAAAGGCTTAAATTAATAATTTGATCCTTTTTCCTACAAAAATAGTGAAACAAAAACCGGTCGGCAGGAACCAATTAAACATCACTTAGTTAATTTGGTTGCAAGCATAGAGGACAAATCTTTTAATATTTGGTAGATAATGAATATCCGAGCTCGTAGGCCGTCGTCTAGTAGAAAATCTTCTTCCAGACGTTTCGATCGAAACTCTGTCATACAACCTCAGTGTGACAAGTGAATACAACCCCGGAAATCTGGTTTGGGGGACATTCTTGTAAAAATCAGCCAAGTCTTTCTTGTGTGTACGTTTTTCCTTCAATAAACCATCGCATTGTAAATTTAACAGTTTCATTAGGTACGTACACATTGTGTTATCGAGTGCGCTACACCTCACTGAATCCTTGGATTCTGCAGACCAGCAGAGGATGCGAGTCGCCCACGTTGACCTGGGCGGAGTGTTTGCTGACCAACACCTAGCCCCTTAGTGTGGCTTTATCTGGGCAGTAAAATGTAAATGTCTTTGTCATCAGGTGGTTGTTTTGGGCAGTAGTATATCTAGGCATATGTGGGCGCAAATGCCCCCGGAGGGTGTGTGCGTCTAGTGCGGACTGCGCCCTTCCGCCTGCCATGAGGCATCTGAGTACAGCTCGCTTGACAGGCTAGAGGGAGAACAATCAGGGTAACGTATTGAGTATCACAAGCCCATTCCCGGGCTTCGGGGTACAGGTGTCAGGGGAAAGTGGCCCTGCTCAGGTTAGGTCGCTCATAGCATCTTTGAGCAGCCAGTAACCAGGTCTTCGGCGAGGAACTCTATAGTCCTAACGGCCAAGTGTGTTCAGCAGGTTATTGGAATGTGAGTCTAGCTTACAGTACATGTTACGTGTTCTCTCTTGCACCACGTCTACAATATATAGCACTCCATGGTATATGTAAAGGATATAGGACGGGAATCTGCGCCCGGTATTTTAGATAATTTGTAGCACTCTGTTCTGGACGCGCTACAGTCTGCGAATGGTGGTCGGAGCCGCTTATCCCCAGACCTCGCAGCCGAGATATTCGCCCGATACAGGCGAAGTTTTAGGTGAGTTGTCATAGGGGATATCAAAATAGGGTACAACTACCTAAGTGCCTCATGCCCTTGTCCGGCTTTGACTTGGACGTGAGTGGCGTTGGTGAGGCCGCGATCGAGGAGGACGCCCAGGTATTTGGCAGAGGGAACCCAGGGGATTTGCCTCTCTCTCAACCTCAGCAACCAATCCGGCCGCCTAGCTCGGACCTTCGCCAGGAGAAGAGTGGAGCTCTTCCCTGAGCTGATGGCCATCCTCCGACTCTCACTCCAGTGGCCGATGGCTCGGAGCTGGCGCTGCAATAACGTAGGTTTTCATTACGTGCCATTATGAAGACGTCGTCGTCATATTGGCACGTTACAGTCTGTGGTTCTAGAGGGAAATCAGACATGTAGGCCGCAAAGAGCAGCAGAGAAGGGCACTTCCGTCCGGGACTCCTGCGGTTATGGGTCTGACTGATGACAGCCGTCCTTCCACACTCACCCTGAAAGTGCGGTCTCGAAGGAAACTGCTAATCCTCGGAATTTGTACTCACAGCGCCATTTATATAGGCTACTTGGTGCTACGTGACTGTTGCCTGACATCACATGCACTGCTGTCCTCGCTCCCGGCAGAATTATGTCACAACTTTCGAAGCTGTCCTCCTCTGACTTATAGTAATCGAGATTGGATTCGGAAGCTCTTGTACGTGAGGCAGATACGCTGCCACCTCCGCTACAGAGGTGGGCAACAACAAACACTCGTCACATCCATCGTTTAATGAGGAGTTTAGATATTTTATTATTTTATGGGAATAGTACGTGTCCTTTACATACTTTACACCAATTAGGAGTGTTAAATGAACGCCCTGTGCCAGTTATTAGGTCTGTCAACGCAAAAGGTTAGTATGACGGAATCAGACTAAAATTTCGCTGCCACGGATCACGTCATAAACTCTGGAGAGGGCTAAACGACCTGGGCTCTGCTCACTAACAACAATTAAATAAACAGCCGGCCGTAATTATTGCAAATGTTACATTGGACCTGACACTGCGTGTATTAAAAACAATGTAGTAGGGTTTAGTAGGATTCCATCACAAGGTTGGGTGTGGTCTACGGGTTTGCCGCCAGATCGCCGTCGGGCATGAAGTGTTCGTAACCACAACCCGCCGCTGTTATCTCTCGCTTCATAAATAATTGTAACACAAACAGGGCTGCAAACAGACCAGATTAAAATGTTGCTACACAACGTGTTTCAAAATAGAAGCGATGCTAAAGGCGATCCTGTTAGCTGCTTTATGGAAATGCTAATGCCCGAAGAAGGAAAACCAAGCGTAATAATCAGTTAAATCAGCCGTAAAAATTTTCATTAAACTTGCTTAGTTTTCAACGTGCATTTTCAGAATATAAAATATAAAATGCTAGCACCAACTGCTATATATGAGTATGGAAATATTTTCCTTTTTAAGGTCTGACTGTACGCAAAAACTGAAAAAAAAAACATTTTTTGTTTTTTAGAAGTTAAATACTTCACACCTTTTGCATAATTTGGTATAGAATATAGTGTACTTAAACGAAGTTTAAGAATATATTGACATCTGTCAGTTTATTAGTTTACTGTGCAACTCCCAAAAGTTAGAAGTGGTAAACGAGTATGACTATTTATGTGTAAGGTTATGTAGCAGTGGAGGATGGGCTGCACAAGCCAGAAAGGTGATAGCTAACGCCAGGGTGGCAATGACAGAGGTAAGAATATGTAAACAAAAACTGGAGATGTCTTTAGATGGTTAGAAAGAATGTATGAAGCGGGCGTTGAATCTAGAACAATGTACGCAGTGGAGGTATGGGCACATCAGAGATAGGAACACAAGTACACCAAATGTATAGATTGTTTAATAAAGAATTGCTAGCGCTGTCAAGATCGCACCAAGAGAAGTGGCGTTACTAGAGTTGGGTAATTCAAAAAAATGAGAGAAATAATAATAGACAGAATTGATACCGAAACTAAGAAATGCAATGAGTAAGGAATCGTAATGGATTTCAGAGGAGTACTATAAACGAGGCACGTTTTTTAAGTCAGTACCGTTCTGAGATTCCACCGCGGCAGCGCTACGGTCGGCGTTCCGCGCATGCGCAATGGTTACCTACATCTCTTGTCTACGCATTGACGCCATTACAGTCTGATTCTTCATTGTATACGTTGGTTACTGAGTGTTTAAGATGCCTCCGACAATCGTGAGTCCCACCGAAGTACGGGCTGTTATACGATTTCTTAGTGCTAAAGGCGTAAAACAGATCGATATTCATCGTGAGATGAGTAATGGAATGGTAAGGAATTGGGTGAGAATATTTAAAGATGGCTGCACAAATGTGCATGATGAAGAACGGAGTGGGCATCCTTCGGTCGTTACTGAAGATTTGGTGCAGAAAGTGGACGAAAAGGTGACAGAAAACAGACGCTTTACAATTTCGTCATTGTGCGACTATTTTCCTCAATATTCCTGTAGTGTTTTGTATCGCATTCTGACCTAGAACTTGAAGTACTGGAAATTGTGTTCACTTTGGGTTCCGAAAATGTTGACGGAATGGCACAAAACCCAACGTTTAGGCAGTGCATTGACTTTCCTTGAGCGGTACCATAATGAAAGTCGAGATCAATTGTTACTGGTGACGAAATATGGGTGGCCTACGTCATACCAGAATCGAAACAACAATCCATGGAATGGCGACATTTATCATCACCCACAAAAGTGAAGTTTAAGCAAACAATTTCTGCCCGGAAAATCACGTGCACAGTTTTTTGGGACAGAAAAGGAATATTGCTAGTAGAGTTTCTGCCTCGTAAAGAGACAATCAATGCAGCGTCTTATTGTGAGACATTGAACAATCTGCGCCGTGTAATCCAGAACAAAAGACGTGGCAAGTTGAGTAAGGGTATCGTTTTGTTGCATAACAATGCCCGTCCATTTGTGGCTAATCGGACCAAAGATCTCATCAAATCTTTTCAATGGGAAACTCTAGATCATCCTCCATACAACGCTGATCTGGCGCCCAGCGACTACCATTTGTTCCTGCACTTGAAGAAACATCTGGGTGGTCAGCGTCTTCAAGATGATAACGAAGTCAAAACAGTAGTGATACAGTGGTTAACACGTCAGGCGGAGGGTATTCAAAAACTGCTGTCACGTTATGACAAGTGCCTCAATATTCAGGGAAATTATGTAGAAACGTAGACTAACGTACATGCTTTCATGTATAAATAAAATTATTGCGGTATCTATGCACGTCTTTTTTTTTAATTCTTTATATTTAGATCTTGTTTTGCTTCTTGTTTGGATTTGCACGCTTATATGTTGAACAAGCTGACAAATCCTTGTTTTCCAACAACACGACAGTTTCTATAACATTTTTATAGCGAAAAGAGTAAACGATATTACAAATGCTTTTGAAAGGTCTCCAACTAAAGAAACCGTTCGCAATATTGTATTTATAAAAGCAATTTAAAACAGTGTGGCTGACATTTTCTACAAGTAGAGAAAACAGTCCCCAGGCTGTGAGTTACATTGCCTCTGACATATAAACTTCTACCAATGGTCTGATTCCTGGGCTTGATATTCAACTTTCTAAGCATTTTTCTACAATTTTATTGCACTCTAACGCAATTGCATTTTTAAATTAGCTTCCTGTCTGAAAGTTCTGCCACCCTAAAACTAAACTCCGGTGATCTACTGAGCTGGTTGTCGCCATCACGGCGCTCCAGGGTAAGAGGTGGCCAATTTTATTGCATTTCATTGCCTCTCTCTGTTCTAACCCATTCTGAATGCTTCTCTCACTTTCTCTCTTTCTCTCCACGTGAGACAGACGAAAGGAAAGTATATAGTACGGCAATGTTTATTTGGTGTCCTTTTTGGATAGTACAAAATTGATATTAGATAGCTACATAATCCTGCAATATTCTTCTAAACTCCGTAAAAACATTTTGTAATGCAGTACAACTGATAGTTATTTTATTGTTCATTGCTCATTATATTTATATAAGCTGTTGCACTTAATTGCAGTTTTGGAGGATGCTGATTGGGACATATATTTAAGATATTTTCCTATAAAATTAAATCCATATCTACAGCCAGAAATCATTTTCAGTCTGATGGACTCTTTCATAAACCTAAAGAAATATTAAAACCTTACCACTGAATAAATGTCAGTTTCAAAGTATGCAATTTGTATCAAATACGTTCTCGCTTTTTGTGAAGTGAAACATTTCCAATATTCTTCATTGTTTGTCTGAAATGTACAATTCGTGTCCCTTGGTCATGCAGAGAGAACGCAATATCAAAGTCAGGACATAGTGACAAATCTGTAAATATTTGCCTGTAATTTAAATTCTCCGCTATTCCCATGAACGAGGTTATGTCGTAGAGTTTTAATTATCACCCTTTAAAAATGCGATAGAGAGTTTGTGTTGATATGTGCTTCTTAGTTCTTCTCTAGGTAGTCATCATCCAGATATACAAATCTTTCTAAGAGTTTCTTGCCTTCCGAATGCCTTGATTGTAGAAGAATGCAGAATTCGCTTTAAACCACTCTTCCGCTTCATTAATGACGTCATTTATATTGTCAAATGGGTGCCCAGTCAACGTATTCTTCATTTCCTGGAACAACAAAAAGTCACTTGTTGCGAGATCGGGCGAATAAGGCGGACGTTGTAAGATCTCAAAGCCACATTCACTTGTTTTGTCAACTGTAACTTGAGATGAATGAGCTGGTACATTGTCAGACAGATGACGAACAACTTTAGAGAGATACCACGTCGTTTCTTAATCAGAGCTGCTCGTAACTTGTCCAGAAGACTCCAGTAATATCTGTCTGTGATGGTTTGACCCTTGGCAAGGTAATCTGTAAGCATGACTCCACAACAGTCCCAGAAAACTGAAAGCATGACCTTCTCAACTGATTTTGCACCTTTGACATTTTGGGAGGGGGGATCGGCATGTTTCCATTCCATGCTCATGGGTTTTGTCCCTGGGTCATACTGACAGATCAAGGATTCATCCATGAGTGCCAGACGATCAAAAAATCATCTTTATCCTGTTCCAACAGCATCAAATTCTGTATTGAAAAGTCACACCAAGTGTGCTTTTGGAAAGAGGTTAGCAAACGTGAAACCCACCGTGCAGACACCTTAGACATGTACAGTTCGTCATGAATAATTTTCCACACACTACCATAACTAAGATGTGTCTCATTCATGATCATTTGGATGGTTGCTCGTCTGTCTTCCAGTATTAAACACTCCACTTTCTTCACTGTGACAGCTGACGGTCTACCAGCTCTTGACTCATATCTCAGGGACATGTGACCAGTTTGAAAATTTATTTTCCACCTTACAATAGTGTCATACGATGGGCAATCATTTCCATAAACAGTCGTCATCTCATCATGGATTTTCCGAACAATTTTGCCCTCAAATGCAGAAACTTTATCACACTACGAGCTTCAACTTTCTCCAGCTTTACACCTCAGTCACTTCTGGGGCTCACTGTAAAAACAAAACGACTCAAACCACTGAAACTATCAGAAATATGTCCTGAGGAATCAATGATGACGCTGAAAATGTTTCATAACTCTCACATAAAAAACTATAGGGTAATATCTAGAACTTCACGACACCCCTCGAACCTGTAAGGAAATTAAGAGTATCTTCATTAACCTGAAAGTACATAGAGATTCCCCAAAGGGAATCGGGAACCACTGCCCCTTCGAGTCCAACCCATTCCGAACAACTACCTTACGGGAGGGGCCCGAGTTTCCTCTAGTAACGTTACAGTTACCACGAGTGCTAGGGGTCCGCTGTGCCCGCACCACGGCAGCTGAAGGGGACGGATACCCCCTCCCCCCCTACGGCCTTCCTTTGATATAGAAGATCCCTGGCGGTCCAGGACAATCGTGGCCCCGAAAGTAACGAGGTGGTTTGGAATAACGGAGGCCACCACCCACAGAACAAGGAAGACTTAATGCATACACAGCCGGGATCACTCCAGCCTCGTTCCCGCCGACACTTCTACCCTGAAAGAGACCACCAGATGAGGGATGGTGTGAAATGATAATGCAGATGAAGTGGAGTGACAGGAAATTCGATTAATGGCATTAACCTACCCAGCATTCCCCTAACAACCCTGTAAAACTGCCGAAAAAACACGGGTCAGTTAGGTCAGCCACGAGAATCGAACCCGGACATCCTGAATGCAGAACTTCCTGTTCCATCCCGCTCGTTATGCTGAGTCGTTATATAACTTCGAAAGCAAACATTACTTTTAAATTTTATGTCATAGTTAGTTATTCTAAGGGGTACTACGAGGTCTGTTCAATAAAGAATGTTCCTAATTTTTTACTGTCCTAATTTTTCGCACTAAAATTCAATATTATTATATGCTGTTAGCCTAATGTGAAACAAACACGACGCCGTAATTGTGTCATTGTTGGTACTCCTGATTCCCGCCTGTAAAAACTAGGCAAGTTCAGACATGTTTAGTATCGACTACAGCTGCAATGGAGGAAACACGCGAGGAACAATATGCAGATTTGAAATTCTGAAGTCGTCTCAACAAATCTTCAGTTGAGGCCTATAAAATATTACAGGAGGCCTATGGAGAGTCTGTTCTTCCTACAGCACAGCTCGAAGGTGATTTAAAGTGTTTAAAGAGGGGAGAAAATCAATTTCAGAGAAAGGAGGACCCAGTGCTCCAGTTACTGCTCTTACGAAAAAAAAACCATCAACACTGTTGCTGTCATTGGGAGAGAGGATCGAAGAATTACCTTAAGATCACTTTCTGAACTACTGAACATTTCATTCGATGCCACATTTCCGAGAAGCAGTGTGGATGCTGCACCACGATAATTCGCGGCCGCATATTGCCAATGTTGCTGAATATCTTGCAAAATTCAACGTAAAGTGCATCCCTCACTCTCCCCATAGTCCGGATTTAGCACCATGTGACCTTTTTCTATACCTAACTTGAAGAAACGCCTTCGTGGGAAATGTGTGTGGGGAAAAACTTTATTTATCAATTGATGAGACAAGCGACTTAGAAAAAATGAAATGTGTAGTGTTTAACGCCCGCTTTTACTACATACGCACCGCAGGCGATGACACTGTTGATACATGAGATCGAAGATAGAGCACCAGTGAATGAGATGGCGGGGGAAACGCGAGATCCCGGAGAAAACCAGCCGCACTGCCCGTGTTTTCCATCACAAATCTCACTTTGCGATCGCCTGGGATTGATCCTGGGCCTTCTTGGTGAGAGCCAAGCGTCTAACCACTGAACCACGGCGCGGACACCTTCGTGGGAGGCATTATCCATCATCAGAAGCAGTGGTGAAAGCTGTGGTGGCGATTTTGAGGGATGTCTCAAAAAAATGGTTTCCAGCATGTTTTTGAAGACTGGTAGAAATGCTGGGAGAAGTGCATCGCATTCTGGGGAGACTTTTGAGAAGAACCATCAAAATTATGATACTGTGTAAAGGTACGTTGCCAAAAAAAAAAAAAAAAAAAAAAAAAAAAAAAAAAAAAATGTGTTCATTTTTATTGAACAGTCCTCATATATAAGTTTCTTTTTTGGTGGGGAAGCTAGATAACAATGCTGAGCTTTGTTGCTGTTAGTAGTTAGGAAGAAGGTAATAAGAAACTAAAGTACACAACTAATCAGGTCTCTGTAGATAAAAGAGCTTTGCAGTCATTTGTTAGTAGTTCAAGATGAAACAAGAAGTCACAAAACCATTCCTAAACCTCCACAAAGAGAAGATTCCGAATCATGGAAATTCACGCTAAATTCTAGTTCTCCAGCTTTACCTAACTGCAACATTTCCAGAAGAATTCCCCCAGTAGCAGTTGGGCCTGTAGCTCTGTAAGACAGACATATACGTGTATAATACTTCATTTCGGACAATAGAAGGCAGCTGGCACTGAAGTAGGATTACGAGAGAGCGAGTCTTGGACTAAAAAGCTCTTAAGCCAGGCAGAGAATTTCAGGTTTGAGCTGGATAAGCAAAGAGATGTTTTAACCAAAGATGACAGTGGGAATGTGCTTTCAACACCACAACTACACGAAGCAGGGAAATCAATTTATCATTCCTATGTGAACATGGGCTGCCCAGTATTATTTCACGTCTGGGTTGCCTACGTGGTACATCCGGGAGACACTCTGCTCATCTGAACACACATTACTCTGTGTACTCACTTGTTTTGCAAATTAAAGTAGAAATTAACTCTTTTCTAATCTATCAGGAGTAGCTTCCATTTCTCCTAAAAGCAGCCATACCTGAATAGAATAAAACGCTTTTGCCACTAGCAACATACTACATACATTTACTTACTATTAGGATGGAGCTGTGATATTCCGCTATGATATAAGACAAATAAAAATCAATAGATCAGAGCAGTCTTTATTAATCACCTAAAGGGTACAGATGTTTTCAGCACAGATGCTATCAGATGTTAGGCAAAACTGAATATTTCTCTTAGCCCGGATAGTATTTATTAGAGATTGGTCAGTTTGGCGCTCGTCATACATCACTTAGGAGGAATGCAATACGACAACACCGCAGTACTCTGATTGGTTGCTCACCTAGTAGCACTCAAGGACAAACATAATCCCATTGGAACAGATAATAGGAAAGATCTTAGGTTAAAATAACCCTTATAGAGGATTTAATTTCCTTTTCTTTCTCTTATCGCGGTTTCCATGTAAGCGTGTTACAGAATTCCCTGTACATATTAATTAGTACCAAGTAGAATATGGTGACCATTGTTGTAATTACATTCCTGTGATACAGAACCAAGAGAACAACGCGTTAAAATCCATCAGACCGGAAGCGAGGTACGAAACCACAGTCCTCTGATTAGCTCTAATTGGCTCAGGGAGCTTGTCCCCCTGACCCCCACGTAATTCCTCGTAAACAAGATTATTAGCGCCGCTGCAGCATCCTCAGAACTACACCTCACTTCCGTTCTACAGTATTAGTTACTTATGTGAATTTACCTGGTAATTCTCCAGAAATTTAATGTTTACAGGTGTCCTAAAAACTGCAGTCAGAACTTCAAAGCAGTATACTGTATGCTACTTTAGCCTGTCCATCACATTGCAAAACAACTGAAAGAATTTAGGATTTGACACTGACAGCTACTTCTATAACTTTCCTTATTTCAGCGAAAATTATTTTACTGTATACTCAATTTTATACCTTTATAGAAAAGCATTCTACTAAAATTAAAATCTTGTCACGGGCAATGACAGAGTTACATAGAATCACTGACCTCCAAGATGACAATATAAGTAAAGAATGGAAATTAATTGTTCTTTCACACTAGCCGTTTTTTAGGACGCAGAGGTTAGAGTCAGACTGAAAAATTCAATGCCATAGCGGTGATTTGAACTACGGATCTTCTGGCCTCCGTACAGCCGCTCAAACCATTGAGCTACTATGGCCAACGTGCCAACATGACGTTAAATTCTCCAATTGAGTCGTATTTTTCCTGGTAAACAACCAGGAGTTCTCATAAACACACGAGACAACTACCTTAATGACGACTTACTATGTTGTAAGTACTTTAAGACCCGGGCTTTATACTTAACCACTATTAGGTCAATTAATGGAAATCAATTGTTCTTTCACACTAGCCGTTTTTAGGACGCAGAGGTTAGAGTCAGACTGAAAAATTCAATGCCCATAGCGGTGATTTGAACTAACGGATCTTCCAGTCTTCATCCAGCCGCTGTAAACCACTGAGCTACTATGGCCAACGTGCCAACATGACGTTAAATTCTCCAAATAAGTCGTATTTTTTCCGGTAAACTACAAGGAGTTGTCATAAACACATGAGACAGCTACCTTAATGACGACCTACTATGCTATAAGTACTTTAAGGCCCGGACTTTATAGTTTGGGCCACTATTATGTCAATTAATAGAAATTAGTTGTTCTTTCACACTAGCCGTATATAGGAC
>CM060951.1:8217298-8229798 GCA_030765055.1 Mantis religiosa
TTGTGACATGATGCTCAAATGAGCCCGGGATCCTTGGAGCTTAGAGCTACCTGACATTTTGGTATTATTTCTTGCCATGTGAGGTGTACAATCCGTTTGTTTCCATATATTTATATTTCCACTATTAACTTTTGCATCCCCAAATCTTTTCTAATTCTTTTCTGATATGGTCTTCTGTCGTGCAACTCTTAACTGACGTTAAGTATCTCAAATCGGCCGTTTGTATCCTACCGTTCTCCTTTATTCTTACGGTCCATTCATAACTTCCAGAAGTCAGCTTGGCTTTGCTGTTACTTTATCACGTCATAATTGAAATTTTTTTGTTACATTATTCTTTAGAGTTAATTTAATTGTTCCATCAATTGTTTCAAATTGTTGTACTTTTATTTCTTATGTATTCGTCTGATTTGTAGGTTACATCACAGCCAAGTAATTGAAAATGTGATATGTGATCTATTACATTACCAAAAAACAAGTGTAAGTCAGTGTAGCTAAAGCAGCTAGGCGTTAAGTAACAAGAAATGCATTTGCTCCAGTCTCTGTCGACGCGTGATCAAGACATGATTTATTTTATTTCAGTGCCACGCTATTACATAAATTGCATCAACTGGAATTGACCCTAGTCACTTATCCAGTAGAAGACTGAAATGCTACTAGTCCTTCCAACCTTGTTCAAAAACATCCTATAATCTTAAATTTACTTTATAGACCTTTACTCATAACATCTTTGAATTGGCCATTTCCATTTGGATCTAACCTTCCATATAATTTCTACTAATTGTCTAATATGACTCTGATCGGAAAACATTTTCTTTATGGACACAATACATTTCTTACCCATCTTTCCGTGATCAGTTTTTCCTCCATCATTATATAGGGATAACACCTACAAGGTTACTTCTAACAAATCCCTTGTGATATAACTAGGTAAAGCGGCTAAAGTACAGATAAAAAATTAAAAATTCTTCATATAGTGCTGGCAATTGTAACAATGTATTAAATCATTGTATGTGTGAAGTATTTTACTTGGTATAAATTGCTACTTATATTTGTAATCTGGTTAGTTTGTAATCTGTTGGTCAACACGCCTCATGTCACTAAACCTGAAGCTAGAAGTCATTTTACTCCGTGTAGCAATTGTCGACAGCAACTCTTTGAATTGTCTGCGGCACAAACCCAGACGTAGGAGAAACAATGAGCAGAAAAAGAGAAAACCAGCAACATAACCGGAAGCTGAAATTACATCGGGAGCAGCCCATGCAAGAAATGCTCCAAAATCTCTTGGGTAACACATACATGTCCGATGCAAGCCAGCATATATTCCGCAGAGAAGGAGGGGACGCTTATGCAACATGGGGTGGACGGGACCCGGGGTTAATAATGTCAAATAAGCCAGGGACGTTGAAACTTTGTCCCTGCGACAAGCGCCAAAGTGCAATTCCTGGGAGCCAGTAACGTAAATCGGTTTTTACGACACCGCCTGCCTACGTTCGCACCCCCTTCAAAAGTGCGCCGTTTTCCCCGCCAGGAAATTTAAACTGTTTATAAGCTGGAGACCAACCCTCCGGAGAAAATATATTAGGCACTCTTCTCCCATAGGTGTCTGCATGGCAACGGGCTATAATAACCGTAAACGTTAAATAAAGTGGGATTACGTATTACTGAACTCTATTGAAGTTTCTTTCTTCTAAGGGCTGCAACGAAATTTTATCCTGTTCATAACCGTTACTCAACTTTATAGCAAAAGACTGCAAGTATCCAATAGTTTGCTTTCTGGATCATGTTATGACGAAAATTATATAGTAAATTCAAACAAAACATCAATTTCGTAAAAATATATTTTTACACAAACAAGGGCTTTAAACCATTTGTTACATATTAAAGACAAAAAGGAAGTAATTAAATAATTTGATTTACATTTGGTTCACGTATCCTCCACCTACTCTTTGAGGCGGTCCTTGCCCATTAAGTACCTCGTTGAGCCCTCCCGGCACTCAACACCTCATAAGATAGGATTTGTGATAGGTGAGGACTACGGATAGGAGGTTTCCAACAGGTATGGGTTTTTCTCAGTGTAGATCTGCATGAATACTCGCTTTTGAGTTCCAGAGAGTGGGTGCGTCCTGACAGTGGGTGAGTATTATCACATAGAAGACACCACGACCTTTGAATGTCAAGTTTATTGTTACAATTAGTCCTCTCCACTCGCCACTGTTGACGATGTTATTCGCACATTAGGCGCGAGATTTGAGATTTTCCCGTTGCCGTGCGCATGACACGACTTATATGCATCTGTGTACGCGTTGTTCCTGAACGTCGGTATGGAATTACTTCGCACAACATAGTATTTCCGGAGGATTATTAAACAAAAAACGGAGTTTGGTGAAATCTTAATGATGTTGTAATGTGTGCAGTTTCTCTCATTCGCTAACACAGGGTGTTCGATAACCACCTAAGGTGAGTTACTCCGTCCATCTGCGAACACGGACTTTGATGAACTTTCAGTAGTTGTCGCCCCCTTCACTCGCCGAAACAGAGTGTTTTTCCTAGCAAACATCGAACGTCGCCATTGCACAAATTTCCCCTTGCTTTCGCCGAATTTTGGAGACGTTAGCGGTCATGTGACCTGTCGCTTGTTCCTTATAGGTTGTGTTTCATCCCTACTCTTAAATTTAATAGCAATTTCTAGTGTATGTGTTATGTATTCCACGCGATTTTCTCTTTCCCACAGTCTAGCTAATGAATGCATAAGCATGTTTGAAAATGTGTATCTTAAATCCCAATCTCCATTCTCTCGTCACGTATCATATGCGGACCAAAACATGGACTAGCGACGAGGGTCTATCCTTGGACAATGCCACCTTTGTCGGCAAGAAACACAAAGAAAATACCTGTGAGGGAAAGTGTTCATGTTCCTCGTTCTCATGACACGTTGGGGTCTCCTGTATATGTATCGGGATTGCCTGTTTAGTTTCTGCACTTGTATATTTAATCATTATCCTCTAAGTTTGTTATAACTTTGTTTAATTCATATTGTGATATCTATCCGCCCTTAATTATGCGTTTAATAAGATTTTCGCGGTTATTATTACAATGTTATGCCTAACAGGGACTGTATGATGTTGAACAAAATATTCTTAGAAGTGCGTATTTTTCTTTATGAACTAAATTTAACTAAGCATTGTCACAGGTAACCTTAGCCTTATTTGGTAAGTGAACTCTATACAAATAAGGTAAACCATTACATACCTTCTACACACATTTTACATATTTTCATGTAACACTATAAGCACATGGCTTTATCATACTTCACGCTCTTGTATGACGTCATTCTATTCAGCGTGAGCGGACAATAACGACGGTCTTTCTCAAGTTAGAACTTGTGGTTTCTTACTCTTTTGTTGGACTCTCTATGCTCTTCACCCAGATTGTCCGAAATCATTTTCCTTAGGTCATTCGATAAACTTGGACTTGTATGACGTCATTGTATTCCGTGTGATGGGACAGTAACGACGCTTCTCTCTCTCTCTCTCTCTCTCTCTCTCTCTCTCTCTCTCTCTCTCTCTCTCTCTCTCTCTCTCTCTCTCTCTCTCTCTCTCTCTCTCTCTTTTATAGCTTGTCGTTACTTACTCTTTTGTTGGACTCTCTATGCTCTTCACCCAGAATGTCCGAAATCATTTTCCTGAGATCATTCGATAAACTTGGACTTGTATGACGTCATTCTATTCCGTGTGATGGGACAGTAACGACGTTTTTTTTTCTCTCTCTCTTTTATAACTTGTCGTTTCTTACTCTTTTGTTGGACTATCTGTGCTCTTCACCCCCAATGTCCGAAATCATTTTCCTGAGATCTTTTGATAGATTTGGACTTGTATGACGTCATTCTATTCCGTGTGATCGGACAGTAACGACGTTTTTTATTCTCTCTCTT
The DNA here is from genome assembly GCA_030765055.1 of Mantis religiosa. Taxonomy (NCBI): domain Eukaryota; kingdom Metazoa; phylum Arthropoda; class Insecta; order Mantodea; family Mantidae; genus Mantis; species Mantis religiosa. Next base: position 8,221,230 of record CM060951.1, read on the forward strand.
TTATAGCTTGTCGTTTCTTACTCCTTTGTTGGACTCTCTATGTTCTTCACCCAGATTGTCCGAAATCATTTTCCTGAAATCATTCGATAAACTTGGACTTGTATGACGTCATTGTATTCCTTGTGATGGGACAGTAACGACGATTTTCTCTCTCTCTCTCTCTCTCTCTCTCTCTCTCTCTCTCTCTCTCTCTCTCTCTCTCTCTCTCTCTCTCTCTCTCTCTCTCTCTCTTTTATAGCTTGTCGTGTCTTACTCTTTTGTTGGACTCTCTATGTTCTTCACCCAGAATGTCCGAAATCATTTTCCTGAGATCATTCGATAAATTTCGACTTGTATGACGTCATTCTATTCCGTGTGATGGGACAGTAACGACGTTTTTTATTCTCTCTCTTTTATAGCTTGTCTTTTCTTACTCTTTTGTTGGAGAATTAACTCTATGCTCTTCACCCACAATGTCCGAAATCATTTTCCTGAGATAATTCGATAAATATGGATAAACTTTTGGCCGGAATACGGCACAAAAAACATTCACTTTAGGGGAATCTGTTTGCATTTGTACCATCTCGTGAGGACTATCTGAGCCCCAGATGCGCACATTATGAGTGTTAACATGTCCAGTAAGGCGAGAGGTTGATACATCACTGAAGACAACATAGTCCATGAAATCGTCATCGTCATGAAACAACATGTCGTTTGCGAAGTTGGCACGTAATCATTGGTCTGTCGGCTTTAGAGTCTGTAATAACTGTAAACGGTAAGGACGTAGCCGTAACAACTTTCCAAACAGTCGACACACGAACTTGTAATTCACGACCAGACTTCCGGACTGATTTCTTTGGGCAGCGAGTGAACGACTATCGCACTCGCTCAACAGTCTCTTCACTTACTCTTGGTCGTCACGTGCTCTTTGCTTTACGACAGCCGATATCCTCAAGCTGATGATACCATCTACGAATGTTATTATCACTAGGAGGATCACAACCGAACTTAATACGGAACGTACGTTGTACAGTAACTACAGATTCGGTCTTTGTAAACCAGTGGCGGCTGGTGGGTTAAGTTATTGGTGGTGCACAAATGAAAAATAAAATACAGAGTAGTAATGACTAACCTATTTATACAGATTCTCTGCTCTACTCTCCTTAGACCTGGCGAATCTATCGATAACTTTTGCGTTGAAGTCGCTGATCTTCATAACAAAATCTCTCTCAATTGAAAGCATTGCTAATACTGACAATCGGTCCTGTGACATTGTGTTCCTAAGGAAAGTTTTTATTATTTTTAAAGTTGAGAAACAGTATTCTGCTTCAGCGGTAGAATTTGGCATAGTTAACAGTACTCGGAGGAGTTTGAAATATTCGCTGAATGTAGCACATAAATTGTTTTCCTTATTGAAGTCCATCAAGCACAAAGCGCCGGACATTCCACGAAATTCCTCTCGACTGTAAACTACAGTCAATTTTCTACGAATTTTTGTTCCAATGATTAAAGGATAGAACCTTATTGTTTCTCTAAGGCAATCCTCTGGAAATGTCTTAGAAATTTTCTTGATCAAGCGAAGTTGAGGCTACCAGATGCCCTGTGAAGCGAAATCTGTCTTTTGCTTCTCTAAGAATGTCACATACTTCAAGAGCTTCTCTTCTTTTTCACATCATGATCTTCTATTCTTCTCCTCTTAATTGCAGTTTCTTCGTGTTCCTCGATATGCACGCTATTTCTTATCTTTTGCACTTCCCTCTTTAATGCGTTTAGCTGGGCGATGGCAAATGCTGCATTGCAGTCTCGTTTCTGCAGCTGATTGTACAAAATGTCCACATGTGGCATGACCTTGTAGAAGAATTGCAGCCAGAATACAAAATTATAATCTTTCTAAGTGGCCATAAACCCAGAAGCCTGAACAAGTGTGGCGTTGCTGTTTAACACAGCTCTCTTCTAAATAACCTCCATGCATTTTATTAAATTCTCCCTGTGTTCGAAAAGCAGAGCACACAGAAGCTAAGCCTGAAGGTCACGCTATAGCCGTTGCTAAGAGTAGGAGGAGCTAGGTTTATAAACCTCCTTTTAAGCAATGTATAAGAAGCCACTCCCATCTCTTCACCTTCCCGCAACCCCCTCAGAGAGCCTACATTTAGGCGAAATCTTAGGTTAACTCTTCGCTGCAAACCTGCGGCTCCTACAGCTAATCACTGTTTATTTCGACTTCTACGGTAATGGGCAGCTACAGGCGATAAGCGTAATTGAAACATGTTTGTATATAAAACATTGCAAACAAGTACAGCTTTAATGTGCAAAATGCACCTGTTGTATATTCAGAATCAGTGGGTGTAGCGCAAACCTGCAACCTTATGGAGGAACCGCCACTGCACTGAACGATCAGTCTTCTAGTGTTCACGGAGAGTACTATTTCGTTAAATGTGCTATTTTGTTAAATGTGCTCTCCACTGAACTTTTAGATGAATGTAATGTCTTCTCAGCTTATGCAACTATCTAGAGCACATTAAATACTATCCAGGCTTGCTTGCTGGGATTATATTATATATTATGTCACAATTACGATGGCTTGCTAACACACTCAGTTGGGTGGGGTTATATTGAGGCGGTTTTGCAGATGGGTTGATGCCAATAATATGTGGCGACAGGGCTGATGCACTTCGTTTGGGCTTCCAAATCGATGATGGAGCACAAAACTCACAGTGACCCAGGGTTTTGGTAGAGGTAATGTTTAACTTGCTGTAACGTGGACGCCTCTGTACAAATACGCAGTTATATATCTCATGAAAAGTACTTTATTGAAGTCAGACATTTATACAAAATAAATCTAGCATAAGTTATGTTATTTTTTATTTCTCGATAATTAGCAACATTAGAAACAAAGGTTTCATAAATTTAATATTTTATTTTAAGAGGAACCAGATATCTTATATTAATCTATAGGCTCTTCTGTCACTCTTTAACACAGTCTCCATATCATTGCAAACGCTATGAAAGTCAATGTATGTTGGCTTTAATACCAGTACTCTATACAGGAGCGGCATGAGAAATTTTGGGGCATTGAAGATAAAAGATAGAAGCCTTTGGATACTGATTGTTAATCGAGGCAGCCAATTCTTCTTCCAATAAATGGGGTTTGAAAGTTAATGAAAACAAAACAAAGAGTTTGGTCTTCAAAAAAGAATACAAGTTGCGTAAGGATGAGAAATTGGAGGTTAACAGAAGATAAATAGAGGTAGTAAGGAGATTTGATTATTTGGGTACAAGGTTGATACTGAAATTATGGTTTGCCAGAAGCAAAGAATCATGATAGATGTCAAAGGAATGTTGGTTCTTTGTTACGACAAGGGCAAGGCCAATTGAGTTGTGGGAAAGTGTTATAACAAAGCAATGTAAGAAACAGCGTCCTTAGCAGTTTCTAAAGGAATTGTCACTTGACTGGTATGAATAGGGAATTCTTTGGATAATTTACAATGGCGACAAAACAGCCACAAAGGGATTTTGGTTGAAAAGGAGTTTTGAGAGTGAAAGTTATATATACACAAACGCGCAGCTGTGGTCAGTGAAGCAGTCTTCGGCGTGCAGCCGATGAGACAAGAGTCCGAGGCGTCAAGCCTATTAGGGCGGTCAACCTGTTCTGTGTTTGATAATTGTCGGTTCGTATATATGAGGAACGAATAAATTTATCGAGTAATAAACATTCTGCAGTCAGTAACTCTAAACAGAGATTGGTAACCCTTGGTCGGCAACTTTCATTTCGATGTTTAAAAAGAAGAAGCAGTAAATAAATAAGTTGGAAACGGGCATTCCAGTGTTATTAAAATCTCCTTCTCACACATCCACGCATACCCTGAGAGAAACCTCATTGCTCGCCGACTTATTTGCTCGCCATTAAATTATTGCTTCAAATTGTCGTCCACAACGTGGAATTGTGTGCACCCAGAAACATTTTAGTTACAAATTGGCGCCGCAACGTAGAACCCTTTGTTCGCCACATACAATTTTGTATCAAGGTTGAGTTCAGATGGCAGCTGGAAAGATTAAAAAGGATGTCTGTGGCAAAAGGTAAAATGGCCATGAGAGTGATAAGATCATGCTATAGTAAACTGCCAGATATAAATGTCAAGTGGTTGGAGAGGATTTATACGGCAGTAGTAGAAAATAGAATGTTACATGGATCAGAGGTTTGGGGAATATATGAGGCTTGGACAGAGACTGATAGAGTGCACAGATCCTTTTGTAAATACATATTGGGATTACCAATAGCATCACCTAATGGGGCAGCACAATTAGAACTAGGCAGGCAATGAAATACTTATACAGAATCACTAACTTGGAAGATGGCAATATAATTAAAGAATGTTTTCATATTCAAAAGAGAAGTAACTGGGGTGGGTCTTGGGCACATAAAATGTATGACTTGTTGAAGCAGGTAGGTATGGGTCATTCTTGGATAAATGCAGTGTATGGGTATAGAGGCTTCTGGAAAGAAGTTGAGCTAAAATTAGAAGATATTGACAGACAAGACATTTTTGCCAATACAAGTGACAAAAGCTCACTGAGATTATATAGAGAAATAAAAACAACCTGGGGGAGGGAAGGATATATAGATATATGTAGTAAGTTAGGGCAAGAAGGTTTTGCTTGGGCGAGAACAGGAGTGAGAAACTTGAAAGGTATAGGTGAAGAGAGGGTGCTAGATAAATGTCCATTGTTTGGAGAAGAGAATGCAGATTTCCATTGTATATTATATTGTAGTCATACAATGATATGGAGAGAGCAGGCTTGGCTACGTAAATGGGACAGTTTGGGGGGTGAAGTAGTAATTAGATAAATGTTGTCAGTAAAAGGAGAAAAGAACAGAAGAAATATAGGGAATTATTTAGGGAAAGTTAAAGAGAGATGGCTAAGAACAACTAAGAGAAAAATGTAGAGTGGGATAGGTGAAATGGCAGAAAGTGTAAAAAGGAGCAGAAGGCCTTAAATACACCAAAACCAAAGGTTAGGTGTATGGGGACCGAATTACTATTCAATGGTGGGCAACATGATAACATGAAAGGATTTTAAAAATTTAGGAATATATGGCGTATTTCAGTATGGATTTTATAATTGTAATCTTGATTTTGTATTTCCATTTTTGATGTAAAACAAATAAATTACTACTATTGCTATTACTACTATTACTGGTTGTTCTACAAAGTTTGTGATCTTTGGTCAAAAAAGTGAGCCATACAAATAGCTATCCTGGAACGTTAGAGCCCTTAAAGTTCAATGACCGGACGATAAGTTTTACTTCTACTAGCGATCACCATTAAACATTATCACAATATGCCCTCACCTTACTTGTGATTAGTGGTATGTAAGCGGGTACGTCCTTTAATGATAAAGAAAACCAGAGAAGCTGAAACATACCAGAGAATCACAAGTTTTAATATACTTGATATATTTGCTATTGTGCTGGACCCATAACCCAGAGGTCCGTGGATCATAACCAATATGTGCGGGCCAACCCAGGGTCATGAAATTAATTTAAACCATAAAACTTTTATCAAACCTAAATTTTAAGTTATTTTCTTGCTACACTTTGCGCTCACCAGTACATAAACATACAATAACAATAAACTTCTGTCCTATCTTCATATAGTATTTACTTCCAGCTACTTTTGTATTGATCAACCCAGACACATAAAGTAACAATCAACTTCTGGTCTCGAAGTGAAAGGAAAGAGCCCCATAGGACAACACGGTTCATCAAAAGGCAACGCAGTAAAACCCAAAGAGAGTATAGGTAAACCCGAACATGGAGGACTTACCCAGAGACACAGACGCGACGCGAGCCAGGCACACAACTCCCCTGCCGGTCCGAGGGAGCCACCCAAGGAGCCTCCAGCACCGCAGCGCCCCCAAATAAGAACGGCGGAAAACCAAAACAACGTGACAGCAACGCCTCGAACCGGAAGGGCAAGGAAAGAGAGGTGCCGGAGGGAAAACAAAACGGCACAATAAGGCCACCCGTGTTGCCTTCAAGCAACCGACTTGAATAGCCATGGTGGTTACGGTGACACAAAATAGACTGTTCGCCCACTCAAAGGCATAATGTCGTGAGCTCGATTCTCAGCAACCGCTTTCAAATGTGGCTGTGGTAAAGGTTTCGGGAGGGTCCACGTAAAATAATCGGTGTGATGGCACTTCCGGATGTTGACGTGATATCATTTGACTTCGGTTGCATGGATTTTGCTTCTTTTCTTATGAAACAATTGCACAATGTAATTTTCAAAGCGAGAAATAGTAATTTTCTACAATTCAAAACAATTCAGATACATATGTTTAATTGGTTAAGGACAATATGATAACAATATAGCAGGGAAAAAGTAAAACAATTATAAATAGGAGAAAGTGATTATGTCCATTGTAACCAAGACCGGAAGTTTAGTTTAAAAGGTAATAATACAACAGCTAAATATGCTACTTGCGTCAGGTAAACATAGGGGATGAGGTTGAGGGCCGTACAGCCGCGCACGTACTCATACAGCAAAGGTCATGGACAACGGGAGTTCAACAAACGCAGTCACACGACGGACACAGTGTCATAGAACATTCTGCGGATTTATTTATAAATTATACAAAACAAACTCAACTTTACAAGGTATACGAATATGAACAAAATAATCATAAATGTTTGCAATGTGCATAATAAATGAAAAGCTAATTCGTTGTGACAGTACTACATTGTATCTATGCATATGCTACCATAGTGATACAATAAAATGTGTGGCGCACAGTTCCACGTTGCCGCTACAGTTTGAAGCAGTAATATGGGTAGCTCAGGGTTAAGAACTGAGGTTTTTTTAGGGTATGTATGAGTAAGAATGGTTCTAATGACACTGGAAAGGCTGTTTCAAACTGGTTTAATGACTCGATCCTAAAATTCTTTGTATGCAATCGTGCCTTATTTGCAACAAATAATGTAATTCACAGAATAAACACTAGACAAAAGTCTAATATCCATTATCCCAGTGCTAAACTTTCTTGCTTTCAGAAAGGTGTGCATTATGAAACTATCAAGATATTTGGCGCACTTCCTAATGTTCTTAAAGAAAAAGTTGACAATTTCGGTGCTTTTAAAGATGCTGTTAGGGAGCACCTTTGCTCAAAATCTGTTTATTCTGTACAAGATTATCTGAATGACAAATTATCCTGATAATGCTTCTGTAGTTCTGGAGTAGTATATAACTGTTCCAATTACTAATAAATTTTGATGCATGTTGAAAGTTTATTTTTATGTATATGTATTTAATAAATAACAAGAATGGTATTCATTGCAAAAAGGTTGAGACGTACTGGCATAAGCCAAGTGAGAGCTGGTTTAAAAAGTGTTTCATTTTGTATCATATATAATTATCCCTGATTTGTTTTCTATATTGTTGTTCATATTGTCTGTATACTATAATATGTGTCTTATGTTAACTTTTGTACATATATATGCTATTAAACTTTATACCTCTGGACATGTTCAATGTTCACAGCCTTTTCTGGTTACAAGTGAACCTACTGAACGCAAATCAATCTAATCTAATTTAACCAAATCATTACATCACAATTGAAGTGCCGACCAAGGATTACCAATATCAAGAGTTACTGAAGGTGGAATAATTATTACGCGATAATACTTAGTTACGTATAAACCGACAAAGATGTTCTCTCAACACTTCTGGTCCACCTTCGACCAAGGCTGAGGTGATGACTTTCTTAATCGGCCCCAAGCCACGAACTGAGTGACCTCACAGCTGCGCGTGGGTATGTATCTTCCACTTCTGGGAGTCCTGTTTTAACAAAAAGATTCCCTCTGTGACTATTTTGTCCATTGTGATTATTATTCTCTCTCATGCCATTATTAAGGTTCCGAAGTATATCCTTTTCTAACAAAGTCAAGTGCTATCCATTCAGAAACCTTTTTCTCCCGTGTCTTTTGTTACACAACTCAACCAACTACATCTGGTCGTGTGGTAACAAATATACAATACTACTTTGAAATCAATTACGATTCTTTACTCACTGCAATTCTTAAGGGTATGTATGACTGAAATTTCATGAAAATCGTGAAAATAACGACTTTTTTATTTTAATTCTATAAAATAATTTAGACATTCCCGAATGTGAAAAATGCATAATTTGCCTCCGGACGCCATTTTAAATGCTTATTTAAATGTCGGTGGCCTTTAAAGTCTGTCAGAGTCACGCCCTCTTTAGCCTACATCCACATTCTTTGTCTGTTTTCCGTTCTTAAATTTTCAATTCAAGAAAAGAAAAATAAGGCTTTCAGACAAAATAGTTCCTAAAATGTTGCCAATATATCAGAGGCTGGCTCCTACAATATTACTAGAGAGGTGCAGAACAGGAAAAGCACAGAATGCCAATGAATCTTTGCATCGTGTCATATGGAATAAGTGCCCAAAGGAAGTTTTCATATCAAAAAAAAATTGGATCTTGCTGTTATTAAAAGCATCAGTGAGTTCAACATGGGTAGTCTTAAGTCATTGGAGCTGCAGCGAAATATCAGAGGTGAAAGTGTAGTAGA
>CM060951.1:8234798-8374937 GCA_030765055.1 Mantis religiosa
TAAGTAAGTAAGTAAGTAAGTAAGTAAGTAAGTAAGTAAGTAAGTAAGTAAGTAAGTAAGTAAGTAAGTAAGTAAGTAAGTAAGTAAGTAAGTAAGTAAGTAAGTAAGTAAGTAAGTAAGTAAGTAAGTAAGTAAGTAAGTAAGTAAGTAAGTAAGTAAGTAAGTAAGTAAGTAAGTAAGTAAGTAAGTAAGTAAGTAAGTAAGTAAGTAAGTAAGTAAGTAAGTAAGTAAGTAAGTAAGTAAGTAAGTAAGTAAGTAAGTAAGTAAGTAAGTAAGTAAGTAAGTAAGTAAGTAAGTAAGTAAGTAAGTAAGTAAGTAAGTAAGTAAGTAAGTAAGTAAGTAAGTAAGTAAGTAAGTAAGTAAGTAAGTAAGTAAGTAAGTAAGTAAGTAAGTAAGTAAGTAAGTAAGTAAGTAAGTAAGTAAGTAAGTAAGTAAGTAAGTAAGTAAGTAAGTAAGTAAGTAAGTAAGTAAGTAAGTAAGTAAGTAAGTAAGTAAGTAAGTAAGTAAGTAAGTAAGTAAGTAAGTAAGTAAGTAAGTAAGTAAGTAAGTAAGTAAGTAAGTAAGTAAGTAAGTAAGTAAGTAAGTAAGTAAGTAAGTAAGTAAGTAAGTAAGTAAGTAAGTAAGTAAGTAAGTAAGTAAGTAAGTAAGTAAGTAAGTAAGTAAGTAAGTAAGTAAGTAAGTAAGTAAGTAAGTAAGTAAGTAAGTAAGTAAGTAAGTAAGTAAGTAAGTAAGTAAGTAAGTAAGTAAGTAAGTAAGTAAGTAAGTAAGTAAGTAAGTAAGTAAGTAAGTAAGTAAGTAAGTAAGTAAGTAAGTAAGTAAGTAAGTAAGTAAGTAAGTAAGTAAGTAAGTAAGTAAGTAAGTAAGTAAGTAAGTAAGTAAGTAAGTAAGTAAGTAAGTAAGTAAGTAAGTAAGTAAGTAAGTAAGTAAGTAAGTAAGTAAGTAAGTAAGTAAGTAAGTAAGTAAGTAAGTAAGTAAGTAAGTAAGTAAGTAAGTAAGTAAGTAAGTAAGTAAGTAAGTAAGTAAGTAAGTAAGTAAGTAAGTAAGTAAGTAAGTAAGTAAGTAAGTAAGTAAGTAAGTAAGTAAGTAAGTAAGTAAGTAAGTAAGTAAGTAAGTAAGTAAGTAAGTAAGTAAGTAAGTAAGTAAGTAAGTAAGTAAGTAAGTAAGTAAGTAAGTAAGTAAGTAAGTAAGTAAGTAAGTAAGTAAGTAAGTAAGTAAGTAAGTAAGTAAGTAAGTAAGTAAGTAAGTAAGTAAGTAAGTAAGTAAGTAAGTAAGTAAGTAAGTAAGTAAGTAAGTAAGTAAGTAAGTAAGTAAGTAAGTAAGTAAGTAAGTAAGTAAGTAAGTAAGTAAGTAAGTAAGTAAGTAAATAAATAAATGAATAAATAAATAAATAAATAAATAAATAAATAAATAAATAAATTCTGCTTTATTTTTGTCTCGGCATCTAGAAGCTACACCGAGACCTATTTTTACAATATTAATTATTAACAATACAATTTTACATTAAGACACACGTTATAATTACATTACAAAAAGTAACCTAACTAGCTAAACGGAAAAAGTATATAGAAAGATATTTTACAAACTTTTATTTATTAAATCTCACGTTACTGTCCTATTACGTGTCTAAGTCACTAAGGTCTTCTAATTTGTGCAGCCTGATTTCAAACGTCGGCCTGCAGTACTTGGTTATAATGTTCCCTTATACCTTGTTGTTTATGTTTCTCCATAATTATAATGGGAACCTTCCCTGCTGCCGTTTCAAGTATTTTGAAGTCATTTGTGTTTCTAAATACGTCCCCACATATTTACTTTCTAGCTGTTTCCTTTCTTCACGTAAAATTCCATCATATTTTTGACATTAAAATAGGGCTTGTTCTGGAGTGTCTTCTAAATTACATCGATCACAATTACTGGTGTCACACCTTCCTATTTTCTTAAAGTACACATTATATGGTCCATGTCCCGTTAAGTATTGGATGCCTAATCTTGTTGGTACTATATCTTTTAATTTTAATCTTTTATTTGTATTGGGATATAAACTATAAGTTCTTCTTCCTTGAAGTGAGGTATCCCATTCATGTTGCCAATCTCTTAAAAGCTTCCTATTGATTTCTGCTTTATTCCTACAATTTTCAGTTATTTGATGTTCAATTTTTAAGAAATCTTTTGTTTTGAGCCAATAATTTGCTTCTCTGTTTTACTACTAAGCCTATAGGCCAAATTACCAAACATACTAAAAGAGCTAAAGTTTGTGTTGCTGTTACGACTCCTAAGCATCTTATAGTTAGTTACTAACACTCCCCACATGGCAACCTTGGCCTTCGGGGTAACCTCACCCCACCAAGTGATGACCGGACCCATTTCTCAGGTGGATTCACCCAGAGGGCGGTGTCCATTACCTCCGATGATAGGGTGATAGTGAAGATGGCGGTGAGGTGAGAGGACCTACAGCTTTTACCGTGGACTCCGAACCACGTTGGGCATAGGGGATACTTCACGTGTGCTAGACAGAGGTGAAGGCATGGATAGGGCCGACTTAAAATCGCCAACCCCAGAGCCGGGAATCGAACTCGGGACCCTTAGAACGGGAGCCGCGAACGAAACCACCGCGCTACCCCGGCGCCCCCTAAGCATCTTATTAAACCTTGTATTTGAACACTTCTAATTATTTTAATATATTTCTCATATTTTAATCTATTTTACCCTATTACAGCTCCATAACCAATTATCCCTATTATAAAGCTCATGTCCTCAGTCGGGACGAGTTCAAAGAGACGGGCAGTGCACTGCGGAGATATAAACTCTCCGTAACATTCGGGGGTAGGAGACTGACCTCTGGAGAGTTCCTCATTCTTCTACAGCTCTCTTGAGTGTTTGAGAACATTCCGGATAGTGAGTAAGCTATAACTAAGAAAGCCGCAGCTCGTCTAGGACACAGTTGTTAATTGAACTTGGGTGGGCGAACAACTGTGTGAACTGTGTTTGTAGTCGATGACCTTACAAATTGTATTGTGTATGTGACGTTATTCTGCTACTGTCAGGTTGACTAAAGTGTTTCTACGGAAATAAAGAGCAATGTTTGGGGTTAATAACCTTAACTTTTAATTTCACGAACCCACAAAGTCACAGTACTTATTACTTTTGCTGGAAAGGGTGAAAAATGGGACAGGAGCGTCTTTATGAGGCCTAAGGGGATGCAGCACCGAAAACCCCAAATGCAGCAATTTTCAATCGATTACCTTACAAGTTGTATTGTCTATGTGGCGTTATTCTGCTACTGTCAGGTTGACTAAAGTGTTTCTACGGAAATAAAGAGCAATGCTTGGGGTTAATAACCTTAACATTTAATTTCACGAACCCACAAAGTCACAGTACTTATTATTTTTGCTGGAAAGGGTGAAAAATGGGACAGGAGCGTCTTTATGAGGCCTAAGGGGATGCAGCACCGAAAACCCCAAATGCAGCAATTTTTAACCAATCTTACTGACAGTTTTACCACTTAATTCTGATGTATAGTGGACACAGAATTAAAAATTTGGTTTATATATCCTCAATAGCTTTTGATTAAATAATTTGTGAAGTTCAAAATTTGGGCAAAATTCAAACCACTTCACGCGATGAAAATTTTCAAAATTTTCGTTTGTATATTTCTAAGAATATTCAGATGGTTATGAAGAAAGGATCTGTCATATGATTTTCTGATACTGCCTTTAGTTACATAGGAAAAAATTAGGTATGGAGCGAAAATGATTAAACTTTTGAAAGTTTATATCAATAACTTTAAAAATATAATGAATATTAGAAATTCAAATGATAGAAACCTTTGATTGTATTCTAAGAACATGTGTTGTCAGTTTTATAGGGTCTGAATCAAAACTGCATCGTGTGGAACATTTTGAATGACAAAAAATGTAGAAAAAACTATAACTGAGTTAATCAAATTTTAAAACCCAAGACATTTTCCGTCTAAGCTACATACCTTGAAGTAGACTAAAACCCTCCAGATAGATATGTTGGATCCTTTTGTCTCTTTCATCTCTCTTCTACAGCAGTTTTCTTCAATTTCAGTTTCCTTCCGGATGTTTTAGAAGTTACCTTGGCAGAAATTGATGAATGAAGTAAGCGTGATTGGTCCTTCCGTTGGCTAAGTTTTAGAGATGCTGGTGAAATCTGTGTCCATTATGTCTGACTGCAGCTTGAGTAAGGCAGAACAACCAAAACTGAATTCACTGATGGTTGATGTCATAGCAACCTGAAGTCTCTTCTTTGAAAGAAATATTTCTTTTGGGCAATTATGTCATATCATGCTATGTAAACTTTCATTTGCATTTTGTGTCTTAGCCAATGTACATCTCCTTAGAATTTCATCTGATGCCAGCCAGACATTAATTTTCGTACCAAATCAGGGCCCAAGTATATTCCCATTGTTTTGTTATGTTTAGGTGTTTCTTCCCTTGTATCGTTTGACCTATTCATGATCCTAAGTATATACACAGTCAACAGGTCAGTTGTTTCAAAGAATGCCTTACCTATAACCTATATAACAGTTATATGCACGTTTTGATGTATAAAATACCTATATAAATGGCACATGGCACACTAAAACTGATCAGTTATACAGAATGTTACAAAAAGGTACGTCCAAACTTTCAGGAAACATTCCTCTCACACAAAGAAAGAAAATATGTTATGTGGACATGTGACCGAAAACGCTAAATTTCCATGTTAGAGCTCATTTTAGTATTTCTCTTAAAATGTAAATTGAAATCATTCGTGCAGACAATTGTCAAATACCCCATTGTGGTTCATGCACGATGGAGCTCCTGCACATTTCAGTCGAAGTGTTCGTACGCTTCTCAACAATAGATTCGGTGACCAATAGATTGGTAGAGGCGGAACAATTCCATGGTCTCCACGCTCTCCTGAACTCAACCATCTTGACTTTCATTTATGGGGGCATTTGAAAGCTCTTGTCTACACAACCCAGGTACCAAATGTAGACACTCTTCGTGCTCGTATTGTGGACGGCTGTTCTCCAGGGCTGCATCAGCGCATCAGGGATTCCATGCGACGGAGGATGGATGCATGTAACCTCGCTAACCGAGGACATTTTGAACATTTCCTGTAATAAAGTGTTTGAAGTCACGCTTGTACGTTCTGTTGTCGTGTGTTTCCATTCCATGATTAATGTGATTTGAAGAGAAGTAATAAAATGAGCTCTAACATGGAAATTAAGCGTTTCCGGACACATGTCCGCATAACATATTTTCTTTCTTTGTGTGTGAGGAATGTTTCCTGAAAGTTTGGCCGTACCTTTTTGTAACATCCTGTATATAAACAGCATGTGGTTTAATGAGAAACACAAGAAAATCACGACCAAGTTAAAAATTCACACAAAAGCAAAAATATAAACAGTATTGTTTGCTTTTAATGTTCTTAGCCAGTGTTTCGTTTCCATGGTGCCACATGTTGTAAGAAATAACCTTACAAGCAACACAAAATTCCACCAGAAACTTTGCTCGCTAATTTCAAATGTCTTAATTTAGTACATTCAATCGAACTGAAATTACAGAATTCTGTGAATGCAAGAGCCGGCATGCAGGTGCACAGTGGCATTTAAATTGTCATGTGAGGGTATCTAAATGCCTGAAACTCATAAATTTAGTTGAATTATGATAATGTAAGGTTAAAAAGCCAATTTCGGTGCTACATTTTCTTAATTCTCGTAGCTGATGTTTGGTTATGACGATGAAGATGATGATGAATGTGATAATGATGATGGTGGCCACATTGTGTTTTCAAGATGCTTTAAATGGTCGTTATTTGTCCTGCAAACCTGGGATTGGGTGTGTCAGTCCTAAGCTGATTTTGGAACCCCCCAAGCGTCTCCTAGGAAGCGGTCAAACTTTGGGCTGATACATACATCACTGTTAAAGCCTTAGATTAGAAAACTTCTACATTGTGAGAGCTCCAGTGATAAATACAGCTTTACCACTAAGCCAGAGCCTTTGCTAATACAAAAGAAATACGAGTTCCTCAGCAGGTTGAAGCCCTAAAGGTCATGCAGTGGCACACACTACTATTTTTATTTTGTCTCTCTCTCTCTCTCTCTCTCTCTCTCTCTCTCTCTCTCTCTCTCTCTCTCTCTCTCTCTCTCTCTCTCTCTCTTCAGATAGCATCCCCAGGTACTCTGCCAAAAACTACTAGCATCCCCATACAAAGACGGAAATAATGGTGCTTTTGCCTTTGTCATTTCTGTTTAGCTGTAGAAAAACTTTCGAGCTCTAAATGGCTTTGTGCTTGGCGAAATGTCCTTCCTGATAATGAGCTTATTTATAAAAGCTTTTTGGAATGTCCGTATGGTTTCAAGCTTTCTGAGGAAGTATATTTTTAAATACTTGCATATAGTTTTTGTCCTGCAAGACGACTTGAATATGTTATAAGAATATGTCGTGATGCTTATATTTTCTGACCCCTTGTCCTTTATTACTGGGTAAATAAGCTATTTTTAAGGAAACTTTTCATTTTCACTACCCCATATATAGCAGGTAATTAATAAGGGGATTTTATAGGAAACGTAAATGTTTAGGTTTCCTGAAATACAAAAAGGGTTTTCAGAAATAGGCCTGTGTGTGTGTGTGTGTGTGTGTGTGTGTGTGTGTGTGTGTGTGTGTGTGTGTGTGTGTGTGTGTGTGTGGTCTAAATACCAAATGTTGTTTTTAATTGCATTTAAAAATGCAACACGAAGGCTGCATTTAACAAGAAAAGTGAGGCAATTCTCAAGGACCTGACAAAGAGTGGTTTGCAACACGTGTTCAAGGACTGGCAGAGACGCTATAAGTGCATTGAAGTTGGAGGGGATTAATCTGGAAACATCATGTAAACATTTTCACATCTGTGAAAGAAATCAGTTCTAGTCTTTATTAGTCAGCTCTTTTATAATAATTTATAATGAAGACCCATCTGATGTCAAGTATAAATTTCGACTGAAAATAAATTTTTGGGATTCAGGTGCCACAACTATTTTATCTAATAAGGGAAGTAATAAACATTTAGAAAGGTGTTGTTATTGAAAGCAATGTTTGGTTGTCAATATTATTTTTGATACAAGGAATTGCAACTTTTGTTCTGTAGAATTAGAAGCCGTTATAGTTTTCTCTTAGAAGGCAGTGGGATTGGAAGTAAAAATCAAGTTCTTGTTTTCTCCTTTCTCATCATTTACCTTCTTTACTCGTATCCTTTTCTTCCGCTTTGAGAGAGAAAAAGCCTAGCCATTCTTTCCTTGTCTTTAGCTGGCCCAGTAATTGGTTCTGGAGAAATGGGGTTGCCATTATTTCTCCTTCCACCCTCTGCAGCATCCACGGGGCCTCCATTCCGGTTTCCGCATAAGTACACTGCCACCGAGCCTTTCTGGAAGATAATTAAGAGGTAAAGCTTGTTTCGTCTGCTGTAAATCCGTCTCCATATTCGCTCATTCACTCGCCTTCCGTCATTATCCTCCACGTCTCAAGAGGACATCCCCAGAATGTGACCATGAACTCCGTACTGTTGGTTCAGAAATCAATATTCTAGGGCTTGAAGGGGACACCAAATGACAGAGCTTGCCAAGTATTACTCTCATATGACTATGTACAGTCTCCTGTATGAACTACTCGCAAATACCTTCAGCTGTACTTCAGGTTAACAGAAATATTCATTTCTACAAATTGTCTCATGGCACATTTCCTGTCTTGGCAACAGTAACAGAACGTCTTAAGCTGAAGTAGTACTGCCTTTCTTCACAATGCTATTTCCTTGATATTTGTGTGCAAATTACTAAGAAATTATCATTAATATATACATGAAAATATTCAAACATGTTCTTAAAACCTTTATCTTGAATAATACCTATTATTATTTGAGTATTTTGTACTGATCGTTTGTTATAACTGTGTAGCTTTAAAAAACGCACCGAAATATCAGTTTATTTTTTTTAAAACAAGTATTATGAATAACGTAGTGAATAAAGCTAGCTATAGTGAAACAATGAATATTATACACACATACGAAGCATGGTTTTTAAGTCGGTACCGTTTTGGAATGTAAAAAAACGTGCATAGATATTGCAATAATTTTATTTTTACATGAAAGCCTGTACCTTAATATACTTTTCTACATAATTTCCGTGAATATTGAGGCACTTGTCATTACGTTGCACCAGTTTTTGAATACCCTCCTCATAAAATTCTGCCGCCTGACGTGCTAACCACTGTATCACAACTGTTTTGACTTCGTTATCGCCTTGAAGACGCTGACCGCCCAGATGTTTCTTCAAGTGCAGGAACAAATGATAGTCGCTGGGCGCCAGATCAGGGCTGTATGGAGGATGATCTAGAGTTTCCCATTGAAGAGATTTGATGAGATCTTTGGTCCGATTTGCCACATGTGGACGGGCAGTGCCATGCAGCAAAACTATACCCTTACTAAACTTGGCACGTCTTTTGTTCTGGATTGCACGCGCAGATTGTTCAATGTCTCACAATAAGACGCTGCATTTATTGTCTCATTACGGGGCAGAAACTCCACTAGCAATACTCCTTTTCTGTCCCAAAAATCTATGCACATAATTTTACGGGAGAAATTGTTTGCTTAAACTTCACTTTTGTGGGTGATGATGAATGTCGCCATTCCATGGATTGTTTCGATTATGGTGTGACGTAGGCCACCTATGTTTCGTCACCAGTAACAATTTGGTCTTAAAAATCTTCACCTTCATTGTGGTACCGCTCAAGGAAAGTCAATGCACTGTCTAAACGTTGGGTTTTGTGCAAATCCGTCAACATTTTCGGAACCCAACGTGAACACAATTTCCGGTACTTCAAGTTCTCGGTCACAATGCGATACAAAACACTACGAGAATATTGAGGAAAATAGTCGCACGATGATGAAATTGTAAAGCGTCTGTTTTCTCTCACCTTTTCGACCACTTTCTGCACCAAATCTTCAGTATCGACCGAAGGACGCTCACTCTGTTTTCATCATGCACATTTGTGCGGCCATCTTTAAATGCTCTCACCCATTTCCTTACCATTCCACCACTCATAATGTTTTGTCCGTAAACTTCACAGATCTCACGATGAATATCGATCGGTTTTACGCCTTTAGCACTAAGAAATCGAATAACAGCCCGTACTTCACAATCGGCGGGACTCACGATTGTCGGAGACAGCTTAAACACTCAGTAACCAACGTATACAATGAAGAATCGGACTGTAATGGCGCCAGTGCATAGACAAAGGATGTAGGTAACCAGTGTGCATGCGTGGAACGCCGGCCGTAGCGCCGCGGCGGCGGAATCGCAAAACGGTACTGACTTAAAAAACATGCCTCGTAACAATTTGTAACAAAAACTTCATTTAACTCAACAAAATGATGTTAATTCTTCTTTCTAATTAAAGTCGAACTCTTGTCCGCATCGTCAGTCAAAGTAAACCAGAGGAGAAAACACATACGTCGTTAAGGAAGTTACTTTGTTGTATGTTTCTCAGTATTACCAAAATCTGAAAACGAAACCAATTTAAAAATATAATCAACTACTGGAATTTCAAAATTTTTACGGGATGGCTCTTTTTAAAATAAATATTTTTTCCCAAAGCATTAAATCTATCGAGGCATTTAATTGTTTTAACAATTTTACTTCAGGATTTACTTCGTAGTTAAATGACAAAAAATGATCTGCTACGGCCGATTTATCAGTTAAAAACTGATTATATCAGTTATCTGTGGTTTTCTTTGACTGAAGATGCGGACAAGATTTCCTGAGATAGATTTGAATTTTAAAGCAGAATTATCATTATTTTCTTAAGTTAAGTGAAGTGTTTGCTACAAGTTACTATATTTGTACAAGTATTATGAATCGAAAGAAAAAATCCCTTCATATTATTATTCTTTTGAGTATTATTAATACATACAAAAAATTCATGTTTTTGTTGATTAGTATTTTTTTTAAAAAAAAAGGGTACGGGAACGTCAAAAACTGCGAAACTAAGAAAAATAGTTTTAATGTTTACATATTGATTACTGACTTCTCATATGAGTCAGAACATTCCTGCTGCATAGTCTTGACCCTCTGTATTCTCACTTGTTGTTTTCAAGTTGGTCTTCATTTGTCTTGCCTTCTTGGCCAGTTCCTCCATCATTTTATCTGCTTTCAGGACCCGCAGGTCGTCAGTTTCTGAATATGGCCAGTAATTACATAATTAAAGAGTTACAACCCTAAAATGTAACAAGTTCAGTAACAGATGACAATATCTTAGCCATATTGACTTCGCCAAACCTAACCTCAAACATTGGCGATGAATGTGAAGTGAAAATTAGTTCTTCAAGGAAAACGTTGCTTTCTTCATTGTGTAATGTTATTGATTACCATTTAACTAAGTTAAATAATTATATTAGATCAATAAGTTTTCATTTGATAGATAGGGAAACTTTGTACTGTGGAAATTCTGTGAAAATGGAAAATGTTGTCATATCAAAGGACAACAGGAAATGAGATGGATTATTAGTTACAGTATCACTCAGTTGCCAAAAGTGTAATATAGAATATACATTTGAAACATCCAGAACAATTGAAAGTGGTACAGAAGTAAATGTAAGGTTTGCTTATGACTTGAGAAGTATTGACAAGGGAATTGAGGTAAGTAAGACATTTACTGCAGTTCTCAATTTACCAGCCTCCCCCCACAGCCAAATTTAACAAAATAATTAATAATACCATAGATCAAGTGACCATGGAGTCTAGGAAGAAAAGAAGGAGTGAAAAACGAAAGAGGAAGGATGCTGATAATGAGAAAGATGCAAAATATGGATCTGGTTAAATTCTGAGGTGTAGTTCCAATAAAGCAAAGCTTAAATGTTGTTTTTCTCTGTTTTATTTGTTTTTAAATTGGGTGCGCTCATCTGAAAAACTTCTGAAGTAACAAGTCTACATTTTTCTGGCATTAGAGCAATTCTTAAATTGTTTTTTAAAAGTATTTGAAGAATGATGTACGGAAATCTAAATGTTTTAAAAAAATCTGTAATAGTTTTGGAAGTAATTGAAGACATATATTTAAGAAATCACATATCCTTTATCAAAACTTCAAAATAAGACTTATTATAGATATAGTAAACATATCTCTAGCGTTCCACCGCGTACAGGGTCGCGGGTTGGAGTCCCGCCTTGGGCATGGGTGTTTATGTGTATAGTGTATAGGTACGAAAATACAGAAAACAGATAGGAAAATAGGTAAATAATAAAAAACGGTTAAATAAGGAAAAGGAATTCATATATTCAATATTCATATATATATTGGTATATATTTTTTGTGGAAATTAAAAAAAACACAAAAAACCCAAAGTCATGACCGGGATTTGAACCGTGGATCTCCTGGTTTCCGTCCAGTCGCTCTTACCCTTTGAGCTATCATGGCCATCGTCCATTCTAACACTAAATTATTAATTTGACTCTTATTTCCCCGGTAGACCACTAGGGGCTCTCGCATCCAAGATACATCATTTGTGGCGACTTACTTTCGTAAGTACTTAAGTCCCAGGGTTCATCATTATTATTTTAGTTAATTGATGGAATTGATGGAAATTAATCATATCTATCAAAAACCTTAGCCTATATGGCTAGTGTGAAGAAATGATAAATTTCCATCAATTAACTGAGATCTATTATATTTAATGAATTGCGAAAGTGTTGTAAAAAGCAAGTGAAAGTTCTAATTCATACGTTCAGTTGTTCTGAACGTTATTCTCATTTTAACATTGGTGAGATAGATTGCTAGGACTCCGCGTAAGTCTACTCTGTTCTTATTTATAAAAACTATTTGCACAAACATTTATCTGCTATCGCCATATCAGAAGAACTTTTTTCAATTGGGAATTAGCAACAGAAAGCAATTTGAATGTATCACATATCAATTTCCAATTTCTAGTTCGCAATGACGTAAATCACATTCATTTATACGTTTTGGAAAGAATTTTAGCATATATGCAAAGTTGTTCATTTATTTATATGCAAAGGTATACTCTCGAATTACATTCATGTATTTTCCAAAATGTTTTACGCTCGTCGGAAGTTTGAAATAGAGAGAGCGCATGCAATTCAGCGTTCCCAACATTACAGTTATGCTAAACTGCTCGAGAGGCATTCGAACGTGAAGGAAAATCGAGCGAAAATTAATATTACAGTTATGCTGCTCACAAAAGCGCACTTCCATTTACATTCCGTTTATGGAGTTATGTGAAGTTTTGGTAAAAAGCTTAAACCATACTCTCTCTCTCTCTCTCTCTCTCTCTCTCTCTCTCTCTCTCTCTCTCTCTCTCTCTCTCTCTCTCTCTCTCTCTCTCTCTCTCTCTCTCTCTCTCTCTCTCTCTCTGTACTCTGAGGAACACGCTTGTAACGAAACCGAGGAAGAGTTAATATAAGGCTCACAATGATTTCAGATTAACTTGACGGAATTTATGGCATTTTAAGGTTAACTATAAAAATTATATTAAATAAACTTTGGAACATCAGTGTTTCTCATTGAATACCTAGTGAACTGACTTTAAGTTGGGAGCGAACGGAGTTTTTTCAAAAATTGAAAATTTCTAGAAGTAATAATTGTATAAATATTATAAGCAGAAGCATTATTAACAGTGAAGTATTCTTCATATTTAAGTTTGATTTATGAGTCACTATGTTTACACTCAAACTTCACTTACTTGTTGTATAATTGAAACGTTTACAAGATCATTCGATCTCATCCTCAGCTCTTTGGTGACTAAATTACATAAAGAAAACTAAATTACATAAAGAAAAATGAATACAACCCAGTTCTACATCAACTAGCTGCCTTTAGAAGTATAATTCACCGGCTATACAACATCCCACTGAGTAAGGATGAATTTTTAAAAGAACAACAACACATAAAAGACATAGCGGTATTAAATGGACTCAACCCAGCCATCATAAGGAACATGATGAAGAGAAAAGAAAAACTGAAGATAAGATCAAACAATACCACTCCCACACCACTTAAAAACACAAATTGGCAATATAGAAAATTCACCTACCATCCATGGGCTTTTAGAAAATTTGAACGAATCTTCAAAAGACTAAACTGAGGAACCTGCTAAATAAACCACTGAAAAATACAATCCCTAACAATTTAAAATCAGAAATTTATCAGATTAATTCTGAAACATGTGAAAAAAGCTACATAGGAAAGAGTAAGAGAAACTTGTTAACCAGGCAAAAAGAAAACCAGAGGAACATTAAGTTGCAACAAACAGAAAAATCTGCAGTTTCACACCATTTTTGGACAGAAAACCACAACATTGGCCACAACATTAAACTGTTAAAATCTTTAAGTACACCCATAGAATTGGATATTTGGGAAAAAATATTCACTAACAAAAACCGCGATAAAGTTATAAATTTTGAAATCGCGGCATTGAATGAAGCATTAAAACTTAGTGCACCTAACACCAGATGGCAGAGTGATCGGAGCTCCGTAGTAGTGGAAGAAGAGGAAGGTTCATTTAGTCACCAAACAGCTGAGGATGAGATCGAATGATCTTGAAAACGTTTCAGTTATACAACAACAAGTAAGTGAAGTTTGAGTGTAAACATAGTGACTCATAAATCAAACTTAAATATAATAATTTTATATTTGCTCAATGGATATGAAATTTACCATTCAAATTATTTGTATTCGATTATAATTTCAGATCACATATTTTACATTTAGGGTCTTCTGGTCAATACAAATCACATTTCTTTGTTCAGAGAAATATTTAATGAATAATATTGTGGGACAGGAATTCTTTATCCGTTGTTAATTTGCCTCCATCTTAACAGACACACGTTCGGGCGTAATTTGGTGCGGAATTTCTATGTTTGAGGTGGAATGCACGTTGACTTTTCGAAGCTCCACGTCGAGAAACCAGATATAACAGAGTTAATTCGTTGTATTTTGAGTTGTTTCTTGATGATTGTGTTTGATTAAATAAGAGTAATGAGAATCTTGGTTTCAGGCGTGATTCGGGATACAGTTTCGGTGAAGTCAAACTCTGTAACAATTTAATTGTATTATTTGGATTACAATTTAATTAAACTTCCTTTCCCAATCACTTGCAGGTTACTTTAAACATTTCGATAAATTCTTTCTTTATTATACAGGATGTTACAAAAAGGTACGGCCAAACTTTCAGGAAACATTCCTCACACACAGAGAAAGAAGATATGTTATGTGGACATGTGTCCGGAAACGCTAAATTTCCATGTTAGAGCTCATTTTACTACTTCTCTTCAAATCACATTAATCATGGAATGGAAACACACGACAACAGAACGTACCAGCGTGACTTCAAACACTTTATTACAGGAAATGTTCAAAATGTCCTCCGTTAGCGAGGTTACATGCATCCATCCTCCGTCGCATGGAATCTCTGATGCGCTGATGCAGCCCTTGAGAACATCCGTCCACAATACGAGCACGAAGAGTCTCTACATTTGGTACCGGGGTTGTGTAGACAAGAGCTTTCAAATGCCCCCATAAATGAAAGTCAAGAGGGTTGAGGTCAGGAGAGCGTGGAGGCCATGGAATTGGTCCGCCTCTACCAATCTATTGGTCACCGAATCTATTGTTGAGAAGCGTACGAACACTTCGACTGAAATGTGCAGGAGCTCCATCGTGCATGAACCACAATGGGGTATTTTGACAATTGTCTGCACGAATGATTTCAATTTACATTTTAAGAGCAATATTAAAATGAGCTCTAACATGGAAATTTAGCGTTTCCGGTCACATGTCCACATAACATATTTTCTTACTTTGTGTGTGAGGAACGTTTCCTGAAAGTTTGGCCGTACCTTTTTGTAACATCCTGTATTTAAACAGTTCTGTAAATATTGCATAACAGTTCTTGATCCTTCACCACTATTCATCACACACAGGATTACAAAACGTCTCTACCAAGATTATTGATTTTTCGTAACTATCGTTACCCGTATCTTAATTTGTGATTGGCCGATTTAAGTCAACGTCACAAAATTACGTCATAAAATTATTACTACGGCCAATCGGAAAATGACATATATATTTACTTGTTTAAATTACAAAATATACTTACATAATCATTTTTTTATAAATTTATAAACTTTTCATACGTTTTCTAAATATGACTCAAAACTACTGTTACAATTCGATGGTTTGGTATGTTTTGGTGAGATGTAGTTAACGGAGAGGCACAGAAAGTAAAGATTTGAATAGTACATCATGCATATGTGTAAAAGTAATGCCCGATTTCACCAAAAAATGTTAAGACTTAACACGAGTTTAGCAATAGCTAAAACAAAAATTGCATTTCACCAACAAGTGTTAGCGTAACACTCGTGTTAAATCTCATGTTAAACTAACAAGACGAATTTCTAATGTTAAGTCCCTAACAGTTGTAAATATTCAAGATGGCGGGCATGAACTCAGCTGTTGGTGTGGATTTGCTATATTTAAGACCGCCTAAATGACATTCATAATAGAGTACGGCCTATGAAGAGAAATGATTTTGAGGAACTATCCAAAAAAATTGTTTTACGGAGGTATAGACTGTCGAAACTTGTTGCTATGAAGGTTACTGCGGAAGTACAAGAGAGGCTAGAACATGCATCGAAAGGAATATGGCGATCTCGCCTTTGCTTCAAGTATTAGAAACCCTGCGATTCTATAATTCACTGAATTAAATTGATAATACATTGTCCTCTTCCCGTCTTGAAACGTTCAAGTCACTTGTCCTTCACACCTCGTTTTAAATTTACGTAATACTGAGTTAGAACATGCATCGAAAGGAATATGCCGATCTCGCCTTAGCTTCAAGTATTAGTAACCTTGCGATTTTATAATTCACTGAATTATGTGGATAATACATTGCTCACCTCCCGTCTTGAAACTTAAGGCACTTGTTCTTCGCACCTCGTTTTAAATTTACGTAATACAGAGTTAGAACATGCATTGAAAGGAATATGACTCTCTTGCCTTAGCTTCAAGTATTAGTAACCTTGCGATTTTATAATTCACTGAATTATGTGGATAATACATTGTCCACCTCCCGTCTTGAAACGTTTAAGGCACTTGTTCTTCGCACCTTGTTTTACATTTACGTAATACTGACAAGTTGTTTGGTGTTTCTAGTAATGACACTTACATTTGAATTAAATTCGTTTCCAATATTTTCCCCACGACATCTTTCTCTTTTACATTCACTGCATCCGTCCTTTTATTTTCCACAAACCACTATCCTTACACTTCGTCACCATTTCAATTAACAATTCTTTCTCTGTCGATGAGAAATTTGTCTCACGGCTTTATTTATGATTTTGTTCATCCGCCATTTGTGCAGACGAAAATGAAAACAAAAGCGCATCGTAATACGTTCAGAAAATCATCCATAGCCTTTTATAGCTGTGATATTTACAAGTTTCTTGGCGTTAACACAGGTGTGTTAACATTTTAAGAAAACAGGTTGGTGAAATGCAAGAAATTTAACATTAGTTTTAGCGCTGTGACAATTGTTACGTTACCTTTGCTAACCTCGATTTTAACATTTGTTGGTGAAATCAGGCGTAAGTGCATTTTAAGGTAAATTTAGACCTCCTCGAAGGTCGTACATATTGCTGGATATATAACAGCTGTGTGTTCGCAAGTTTTTACGTTAGAGTGCGTCTATAGAGTGAGTGATTTATTTTGGTTAGGTGTATCGTGAAAGTGTTGCCATGCAGAGAAATTCGCCAACCGTTTACTGATTCCTTTATATTGAGAAGCTGCGGCAAGAAAAAGAAGCGCAAAGCAAAACTTGT
Organism: Mantis religiosa; assembly: GCA_030765055.1. NCBI lineage: Eukaryota > Metazoa > Arthropoda > Insecta > Mantodea > Mantidae > Mantis > Mantis religiosa. Next base: position 8,251,663 of record CM060951.1, read on the forward strand.
AGAAGCAATAGCGAGGGGTGGTGAGGGGAAAGTGTGTGGCATGGCGGGCGGCAAGGTTTACTTAAGGCAAACTGACGAGGTGGTTAAGGACGCCGTGGGCACCGAACAAACCCTCTTCTCTCATCCCCAACCAAGGGGGTGGCTTTCTAAATTAAATTGGATCCAATCGAGCAGGGTAGGAGATTGTGGCGAACAGTCTCCCGGGAAATTTTTGTTCTGAAACATGAATCCATGCGCCAAAGAAATCAAGTTCGGTTCGCTACAACCTCCTCCCCCTCCTAATAGCCGATTACAAGATGTGTCTGTGAAATAATTATAGAATTCCCAGGAAATCACATTCCCACATTGCCTTTTACTTCCTTCTTCAATAGCGATGGTATTGCATTCCCCCATCCTACAAAAGTACGTGTTGAATATAAACTGCTAAATACATATTTTAACGTACACTGAATCACAAAACAGCGCCTTAACCTTCTCTAATATGTTCCTAGTAGGGTGAGAAATTATTGCATTCCAACTAAAAATTAAATGACGGATATTAACCCAAAAATCATGTTAAGTGCCGCACTGCAAAGTTACTAGATTCTCATTTTTAAAAAAAGACATACCTGAAGGTCATCAATAATGGGACGCGAAGGTTAAAAGGGGAAGGTCGTTGCAATGAAAACGTAAACAAAGGGTGCCAGATTAGATTGACTTGTGAATCACATACTCCTTAGACCAGTTATCGTTAATTGTGTTCGGGAAACCGAGTTTGATTGTCTTCAGTTGCGTTTTGTATTGTTAGCCTACTTTGGGAAAGCACAATTAAAGTACGTTAAGGAAGCTAGACGTAGTAGTATTAGAGGTAGACGAAGGATTCATGGTCCGAGGTAAAGGTCAGCTTATGGTCGGGTGTTACATTGCATATTAACAAGGTACAGAATTTGCCTGTTGTCTTAGGGAAGACGAGAGCTTGCTCCTTGTCAGCGAACAGCTTATTCCAAAAAAAAAAATGACAGCCACATGTCAGTAGATATGCTTACATGAAGCTGTTCCTGTGGGTCAAAATTCCGGCATATTGGCAGCATTGATATGAACATATCAATTAACAAAGTCGTTAATAATGGTATATTGCGTTATTGATGTATACAACCGAGGAATGGGTTGAAAAAAGTACAAACCAAGCTAGTCATGGCCTCGAACCTGCTGGTCTGACGACATATACAAAGAGTGGAGAACGTAGTTTTGGAGGATCGCTCCGTTGCAGACGTCGCCTCCAAAATTGGCATTTCGTCACACAGGCCGGTGCGAGGCTGTGACTCTCTTGGTTTGTTACCACACAATTTTCTGACTTCATTGAACTGTCACACCCAGGAACGTACATTAGACACATCCATGCTACCATCACCACATGCCTCAGTAAACTGTCTTGGTTTGTTGTCACACGATGTTCTGTATTCATTGAACTGTTACACCCAGGAACGTACATTAGACACATCCATGGTACCATCATCACATGCCTCACTTAACTGTCTTCCTTTGTTGTCACACGATGTTCTGTCTTCATTGAACTGTCACACCCAGGAACGTACATTACACACATCCATGTTACCATCACCACATGCCCCACTCAACTGTCTTGGTTTGTTGTCACACGATGTTCCGTATTCATTGAACTGTCACACCCAGGAACGTACATTACACACATCCATGTTACCATCACCACATACCTCACTAAACTGTCTTGGTTTGTTATCACACGATGTTCTGTCTTCATTGAACTGTCACACCCAGGAACGTACATTACACACATCCATGGTACCATCACCACATGCCCCACTCAACTGTCTTGGTTTGTTGTCACACGATGTTCTGTCTTCATTTAACTGTCACACCCAGGAACGTACATTAGACACATCCATGTTACCATCACCACATGCCTCACTTAACTGTCTTGGTTTGTTGCCACACGATGTTCTGTTTTCATTGAACTGTCACACCCAGGAACGTACATTACACACATCCATGTTACCATCACCACATACCTCACTAAACTGTCTTGGTTTGTTATCACACGATGTTCTGTCTTCATTGAACTGTCACACCCAGGAACGTACATTAGACACATCCATGATACCATCAACACATGCCTCACTAAACTGTCTTGGTTTGTTGCCACACGATGTTCTGCCTTCATTGAACTGTCACACCCAGGAACGTACATTAGACACATCCATGATACCATCAACACATGCCTCACTAAACTGTCTTGGTTTGTTGCCACACGATGTTCTGCCTTCATTGAACTATCACACCCAGGAACGTTCATTAGACACATCCATGATACCATCAACACATGCCTCACCAAACTGTCTTGGTTTGTTGCCACACGATGTTCTGCCTTCATTGAATTGTCACACCCAGGAACGTACATTAGACACATCCATGGTACCATCACCACATGCCTCACTAAACTGTCTTGGTTTGTTGCCACACGATGTTCTGCCTTCATTGAACTGTCACACCCAGGAACGTACATTAGACACATCCATGGTACCATCACCGCATGCCTCATTAAACTGTCTTGGTTTGTTACCACACGATGTTCTGCCTTCATTGAACTGTCACAGCTAGGAACGTACATTAGACACATCCATGATACCATCAACACATGCCTCATTAAGGTGTCTTGGTTTGTTGTCACACGATGTTCTGTCTTCATTTAACTGTCACACCCAGGAACGTACATTACACACATCCATGGTACCATCACCACATACCTCACTAAACTGTCTTGGTTTGTTATCACACGATGTTCTGTATTCATTGAACTGTCACACCCAGGAACATACATTAGACACATCCTAGTAACCAACACCACATGCCTCACTTAACTGTCTTCCTTTGTTGTCACTCGATGTTCTGTCTTCATTGAACTGTCACACACAGGAACTTATATTACCAACATCCTAGTAACCAACACCACATGCCTCACTCAACAGTCTTGGTTTGTTGTCACACGATGTTCTGTCTTCATTGAACTGTCATACCCAGGAACGTACATTACACACATCCATGGTACCATCACCACATACCTCACTAAACTGTCTTGGTTTGTTATCACACGATGTTCTGTATTCATTGAACTGTCACACCCAGGAACATACATTAGACACATCCTAGTAACCAACACCACATGCCTCACTTAACTGTCTTCCTTTGTTGTCACTCGATGTTCTGTCTTCATTGAACTGTCACACACAGGAACTTATATTACCAACATCCTAGCAACCAACACCACATGCCTCACTCAACAGTCTTGGTTTGTTATCACACGATGTTCTGTCTTCATTGAACTGTCATGCCCAGGAACGTACATTAGACACATCCATGGTACCATCACCACATGCCTCACTAAACTGTCTTGGTTTGTTGTCACACGATGTTCTGTCTTCATTGTACTGTCACACCCAGGAACGTACATTAGACACATCCATGTTTCCATCATCACATGCCTCACTGAACTGTCTTAGAAATATTACTCCTGTTATCATGCAAGCTAACCCTTCTCTCTCTTGCGTATTGCATTAATCTACATATGCTTCTCGTCCCCAGTTTCTCTTTATGTGTTTGTAAAACTGTATTATTTCATATTTTCTAGACTTCCCCACATTTCCTGTCTTTCTATATTATCTAATCTGTATTTTACCGATTTACCCATATGGCTTGTATTCTTTCTTCTAATCTTCATATATATCCCATTCCTATTTTTCCCATAGTTCCTCCTATCTCTATTTGAGTTCTCTAATCTTTTTTGCTGTCTCATGCATAATTTCATTAAGTTCGCCTTCTTCTTTAGCCAAACACATATACCAGACCGTTATTATTCTTTCCATTATTATTCCATTACTTCTTCTCTTTCCTAATTCTACTTGATAAAATTTAAGTTACGCATGAACTTTTATACAATATTCTGTTTGTTTAAATTAAGCTAATTAGGAGTCGGTTAATGACTCTAAACAACACTTACTTTTAAATTTTCCCGGAACTAGTTTCAGAGGCCTTCCCTCTATCTTCAGCCGGACATCGACTGGTTCTCATTGGTGTAGCTGGCAATATTTTGTCATCGGTCTCCTCTGGTGGCGGTTCGAGGAACTTGCTGAACAAATCTTTCTGGGGGATGTCTAAATTAAATACTTTGTTCCTATTTTTTGAAATAAAGACTTGTTCCCATGTGGACAGTTCTTCTTTTCCTGTTGTATGTTTTAGTAATTTTGGTTCTGGATTTATGTTGTGGCTTTTTTCCCAAAAAATGCGTGGCAACTGCTGATTTTTCTAATTGTTTGTATTTTATGTTCCTAAAGTGTTCCTTTGCTCTTGTTTCTAAATTTCTTTTGGTTTTTCCATATAAATTTGACTACAGTCACAGCATTCAATTTGACATATACCAGATGTTTTGTTAGATGGAATGGCATCTTTGATGTTTGAGCAAATTAGCTTTTTTAAGGAGTAATGATTCACTGGAGCTTGTTGAATGTTTTGTTTTTTGAAGACTTTTTTGATTTTATCAAAGGCCCATGGATGGTAAGTGAATTTTTTGAAGATCATTTTAGTTTCTGTAGCTGTGAGGGTTGTGGTTTCCTTTAGTAGTTTCTTCTTTTCTGCTAAGTTCACTTTTTTGTCTACTAGTGATTTGGGAAAGTAATTTTTCTGTGGTATTTCAATAATTTTGTTGTATTCTATTTTGTATTCTTCTGCTGTGAGAGGGATGTTCACCAGCCTGTGTGCTAAACTATTAAAGATTGCCTGTTCGTGGGATCTTAGATTGTAGCCATTAGCTTTTATGTAGTTGTCTGTCTGTGTTGGTTTTCTGTAAATGCCAACGTTTATTCTATTTTTATTTCTGATTATTTTTAGATCTAAAAATTCAACTCATTTTCAAAATTCGATGGCCTAAGCATCAAAAACACCTATGAACTTATAGAACACATTAAGGATACTGAACTAAATGAAGAGGACACACTAGTCTCATTTGACGTAAAATCACTGTATCCCAGCATACCAGTTAAACAAGTCCCAACATTGATAGAAAAATGGCTCAAATCACTTGAAATGTCATCACTTGAAATTTCAGATTACATCGAACTTACCAAACTATGCATAGAACAGAATTTCTTCCAGTTTCAAACAAAATATTTCCATCAAACTTCTGGTTTAGCAATGGGAACCCCTTATCACCCTTCCTGGCCGATCTGTACAGGAGTGCACTAGAAATAGGGATCACAAATGGTTTCCCATGGATATTCAAACTCTGGCAAAGATATGTAGATGACATATTTGCCATAGTGCCAAAAACACATCAGTGATGCACTAAAACTTTTAAATATTCAAGAGAAAAGCATCAAGTTCACTGTAGAAGTTGAAAAAGACGAGTATTTGCCATTTTAGATCTAAAAATGATCATAAATAAAAATAGAATAAACTTTGGCATTTACAGAAAACCAACACAGACAGACAACTACATAAAAGCTAATGGCTACAATCCAAGATCCCACAAACAGGCAATCTTTAATAGTTTAGCACACAGACTGGTCAACATCCCTCTCACAACAGAAGAATACAAAATAGAATACAACAAAATTATTGAAATAGCACAGAAAAATGACTTTCCCAAATCACTAGTACACAAAAGAGTGAACTTAGCAAATAAGAAGAAACTACTAAAGGAAACCACAACACTCTCAGCTACAGAAAGCTAAAATGATATTCAAAAAATTCACTTACCATCCATGGGCCTTTGATAAATCCAACAAAGTCTTCAAAAAACAAAACATTCAACTAGCTCCAGTGAACCAGTACTCCTTAAAAAACCTAAATTGCTCAAACATCAAAGGTGCCATTCCATCTAACAAAAAATCTGGTATATGTCATATTGAATTCTGTGACTGTAGTCAAATTTATATTGGAAAAACCAAAAGAAATTTGGAAACAAGAGCAAAGGAACACTTTAGGAACATAAAATACAAACAATTAGAAAAATTAGCAGTTGCCACGCATTTTTGGGAAAAAAACCACAACATCAATCCAGAATCAAAATTACTAAAACATACAACAAGAAAAGAAGAACTGTCCACATGGGAACAAGTCTTTATTTCAAAAAATAGGAACAAAGTATTCAATTTCGACATCCCCCAGAAAGATTTTTCAGCAGGTTCCTCGAACCGCCACCAGAGGAGACCGATGACAAAATATTGCCAGCTACACCAATGAGAACCAGTCGATGTCCGGCTGAAGATAGAGGGAAGGCCTCTGAAACTAGTTCCGGGAACATTTAAAAGTAAGTGTTGTTTTGTGTCATTAATCGACTGCTAATTAATTTAATTTATACAACAACACTGTTTTCAATACTTCCATGAAAGGATTTACTCTGTTTGTTTGTTTTGACACTTAGCTGCTAAGATGACAAAATTTATTTTGCGACTTACGTGGTTTATCTACTCATAGCCAGAAATGAAGCTAGTCTTCCCATAAATTACACTGTATTAGTCGCTCCGGAGTTTCGCTTAAGAAGTTCAGATTTTGTTATCCTAATGGTGATTACAAACCCGAAATTAGTCTTTCAGGGTCTGGCTCTAATTACATTCTTAGGGGTTGAAAACTTCGTAATTGAGTGAACTGACAAATTCTCAAAGGATGAAGTTTCATTCTGATATTGCTCTCATTTCCGTTAAACTTAATTTAGTGAAAGAAGGATCTCCTGAAACAGATGAACAATCAGAACGCTGTCATTAGTACACGGAATTAGCATTAGAGCTTCGACAACGCTTACTCTTTAGCAATTGGAACACCTTCCTTATGAGAAACCACTCCAACTTAATGGATTAACACGAGGTTGATTGCCAGTGAGAAATTCACTTACATCTGTAACTTATACCATTTATGTAGCTTCCAAAAAGCCGCTTTACTTACATGAAGTAGTTCAGTGTCACTTCAGTTTGATTTTACATTCACTTCAATCAGTAACCACTTCACTTTTGCTGAGGTTTCATTGGACTCTTCGTTAATAGATGTATATTTGTCAGATGAATGACTTATTTTTCTCAATATCGTTACAACAAATTAACATTGATCATTATATGACACACTTGGTAATACGTCAGCACATATATCACGTAGTGACACATTGTAGTGCTGTATAATAAACAGAGATTTCTGTTAACTTGCTTAGGTTGCATTTTTCGAGAGCTGTTCAATAAAGAATGATCATAATTTTTTTACGGTCGTAATTTTTCGCATTAAAATTCAATCTTATTATATTCTGTTAGCTTAATGTGAAACAAATACGCCGTAGTAGTTTCATTGTTGGTACTGCTGGTTCCCGCCTGTAAGAACCAGGCAAGTTCAGACGTGTTCAGTATCGCCTACCGCTGCAATGGAGGTAACATGCAGTTAAAGTTGATGTTAGAGGAAGATCCGGAGTTTCTTTCAATGGTAATCACTGCTGATGAAAGTTGGCTACATCATTTTGATGCTGATAGCAAAGAGCAAAGCTCAGTGTGGAAATCTCCTTCATCAACAACCACCCAAAAAGCAAATGGGTTGTTTCTGCTGGGAAAGTTATGGTCATCTCATTCTTTGACATTCATGGAATGGTTTATCGGCATGTTGTACCTGCACACACATCAGTAACTGGACAATACTACAGAGATGTCCTGAAAACATTGCAAGTCCATATCAGGCGCAAAAGACCGCATTTCCGCAAAGCAGTCCGGATGTGCGGCCGCATACAGCAAATGTTCTTGCTGAATATTTTGCAAAAATCAACGTGAAGTGCATCCCTCAACCTCCCTATAGTCCGGATTTAGCCCCATGTGACTTTTGCTATTTCCTAACTTGAAGAAACGCCTTCGTGGGAGGCATTATCCATCATCAGAAGCAGTGGTGAAGGCTGCGGAGGTGATTTTGAAGGATCTCTCAAAAATGGTTTCCAGCATGTCTTTGAAGACTGGCAGAAACGCTGGGACTAGTGCATCGCAACCAGGGGAGACTATTTTGAGAAGGGCCATTAAAATTATGAGGATGAGTAAAGGTACGTTGTCAAAAAAATTGTGATCATTCCTTTTGCAACAGCCCTCGTATTTTGTACTGTACGTAACTAAGTGTTCATTAATTAATTAATTAATTCATTCATTCATTAATTCATTCACTCATTCATTCGTTCGTTCGTCCGTCCATTCATTCATTTATTCATTCATTCATTAATTCAGGCTTCGCTCATTCAATCGCTCACTCACCCACTCGCCCACTTGACCATTCACCCAGTCACCCATTCACTCACTCACTACTTCTAAAAGTATTTAAGATTTACTTATTTGAAATTCAAATTTTCACATATCTTCCTACAAGTACCTTTAAAACAGAGTTTAGGTAGCTGCAATATATTTACAGATGAGCGCACCCACAGGTTTGAAGATAAAAAACGTGAGAAAAACAGCATTAAAGTTTTTCTATGTTGCTATTACACCTCAGAATTTCTCCAAATCCATATTCTGGAACTTTTTCATAATCAGCATCCCTCCTCTTCCATATTTCGCTCCTTCTCTTCTTCCTAGGCCACACTGTCATTTGCTCTATAGTTTTATTCATTATTTTGTTAAATTTGACAGGGTAAATTTACTGCTAAGTTGAGCACAGCAGTCAATGTCTTACCTGTCTTAATTCCCTTGACAATACTTCTCAAGTCATAAACAAATCTTACATTTACTTCTGTACCACTTTCAAGTGTTCTGGATGTTTCAAATGTATATTCTTGATTACACTTTTGACAACTGAGTGACAATGTAACTAATAATCCATGTTGTTTGTTGGTGTACTCTGATATGACAGAAATTTTCATTTTCACAAAATTTACACTCTACAAATTATGTATATTTATAACGGAAAACTTGTTGATCTAATACCATTATTTACTTTAGTTAAATTGCCATCACTGTCATTACACAATGAAGAATGCATTTTTTTTCTTGAAGAACTAATTTATACCGGTTGCCATAGCGATTTCTTACACCAAAACGACTACTTCTTCCCATCTTGAACACAGCAATAGTAATTCAAAGCATACTAAACAAAGCATGGAAGAATTAACATCAGAAGTACAGATTAATATTCATAGACAAAAGAAGAACGTCGTTTCCTAATAAAGTTGTGCTCCTCAATAAGGTTACAACCAAGGAGAGAACACAGTTACTCATTTCAAAATGAGTCTATTTAGGAGTTTTAAAACTATGGGACAGGAAAATAAATATCGTTATTCACTTCTAAAATCATTACATTATTTTGGAAATAACTCATTTTGCAAATTTCACCCCAGAATGCCCTTCCGGCTACCATTAAATATTATCATTATATTATTTTCTATTCATCATGGACTTCAACACTAGAAGCACCGGCGAGTATGGTCTACGGAGAAGGATTAACCCGTAGTTTTGATGGGTGCGGTTTAATTTGCCCTTTTTAAAATTTGAATGCACACCAGTTATTTGATATTATTCATAAATTAAACAATTTTACTTTTGTCTGAAGAATTACATGGTAAAATGAACGTTTAACCCTAAAAGTTAATTGAAATTAATGCGGTAACCAAACGTAAAATGGACCATTTGCCTTAGCAAACACATGGAATTTTGAATAGCACAGCATATAGTAGAAAAAATAGTTGTGAACCTGATTTCGCTCATTCAAAGCCACCTGCAGTACCATAGCATCTAACATACGTGATTCAGCGTTGTCTAAACATGGTCCACAAACATACTTGATGATAAGTTGTATATCAACTGACGTCTGTTTAGTTTTTTACCTGTTACTGCCTTACAGAGTACCCATGCATTAATAACTACCAAGGCCAACACATTGAAAAAAAAAAAAATCATGCATAAGCAGCCTTTTGATCGACGACGTCAACGCCATGCTTGGTGTTAGTGTAGTACGCCACTGATTTTGGTAGTTTTTATGATATTGTTCATTTATTGTAACTATATGATGCACTGAACTCAAAAGAAACACATTTTTGTTGCTTTTACCCTGATAGAATGTCAGAATGATGTTACCAGACGTTTAAAATACAGTTATGTGCAAAGGTGCTGCAGCAGATTTTGCTGAATGGGGGATTTCCCTTCTACCTTTCTTTACTGTGCCCACAATGTTTCTACTTTTACGCTTCAAGCTTTCTGAAAGGCATTTGTTTGTGAAAATGCACATGTGATATTTCTTCCTGCAAAAACAAAGGGCTGTATAAGACGCTTTAGAACATGCTCTACAAGAGGAACACATATGGGGTGCAGATCGTCATTGCCCAGGTGAGGAAAACCATCACCTGCAAGCCACAACTGTATTCTAAATTTGTTCTGTTTATTGCTCATATATTGAATAAAAGAGCATCTAGACTTGCAAGGAAACAGTTGCTCATCTACAGTAATATTTTGATCGGTACTTGGCCTTTGACAACGTGTCTCCTTGTGATGCAATATGTTGGCGAGGAAATGTTTCCACGTTGGCGCTACAGTTTGAAACAAATAATGTTTAGCTCAGGGTAAAGCAATGAGGTTTCTCTCAGGGTATGCGTATAAATGTATGATAAGGATAGCTTAATGACACTGGAATGCCCGTTTCAAACTGATTCAATGACTGCTTCTTTTTCTCAAAACATCGAACTTGAAGTTGCCGACCAAGGATTACCAATAGATCAGTGTTCAGACAGACTGAAGTTGGAATGCTTATTACTGGATATACTTAATTCGTTCTTCACTTACATATGAACCGACAAATATTTTCTCCCACCTCTTCTTGTCTGTCCTCAACCAAGACAGAGGAGGTGGACCGCCCTAATCGGCCTCACGCTGTGGACTGACTGAATGACACAGATGCGCGTGGGTGTACATGTGACTTTCACTTTCTGGAAGCCCTTATTTAACCAAAGATTCCCTTTGTGACAATCTTGTCCATTGTCATTATTAGGGACCGAAAAATACCTCTTTCAAAATGTCAAATGTTCCCCTTTGGAAATCTGCTAATGACACTGTTTCTTACATTTCTTTTGTTATAACAAATATTCTCCCACAACTGCTATTCGACTCAACTGCCCTTGCAGTGTTGTAACAAAGAACGAACATTCCTTTGACATCCATCATGATTCCTTATACATTGCAACCTTTAATTTCGGTATCACTTGCCATCAAATCTCAAAAACGACAAAATTTCAGCGAATTTGTTTCTGCTCATTGTGTTCCTGAAATATGGCGGTCCCCAGGTATTGGACCATAACAACTACAGCAGAAGGTGTTTTGCACCAACAACTTTCATAAGTGAATTGTTCAACTTGGGCAATAGAGCTTTCTTACTCAACGACAAAGGATCTGCAGAGTGCCGTAAACCAATCTGGAAGGAAATCAACAACACATGTGGAGAGATCCGAAGGCTATGTTCACACCTCCGTGCCCGTCAAGATGACGGATTGCGTTCCTTCTAGTAGGAGTTGCTTGTATCAGTTTTTAGAATGGTCCAAAATGCTTAATTATTTGTGGACGTGTTTGTCAGAAGAATTTATTAAAAGTCGTAAAACATATACACAGGAAATAAGTCTTCCATCAAAATAAGGGGCGTGGTCCTTCTATTGTTAACGCTTTAACACCTTTGTCTGTCATTGAATTTCTATGTTATTTGCACATTCTCTTGTATTATCAATGTATTTAGTAATACGTTAATGTTTATCATAAAGTTCATACAGGAGTAAGTGTTTGTGCAAGAGTAGAGCAGGCCATGTGTATACAGCACACGAGGTCGTTTTAATAATTTTCCTTTGCTTTCTATAAAAATATCTGCAGTGGTTTTAAAGTTAATCAAAGACCACGGCGTGAAAAGCGCTCGTGTTGCCGTTAGCAGGAATTAGGCTATGTCGCTCTTTCTCTATTATTGTACTTCCTCGGTTACACTTGAACTAAAACTACAACCCCAAATGGTTAAATTATCGTGTTGACCTTTCCCAAAATATCACTACACATCATTGTGATTATAGTAAACGTTCTTGTGACGGTCACAACTAATTGGATTTGCGCTGAAGGGCGTCGGGGCGAAATAGTCAAGTGGATTTGTGGACAGCGGGTTGGAAACGAGTGCCAAAATAGTGGCAGAACAAAAGGAGCCCAAATTGCTAATTGAGTCACAACAGTGATCCGCGAACACATACACACGTCATTTAACACTTCACCAAAACCCCGGCGCTATTTATCTGCAAGCCGCTTTTTCCTCAGGCTGTTTACTAATGAACATTATAAATTACAGTCCACGCAGTGTGATTAGGAACCCTACTGCACATGTATCACATCGCAGCTGCCACCACCACTCTAAAGTCCGCTTTAGTGTATTCAATTCTGAAATACAAGCAAGCGGCAAGGTTCCACATGGGGATTGGTGGTGAACAAAGTGACATCAGGATGGTTTTCTCGTGTTTCGTCTAACTGGACCATCTACTTTCTTCAACCTTATTTGATATAAGTTCCTGCATCACTTCTGCATAGATGCCTAGTTGTATGTCCTGTAAAACCTAAATTCTCCATACCAGAGGCTAAAGGAAGAGATAACAATGACAAGACAGATAGATTCAACATGAAAAATTCAATGCCATAACCGGGATTTGAACCACGTACCTCCTGGTCTCCATCCAGGCGCTCTAACCGACTGAGCTACCATGGTCAACTTGCCGTCACGACACTATATTCTCCACGTGACTCGTATATTTCCCAGTAGACCACTAGGCACTCTCGAATTCGAGATACACCGTGTTTCAGATCCCCGCCATGGCACTCAATTTTTCATGTTGACTCTATCTATCTAAAAACCGTAGCCTATATATTAGTAGTGTAAAGAAATTGCCATAAATTAACTAAAATAATAAGAATTAAATGTTGAAGCCTGGGACCTAAGTACCTACGACAGTAAGTCGCCACCACCGGTGTATCTGGAACGTGAGAGTCCCTAGTGGTCTATCACGGAAATAAACGAGAAATGAGTCGTGACGGCAAGTTGTCCATGGTAGCTCAATGGGTTAGAGCGACTGGACGGAAACCAGGCATTCATGGTTAAAATGCCGGCCATGTTATTGAATTTTGCATATTGACTCTGTCTATCAAAGACCTTAGCCCATATACGGCTAGTGTGAAGAAATGATTAATTTCCATCAATTAATACAATTACAAGCAACGTTAAAACAAAGGCAAAAGGAAACTATCGTAAAGGACCTACATATTATTAAAATAGACTATCCATAGATATAAACAGAAAAAACTGCTTCAAAATTTGCACTTCTCCATTTACGGATTAGATTTCTTTTATGTTTATTTAATATTTATTATTGGGATTAGCTAAACACTTGGCACTGACTAAAATTTTTTTCAAAAACATTTATAGTTAAGCCTAACTCAGATAGTCTATCATTTCAGTCTAAATGTCTGTTTAAGTAGTTTGCATTTGCAGCCAGTGTCCATGAAGATCACCACAGCCATTTCAAAAGGAACATCAATAATAACAGTTTATAATCTTCATTTAATTCGGTATCTTACACTAATTTGCATTAGCACTGCTCCTAGCTCACTGACTAGCAACTCAGTCCAATTCACGCCATATATTTACTATATCTAACCATAATGTTAACTGCTTTACAATTTAATAAACACTTCACATATGCAGTTGTATTCACAAAGGTAACTTTTGAGACCCTTAAGTTATCCTCTTGCGTCCATTTGAAGAGGATAGTCATTGCAAAGGATTGCCTATCTGAAGGAATACTGTTCTAAGAAACTTGTGGCGAGAAAAATTTTGCTAAAGATTGTCTGCGCTCTGTGATAGCAGCTAGTCTAGATGTTGGGATGGAAGTTCACTTCTAAACCGTGTAATGGAGCTCAAATCGTGTGATATAAGCCTCCATAGAATCACTGAGCCCCGTAGTGATTAGCTTCCAGCCTTCCCTTCGCAGGAATTCAAACCATTCCCTCTGTAATGCCACATTTCCAGGATTTTTCTGAATTATCCAGTGTAATGATCCTACTATTAGCGATTACTAGTCTCATATTTCTTGAAGACATATTTTTCGAGGACTTCCAATTAACCTCCGTCTTCTAAGTTTATAATTGACAACTTGTTTTGCTATTCTCTGTTCTGCCAATCGATGAAGGTGTTCAATCATATTTCTATATGTTTTATAAATTTGTTTTCTATATATTTCTTTCACCATCCACTAACGATTGAAGTTTACCAACTAAATAAATTCATCTATAACTGCTTTTTCGTGGGCAATGTTTAGAAAACTTTGATTTAGAAAATAAAAATAGGAATAAGCACATTAAACTAAATGTGAGATGTAAATCGTGTAATGAAATCTCCAAATTGTGTATTATATTCTCCCAAAGTTGAATGAGTGTCCTATTATTGGTTAAAACGTTATGGCCTATTGAAATGGTTCAGACTTATGTGGATCACACTGTACTTCTTAATCATCTGGGAACATTCTGCTAAGTCTTCTGAAGTTGCAAGACATGTTGTATAATTCTGCGTAAGTGGCACAGATCCAAACCTCCAACAGAAGGCACGCCAAACTTTTTAATATTCCAGATATATTTCACTAAGTTCTGTGACATGAACCATTTCATAGATGTCATGATGAATGCTTGGTTACCACTTTATTATTATATTAAGATCTTGGAAACTCAATTCATGCTGAGGATTATATGGAAAGGGTATATAATTTTAAAAATTTCAGAGAAGAAAGATTTGAGAACCACTGAGTATCCATAACGAAATGTGCAATTCAAACTTTTTCTGAAAGAATTATTAGTCTAACCATTAATAAGCAATGGAGAGTTAAGTACTCCAGTCTATTCTTATTATTGGAGCTGTCAGTGCAGTTTTAAGACGGAAGTTTGCTGAGGTTCGTATCGATTTTGCTATTCCTTGGGCTTGGCAAAAGATCAACAGCTCTTTCAGGCATACCTCTCCGAGTTGATGAGAGACAGCCTTTCCCTAGGTCAGGGCCAGCCTTTATATACTGTCACAAAGGCAACCAAACGCTTGAATCGCAGCTCTCAAAAGACACCAAAAATGAAAGGTAGAAAAGAAAACGTGATGAGGTGCTCGTTCAGTTATTGTGCAATTCAATATAGAAGATGAATTTATACTTGTTTAATTCAGAAAATCCCATAGCTGTACACTGAATCTTGGAAAATGAGGTTATTACTTCACAAACTAGTGATGCTTACATTCACTTTGGTTTATTTACTCACTCTTCCACGAACTATTACTGAAAACGCCCAAACTTCTGTTTGCTCTACATTAATCGATGGATTCGACTTCATTCCATACTTTGAAAGAGAATAGGAGGATATAGCGTGCAGGTGAGCTGACCTGCAACTGGTGTGTTTGATGTTCCAACATTTTGAATTAATAGTAGAAAAAGGAATGTATTATTCCAATTTGAAGAAAGTATACGTATTTTTAAAATTAATAGTCATAACAAGAATAACTTGGAAATGCATAACTCAAAAGGAAAAGAAAGAATAAGAAAAATGTATAGTTTGATCCATATAAACCCGAACCACTTAAACAGGTCATAACTTTTCAACAAACAAAAGGAGACACGTGCAACTTTGAGAGAATATAATACATAGATGGGATATTTCATTACACTATTTGCACCAAAGGGAAAATGTTGGAAGTGTCCTCCTCCAGCATCTATACATGTTTGTACTCGTCTCACCATATTCTCTGAAGTTTTACGGAGAATACCCTCAGCATTGTTACTTATTTCGGTTCGAATCGATTCCTTGAGAACATCAATTGTCCGTGGCCTATTCTCTATTGTCTACTCTATATTTAGATACCCTTACAAGAAAAACTCCGGTATGTGGGAGGAATCTGGAGGACCACAGAATTTTTAAGATTATTCGATTACTAAAGAAACTGGTTACAAGTTCCATTGTGTCATTGCATGTATGGCACATTGCTCCATCTTGCTTGAAATAGTCTTCTCTCAATTAGGTGTAATCTCCGTTCAATTTTAGAATAAGTATGTGCAAGGGGGGGCTGAAAATAACTGTGCCTCATATTGAAATGGCGCCCCTGGGCTAGTTTGATGGATAGTATCATAAAGTTTAACTCTAGACTAACTGGTATCCATATTAACAGGCCAGTAGCTTGTTTAGTTTTTGAATGAAGCGTTTTAAATCAGACAAGTCTAGGAGTCTCACGAAAATGGAGAAGTTGGAAAAACCAGGAGTGACTAAATACTTCCGTTTGAAAGCCTTAACTCCTAAATAAATCAAGGAGAAAATGTACACTACATAAAGAGACTCTGCTCCTTCATATACAATAATTAAAAGGTTGGTTGTAGAGTTTAAAATAGGCCGTACAAGTACTAGTGATGAGCCTCACTCTGGACGTCCTGTAGAAGTCAAAATTCCAGAGATCATTGAAAGACTCTGCTCCTTCATATACAATAATTAAAAGCTTGGTTGTAGAGTTTGAAATGGGACGTACGAGCACTAGTGATGAGCCTCGCTCTGGACGCCCTGTAGAAGTCACAACTACAGAGATCATTGAAAGACTCTGTCTCTTTATATACAATAATTAAACGGTTGGTTGCAGAGTTTAAAATGGGACGTAAGAACGCTAGTGATGACCCTCGCTCTGGATGTTCTGTGGAAGTTACAACTCCAGAGATCATTGAAAGAATCTGCCCCTTCATATAAAATAATTAAAAGGTTGGTTGTAGAGTTTAAAGGGTGACGTACGAGCACTAGTGATGAGCTTCGCTCTGGACGTCCTGTAGAAGTCACAACTACAGAGATCATTGAAAGACTCTGTCCCTTCATATACAATAATTAAAAGCTTGGTTGTAGAGCTTAAAATGGGACGTACGAGGACTAGTGATGAGCCTCGCTCTGGACGTCCTGTAGAAGTCACAACTACAGAGGTCATTGAAAGACTCTGTCTCTTCATATACAATAATTAAAAGGTTGGTTGTAGAGTTTAAAATGGGACGTAAGAACGCTAGTGATGAGCCTCGCTCTGGACGTCCTGTAGAAGTCACAACTCCAGAGATCATTGAAAGAATCTGCCCCTTCATATAAAATAATTAAAAGGTTGGTTGTAGAGTTTAAAATGTGACGTACGAGCACTAGTGATGAGCTTCGCTCTGGACGTCCTGTAGAAGTCACAACTACAGATATCATTGAAAGACTCTGTCATTTCATATACAATAATTAAAAGGTTGGTTGTAGAGCTTAAAATGGGACGTAAGAACGCTAGTGATGAGCCTCGCTCTGGATGTTTTGTGGAAGTTACAACTCCAGAGATCATTGAAAGAATCTGCCCCTTCATATAAAATAATTAAAAGCTTGGTTGTAGAGTTTAAAATGTGACGTACGAGTACTAGTGATGAGCTTCGCTCTGGACGTCCTGTAGAAGTCACAACTACAGATATCATTGAAAGACTCTGTCTCCTTATATACAATAATTAAAAGGTTGGTTGTAGAGTTTAAAATGGGACGTAAGAGCGCTAGTGATGAGCCTCCTTCTGGACGTCCTTTGGAAGTTAGAACTCCAGAGATGATTGAAAATCTCTGTCCCTTCATATACAATAATTAAAAAGTTGGATGTAGAGTTTAAAATGTGACGTACGAGCACTAGTGATGAGCTTCGCTCTGGATGTCCTGTAGAAGTCACAACTACAGAGATCATTGAAAGACTCTGTCTCTTCATATACAATAATTAAAAGGTTGGTTGTAGAGTTTAAAATGGGACGTAAGAACGCTAGTGATGAGCCTCGCTCTGGATTTTCTGTGGAAGTTACAACTCCAGAGATCATTGAAAGAATCTGCCCCTTCATATAAAATAATTAAAAGGTTGGTTGTAGAGTTTAAAATGTGACGTACGAGCACTAGTGATGAGCTTCGCTCTGGACGTCCTGTAGAAGTCACAACTACAGAGATCATTGAAAGACTCTGTCATTTCATATACAATAATTAAAAGGTTGGTTGTAGAGTTTAAAATGGGACGTAAGAACGCTAGTGATGAGCCTCGCTCTGGATTTTCTATGGAAGTTACAACTCCAGAGATCATTGAAAGAATCTGCCCCTTAAAAGGTTGGTTGTAGAGTTTAAATTGTGACGTACGAACACTAGTGATGAGCTTCGCTCTGGACGTCCTGTAGAAGTCACAACTCCAGAGATCATTGAAGGACTCTGTCCCTTCATATACAATAATTAAAAGCTTGGTTGTAGAGTTTAAAATGGGACGTACGAGTACTAGTGATGAGCCTCACTCTGGACGTCCTGTGGAAGTCCCAACTACAGAGATCATTGAAGACTCTGTCCCTTCATATACAATAATTAAAAGCTTGGTTGTAGAGTTTAAAATGGGACGTACGAGGACTAGTGATGAGCCTCGCTCTGGATGTCCTGTAGAAGTCACAACTCCAGAGATCATTGAAAGACTCTGTCCCTTCATGTACAATGTTTAAAAGGTTGGTTGTAGAGTTTAAAATTGGACGTACGAGCACTAGTGATGAGCCTCGCTCTGGACGTCCTGTAGAAGTCACAACTACAGAGATCATTGAAAAAATTCTTCGTTTAGTAATGAATGACTGAAGTTTAATGTTTTTTTTGAGATACGAGAGGTTGTAAACGTATAAAAAACGTGCAGGTAATATTTTAAATAATGTTTTGAGCTTTTACAAGGTCAGTGCTAGATAAGTACCTCGTATGTTGACATTTTATTTAAAGTTGCAAAAATTTATTTCTATTAAGAATTTGGAGGACTATCGTAGACGTTCCACTGAAATTTTGAGACGTGTTTTTACCATGAATGAAAAGTCAATGTTATCAGCTAACATGGTTATAACTAGTGTTTTCTGCTATTCACAGCGATTTGTTTTATTTATTACTTGGAAAGGAATCACTGGTGACTCCTACGGCAGCTTACAGCAACGTTGGAGTGATCAGGTAAAATGAAAACGACCTCATTTCTCCTTTTTTTCTAATTTAGGTTCTCCAACATTAAGTCATATCTGAGGATTAATGACATGGATGAAATGATGCTCAAATGAGTCCGGGGTCCATATAGCTTGGATTTACCCGACATTCGTCTTTCAGGATAAGGGAAAACGCCGGAAAGCCCTTTTCCAGGTAGCTCATCCTGACCGGGATTTGAACTCGGGACCTCTTGAACGTTAGACAGACACGCTACCATCTACGCTACCGAGGCGGGCACCAATTTATTTCATCGTCCGATATGAGTTGACGTTAAACCAAGTAGATTATTTAAAAAAATACTCCGGAAGTCGTGTCTATTCTCTGTGACATTGGTAACATTCATAAAGAATTTAATACTAACCATACAATAAAATATCCCTTTTTCATTAGTCACTATTTAAACAATCTTTAATGTTTGTCTTGGGCATGCAAAGAGACAGCAATTTTAAAGTGAAGACACAGTGATTCAATGTTTAGTAACTTGACTGTGTGTACAACGAGCAATATGCGAACTGTGAATGCAATGTTATTAAGTTAGCAACATGTTGCCAATGTATGGTTAGATTTGAAGCACACATACACACTCATTACTTTTTGGGGGATAGGACATTTCAGTAATGTGGTGCCCTACACAGCACTCTGCATTACGATACTAAGGGGATTTTGCTAAAACACGCCGCAATGCCTGTTTTACAGAACATTCACTGCAGCCAGAGTAATTTCCCACGGCTAAATCGCCAGTTTCCGTGAACTGCTTTACATTCATTTAAACCGGATAGGCGAGGCGTGCATCAGCTGAGATATGACTAACATTCGGTACACGTGTTTCTCATGTTTGTTTTGTTTTTTATTTGGTTCAGGTTTCGTCCAGCAAGTAGTGGAACTAATTCTTAGTTTCTCCTATGACAATGTTAGCAGAGGGGTCCTATCACTCAACCTTACAGCTTCTTTTGTAGTTTTGACACCGACGGTTGAATAGATAATATATTTATACTACAGCAAGTGATAGAAAATCACACAGAATTCAACACAGAAACGCATCTTTTATTTATGGATTATATAAAGGTATTTCATAATATTAATGCCCGATTTCACCAACAGATGTTAACACTTAACACGAGTTTAGCAGTAGTTAAAACAAAAATTGCATTTCACCAGCAAGTGTTAGCTAAACACACGTGTTAAATGACTTGTTAAACTAACAAGCCAAATTTCTGTTGTTAAGTCTTTAAAAATTGTAAATAATCAAGATGGCGGCCGTGAACTCAGCTCTTACGGAATACTTCAGTGTCATTAAGTTGCAAAACCGCATATTATTTAAATTGTTTGGGTTCTTGTGGTTGAAATTTGGAGCTATGAGTTCTCTTCTCAGGTGAATGGTTATAGGAAAATGGGTTTGTAGATGTTGGTTGCCCAGTGGAATCAATAATTCTCAGATGACTGTGAAATTTTGTTTAATTTTCTTGTAGTGGTTTGTTCCATTAAGACTGAGTTGCAACGGTGACCACTTCCAATTAAATTCTACCAACTTATTACATTTTCTTCTCCTGACCAACACGTCTGACTTCTTCAAGTATGATGGAACAAGTCTTTTACTAAATGTTACATTTTCTTCTCCCGACCGACATTAACACGTCTCACCTCTTGAAGGACGATCTAGCAAGTCTTTTACTAAATGTTACATTTTCTTCTCCCGACCAACACGTCTGACTTCTTCAAGTATGATGTAGCAAGTCTTTTACTAAATGTTACATTTTCTTCTCCCGACCGACACTAACACGTCTCACCTCTTGAAGGACGATCTAGCAAGTCTTTTACTAAATGTTACATTTTCTTTTCCCGACCGACACCAACACGTCTCACCTCTTGAAGGACGATCTAGCAAGTCTTTTACTAAATGTTACATTTTCTTCTCCCGACCAACACTAACATGTTTCACCTCTTGAAGGACGATCTAGCAAGTCTTTTACTAAATGTTACATTTTCTTCTCTCGACCGACACTAACACGTCTCACCTCTTGAACAACGTTCTAGCAAGTAAGTTTCCTCGACTTTGCGATTCAGTTCGAACCAAATTCTGCTCCCCACTCTCACTTATCACATGACCAAAATAGCTCACCCTTCTCTCCAGTTTTCAAATCTTACTTTATTATTGGTTTCTGATTTATTTCGATTTATTTTTCATTGGTTTACAAAACTCATCTAACTCATTTACTTATCGCTTAACCTGAGTTCGGACACGCCTACCCTGGGCTCTCTGTAACGGTACACATCGTTATCACATCAGTAAACTAAGACCTTCTGGCCTTCATGCCTCATCGCACCCTGAAAGCCTTTTTGTCTCAATGCATTCCTTGCTACAAGCTATCTATAGTACTAGGACGTTGAACCCTTTCTGACACAAAGAAGGTAACGGTCCTCTTTCCTGTCGCTTACAGCGTGTAGATTTTACTAGAGTATTCTCCCCTACCTTGCCTTGATGCTGACATGCCTGCTATATTAAATTATGTTCTTTACTCCTCATTCTTTAACTAAACCGCTATTTTATTCATCATCCTAACCATTCTAATTTCATATTAATATAATAAGATTTCTTTATATTGTTTATCAAAGCATTTTTTATTAATTAATAATGCTTTCTTCAATATCGAGATTTCTATTAATTTGTTGCCTCCTACTCGATGTCTGATACTGACTGAGGTTACACGCTTGATGTCGATTTGCTATATTTAAGACCAGCTAAATGGCATTCTTAATAGAATGAGGTGAAATTATTTTGAGGAGCTCTCAGAAGAAATTTTCTACTGTCGAAACAAGTTGCTGTTAAGGTTACTGCGGAAGTACAAGAGAGGTTAGAACATGATCGACAGGACATGAGGTTCTTGTTAAAAAAAAACTATCAGTGTGCTGCCCCACACAACATACTACGTGTTGTATGCGTTTTGTTTTACTCACCCTGTATATTTTCAAGACTTCTCGCAAGAACTGATTAAAATTGAAAGCAGACAACTTGCTATGTGGCACCCTATATTACCAATATTAGCAAATCAAAGCAGCAAATGAAAGAATTGATTATAAATACAGTAAGTAAACAATCTGAGTGCAACAGTGGTCTATCCCACATTTTAAAGAAGTTGAGATGTTGTACTGAAAAGTTGACAGGAGCCAGTTGCTATAGTTTGAGAGCAAAATATCAAGTTGCTACCAATGTGCAAAAGATAAATTTCTTTCACAATATACAAATTGTAATGGGCAGCTCCAGGTTAATGACAACAGATGGCAGGGTCACCTCATCTCTACATTGGAGAGGGTTAGATCACAGTTGCACTCAGCCTTTTAATTATATATTTAGTATTCCTTTCTTGCATCAAATTTTTACAGGTGCATAGCCTTAAATACGAAAATTTGGATTTATATGACTTTTAAATTTTAATTTTTTTATTTATTATTTGGCTGATCAGCAGTATTGCTATTCAAGCCATTGAAAAATTACATAAATATTGCACACAAATGAACAACTGAGGAATTACTGCCCTCTAACATATACAATAGTTGATAGATGTATAATATTGTGACTTTGTGGGTTCGGGAAATTAAAAGTCCAATTGCACAAACTCAAAATGTTCTTTATTTCCACCGAATTACAGTTGAAACACTTGCCTATTACATAGAATTATTTAGCGCACACAATTACAATTCATCAGTTCGTCTGTAACAGGTCCATTGCACGCTCACAGTTACGTACAACTCCTCTGATACACGTACACCGTCTTCCAGTCCGTTCGCTCAATCGGCGCTCCTCACGGCTGCTCGCCAAGAACTGAGCTGACCAAGAGCCAAGAGCAGGTGCAGGTCGCCCGGGTTCTCCCGGGCGGAGGGTTACACGCCACGGTACCTATCCGCTGTGCGGATTTACCCTTGCGGTAAAATAGATTTAAGTTTTTGCGCAAGCTTGCGTGTCGTTGTGTTAGTCGGCGCAGTTGGCCTCTACTGATGCTTCTGGTGCCGGGATATTCCCCTTGGGGGGACAGAGCCCGTTTCACCCTGCTTTTGCGGTCGCTAGCGAGCCGACAAGCCGTGGTGGAATCAGTAGCGAGAGGCCAGATGGAAATTTGGTTGATGATGTTGGTATTTCCAGGTCGTGCGCGCGTTCCAGGGCACGACTGCAGGCGTTAACCTGCCAGCCGCGGCGAGGGCGCGAGGTGACCTAGCGGTGAATGTTAGGGGAGGGAGGAGAGGCAGACTCTACCACCCAAGGGCGTCCTTGGGTAGGCGATAGCTCCTCCGTCTCCTGGGGAGACAGTGGTCGTATTGACCAAGTGTATTCACCAGCTGGTTAGGGTGGGGAGTGATCTTGGCGTACAACGTGCGTGTTCGTTCGCGAACGACGTCTTCGACGTATGGTATGCCAGACTGGGTGTGCAGGAAGTGAGATGGGAACCTGCGGTTGGTACCGTAGATCATCTCTAAGGCTCTGTTCTGCACGGCTTGCAGCCTGCGGAGGGTGGTATGAGCCACCGAACCCCAGACCTCGCATCCATACAGGATCAGAGGCGGGACGATCGCACGGTATGTCCGCAGTTTGAGGCGGATGGGCATTGTGGATCTGAAGATCGGATAGAGTTGCCTGAGTGCAGCGTGGCCGAGTCCGACCTTTGCCCTGACGTGCGCAGTGAAAGTGAGGCCGCGGTCCAGTTGGATTCCCAGGTATTTGGCGCTTCGAACCCAGGGTATTCTTCTCCGCCTTAACCGCAGGTCACCTTCTGGGCGCCAGCTACGTGTCTTAGCCAGCATATGAGCCGAGCCCTTCCGCGGGCTAATGGGCATCCTCCACTTCTCACTCCACCTTCCAATGGCGTGGAGCTGACGCTGTAGAGGGGGGAGACAGTAGCGGACGTTCTTGTTCTGCGCTAGTATGAGGACGTCGTCGGCATACTGACAAAAAACAGTGCGCGGTTCCGTGGGTAGGTCAGACATGTAGGCGGCGAAGAGTAGCGGGGACAGGACACTGCCTTCCGGGACTCCAGCCGCTATGGGTCTGACAGGGGATAGCTTCCCCTCGACCCGCACTCTGAAGGTGCGGGTCTTGAGGAAGCTGCTGAGTATTGACAGGTAGGGAGGGGGGAGTTGTGCTTCTTTGAGTTTGAACAACAACCCCTGGTGCCACGTGGTGGCGAAGGCCTTCTCCACGTCCAAGAGCACAGCGATGGTTTTGAGGCCGTCCTGGAATCCCAGAGCAGCCTTCTCCGCCAAGCGCAGTAACTGCAAGGTGGTGGAGTGGCCCCGACGGAAACCGAATTTGTGATCCGGGAGTAGGAGCCTCTCCTCGAAGAGAGGAGTTAGGCGGGGGAGGAGCAATCGTTCAAAGATCTTTGAGACGATTGGGAGCAAGCTGATGGATCGGTAACTTTCCGGAGAAACTGGATTCTTGCGCGGCTACAATATGCATACCACCCTTGCCTCCTTCCAACAAGTTGGGAAGTGGTGCACGGTGAGACATGTGTTGTAAATCCGCGTAAAGTGGATCACAGCCTTCCGAGGAAGGTTCTGGAGCATGGTGGCTGTGACACCACCGTGCCCAGGGGATTTGCTGGGTTTTAGGCTATTGATTTGGGCGGTCACCTGCTTAGGAGTGACAATGGGGAGGTGGATCTCCGCTTGTGGAGGTGGTGTTGCCTCGTAGAGGTACTCCACTGTGTCCTCCACATGTTCGGTGAACTCGTCGTCTTGGGGGTCTTCCCTTGGTTTGAATTGAACTGAGCCGACTCGCTAACTGCAGGCCTTATATAGTGAAGATCACCGTTTCTGGAAGGTTCGCGGCGCCCACAATTATCCCGCGGTTTCCAGACGTCTGGTGGGAGGGGAAAGAGACGGTACAGGGCTCGTGCCGCTCTCCATATCATCCCTTCAGTTAGTGACACGAGAGAAATGGGTAGGCGTCGGCTTAATGCTCCCTGTCTGGCCCTACTGCCGGGCGGTTCTATAGGGAGTTCCGGCGTTCGGGTGACAATATAAACAGAAAACAATTAAGAACACATTTAAATGAAAGATAAAAGACAAGGCATATAACAGCATAATCAACACATACAGTAACATTAAATAAGATGGATAACAATTGAAAAGAGAAGTTTGAAATGGTAGGCTGGATTATGATCAGTTGTGTTATGAGAAAAACAGAGGATATACTTTGAATTAGTGAGAAAATTCGCTATCTTGTGAATCAGTGAGGAGGATGTCTTAAGGCAGTGCTGGTCCTTTCCAAGTTTCGTCGTCCAATATCATAGGTTACAGTGCCTGGTACTTCGGATAAACTAACGAAGAATGTCTTTGATATCAATTTGAAGTACAGATGTATGGGAAGAATACTAATTTCCTGATGGAGTTGATCATTTCTAATGAACCATGGAGCCTTTGTAATACTCCGGAAAAGTACAAAAGTGAATCGAGAATATATTGACACATTGCTTCACTCACACTGTTTATTCACAGGACATGTTTCAAGAGCTCTTGCTCCTATCATCAGCTGATACTCGATTAGTGTAAGTTGTAGTGGTTTCTTCTTTCTCCGTATTGTCAATAGATGGCGTGATGTACTTGTCAAAGATGTCCGGTGGTGGAGTTTCAAAATTCATGACTCTATGACGATTTTTGTAGATGAAGATTTTTTCCCATACAGAAAGGTCTATGGGGTGATTAACATATTTTATTAGAGATGTTTCCAAGTTGATGTCATGTCTAGTATTCAAAAAATGAAAAGCCACTGCTGATTTTTCTGTTTCACCATTTTTAATGTTTCTTAGATGTTCTTTAGTTCTGATGTTAATATTTGTTTTTGTTTTTCCTATATAAATTTTAGGGCAAGTTTCACATTTGATCTCATAGATTCCTGGTTTTTCTTTGGTAGTGATTGAATTTTTGGGAGGGCCTTTTAACAAATTTCTGATATTAAACCTATTTTGAGGTGCAAGAGTTATGTTGTGTTATGTTGTGTTATGTTGTGTTTTGAGTATTAGAAATTTGTTAAAAGGCCCTCTCAAAAATTCAATCTCAAAACACAACATAACTCTTGCACCTCAAAATAGGTTTAATATCAGAAATTTGTTAAAAGGCCCTCCCAAAAATTCATCACTACCAAAGAAAAACCAGGAATCTATAAGATCGAATGTGAAACTTGCCCTAAAATTTATATAGGAAAAACAAAAAGAAATATCAACATCAGAACTAAAGAACCTCTAACAAACATTAGAAATGGTGAAACAGAAAAATCAGCAGTGGCTTTTCATTTTTTGAATACTAGACATGACATCAGCTTGGAAACATCTCTAATAAAATATGTTAATCACCCCATAGACCTTTCCGTATGGGAAAAAATCTTCATCAACAAAAATCGTCATAGAGTCATGAATTTTGAAACTCCACCACCGGACATCTTTGACAAGTACATCACGCCATCTATTGACAATACGGAGAAAGAAGAAACCACTACAACTTAAACTAATCGAGTATCAGCTGATGATAGGAGCAAGAGCTCTTGAAACATGTCCTGTGAATAAACAGTGTGAGTGAAGCAATGTTTCAATATATTCTTGATTCACTTTTGTACAAATTTGTGCTTCACTGTCCCTACGCTTCTTTCAAGTTTATACTCCGGAGAAATTTGTTTAGTATAACCTGTGGTCGATGAATGTCCACCACATACAGGAGCAGCAAAAGAAATTATGGGACGTATAAGAGACTTCTAGGTAAATATTGAGTACTCCAGACCAAGCTGTGATTTCTTCTGTAGCAATGGATACAGATTTATAATTCTAGAAATGCCTATTGTGGAAATGTAAGATATATGAGAATTCCAGGTTAAATTAGTGTCAGGCATTACGCCTAAATATTTGAGTGGTGTTTCTGGAGGCTTCTCTGTTAGTTGTTTTCCCTGCAGATTCAGTGGGGATGGATTTTGATAAGATCTAAAGGAGAATATTTCCGCTTCCGTTTTATTAGCATTTAATACTACTCGCCACATTTTGAACCACTTAGACAACATATTTAATGATATTTGTAGCCTGTTGATTGTGTCTGGATTCGAATAGCAAATTACGGTGTCATCGACATTCATAGCTGCAGATATGGGATTTGTATTTGGAAAGTCGTGCATGAATATATTCAATAATAATGGTGCCAGAACTGATCCTTGTGGAACTCCTGCTGCTATTGCTCGAAGATCGGATTTGTAACTCTCTATTCGTACTAAAAATTTACGCTGTGAGTTAAACTTTTTATTTTTGAGTTTTGCTATTTACAGATATACTTGCACAGACAGACCCTTTTTTAGATTCAGAGGGCATCAAAACACATTTTTCTACGCAACCTTAACATCAAATTTTGGTTTGAATATACTGCCAGAGAAGGTAATAAACGATAGTGAGTGGGGCAAGTCACGTGAATGTAACTCCTAAAAGGTGTGCACAAAAAGAACCTTGTATTTAGAGCCAGCTCCCTATAGGGCTGCCAACACATGCGCGCTCGGACCACAAATGGGGCCCGATATGATCTCTTTGTGTCCCTTGAAAAACGGGTTTGCTGCACGCTTTTGAAAGGGAGGTCATCTACACATGAACCAATTTGGTGATAACATCTGTTTAAGCCATGACGCGCTCTCGTTTTGAAACATGAACATTAATCGTGGTTCAGAATGACATCATGTCAAAATGCCCTTACATACGCTAGATGTGGATATAAACTTAGGGGATTTATCGAGTATCTCGGACTGATACAGGCAACACATCAGTTTAAATTAAATATTTGATGGTTTTTCTGTTTACTTTATACGTAAAACACTAAATATACCAGAGCCGATCAATAAACAATGACCACGACTTTTTTTTGACAACGTACCTTTACTCATCATCATAATTATGATGGTTCTTCTCAAAATAGTCTCCCCTGAATGCGATGCACTTGTCCCAGCGTTTCTGCCAGTCTTCAAAGCCATGCTGGAAACCATATTTTGAGAGATCCTTCAAAATCGTCTCCGCAGTCTTCACCATTGCTTCTGATGATGGATAATGTCTCCCACGAAGACGTTTCTTCAAGTTACGGAATAGAAAAAAGTCGCCTGGGACTAAACCCGGACCATAGTGAGGGTGACGGATGCACTTCACGTTGATTTTTGTGAGATATTCAGCAACAACATTGGCAATATGCGGGCGCGCATTATCGTGGTGCAGTATCCGGCCTGCTTCACGGAAATGTGGTCTTTTGCGCCTAATATGGACTTGCACTGTTTTCAGGACATCGCTGTAGAATTGTCCAGTTACTGATGTGTGTGCAGGTACAACATGCTGATAAACCATTCCATGAATATCAAAGAATGAGATAACCGTAACTTTTCCAGCAGAAGCAACCACGTTTGCTTTTTTGGGTGTTAGAGATGTCGGAGATTTCCACACTAAACTTTGCCATTTGCTCTCAGGATCAAAATGATGTAGCCAAGTTTCATCAGCAGTGATTACGTTTGAAAGAAACCACGGTCTTCCTCGAACATCAACTTTAACTGCATGTTACCTCCATTACAGCGGTAGGCGATGCCGAACATGTCTGAACTTGTCTAGTTCTCACAGGAGGGAAACAAGAGTAGCTACAATGAAACTACTACGGTGTCTTTGTTTAAGATTAAGCTAACAGAATATAATAAGATTGAATTTTAGTGCTAAAAATTATGATCAATCTTTACTGAACAGCCCTCGTATAATACACAGAAAAATTTTTAAGCTGTGACCATTTATTGTTAACATTTAACTTTTAATCTGTGTTCAAACCAAAAACTGTATTTTCAAAGCTTCATACGGAACATTCTCTGTGAGATTTCGTGAATTTAACCGAAGCATGACAAAAAAGACAGTCTCTGAACAATGTGTGTTGCAATACCTACATTCTAACAAACAAACAGGAAAGATAAAGGAAGGAAAATAAAAAACAAAGCAGTATCGCGTGTCTGTGAACAGCAGCACTTAAAAGTGAAAACTGTTTAATACTCAACTATAGCTTCATCCATGGATACAACACGAAACCTTCAAGAAAATCCCCTCAGCTTGAAGTACCCTACATTTATGTCTTCCTAATGGCTTTATTGATTACTACATCATAATTTTGAGACACTCTGGTCACAGATATCATCTATACCTTGAATATACTTTGTACATACTATTTTAAGCAGTGTTCTTCATAATGAATGATCTCTACAAAGCTAGTAAACTACACTGTGATACATATAAACCTGAACTACTTAAATAGGCCGTAACTTTTAAACTAATAATAGCACACACGTGTAACTTTGGGAGAATATAACACACAATTGGTAAATTATATTACACTGTTTATATCTCAGAGAAAATGTTTGAAGTGTCTTCCACCAGCATCTATACATGTTTTTACTTGTCCTACCATATTCTCTGAAGTATTTTCGTCAATGTTACTTATTTAGGTTCGATTGGATTCCTTGAGAACATCAATTGTCGGTAGCATATTCTTGTACACTCTAATTTTAGAAGTGCCCAATTATTGGTTAAAAAGTTAGGGCTTGCTGAAATGATTCGGTTTTATATGGATCACACTATGTAAGGTACTCCAAATGTTATAATAAAGTGTTGTCGATACATCAGGTATATTTTCTGTGTGGAAGAAGTGTTTCGAACGTTCTTCTTGTTATATTTTAATTTCCTAATTTTTAAATTTTTCTAAAGTGTGAAGTCGTTAATTCCTCAGCTATGACTTATTAGATGGTTCTATATCTGTTGGAGGGCTGAGAAGGGCAATTGAAGCAATAAGTAGATATTGCCAAAAATGGGGGTTGAGGTTTAACGAAAGGGAAAGGAAGGTCATGGTTTTTAAGAAAGGTTAAGGTGAGAAATGGAACATAAATGGAAGAGAAATAGAGGTCGTAAAGAGATTTGATTATTCTGGGATAAGACTGAGCTGTGATGCTAAATGGACTGTGCAGAAAAAATTGTCTCTAGGAAAATGTAAAATGGCCATTAGTATTGTAAGAACTTGTTTAAGGAAATTACCTGATATTAATGCCAAATGACTAGAAAGGATCTATACTACCGTAGTGGAAAATAAGACGTTGCATGGGCAGGGATATGGGGAGTGGATGAAGCATAGAAAGAGGTGAATGTTATTAATAGATCTTTCTGTAAATATATTTTGGGTTTACCGGTAGCCTTACCCAATGGGGCAGCACAGTTAGAGTTGGGAAGACATTCAACAAGGGTTAAAATTGTCTCAAGGATATTGAAATATCTGTACAGAGTTGCCAGTTTGGAGGAAAGCAATATTATGAAGGAATGTTTGCTTTTGCCGATGAGAAACAAATGGGGAGAGTCTTGGGCGCAAAAAGTAAGGGAACTGATGGAACAGATAGTTATGGGACATATTTGGAGAAACGAGGAGTGTTATGATAGCGGCTTTTGGAAAGAGGTAGAATTAAGGCTGGAAGATTTAGATAGCCAAGTTATATTTACCAGAGGAAGGGAGAAAAGATCATGACGGATATATAGGGAAATAAAGACAGCGTGGGGGAGGGAGAAGTACATAGATGTGTGTAATAAGTTAGGGCGAGAAGGATTTGCCTGGGCAACGACAGGAGTTAGAAATTTGAAAGGTATTAGATATGAAAAGGATACAGGGAAAGGCCCAATGTGTGGAGAAGAGGATACAGATTGGCATAATATACTTTATTGTAAACAAACAAATATATGGAGAGAACAAATTTGACAACAAATGTGGGACAGTTTTAGGGATGGGGGAGTTTTAGGGATTGGTGTAAATAGAAAAGAATGTAAGACATATAGGTGAATATCTGGGGAAAGTTAGAGAGAAATGGTTAAGATTGATGAAGAATAAATAACAATTAAGAGCTGGAAAACTAGAACGAGGGATACAAGGGAGAGGAGGGTCATCAATACACAGAAAACCTGGCGTTATTTGGACTGAGATCGAGACTCTAGGCAAGCAGGTAGAAAGCGTATGTTAAATGTGAATAAATCATTTTGTTCTTGTGTGAAAGAAATGTTACATATGTCAATGTACCAATGAAATGTTATGTAGAACGATGAGAAATAAATAAATAAGCAAATAAACTAATAAATAGTTCGTCAGCTATTTCTTTGCTATCTAATGGGAATGCAATTATAAAGGTGTTACACAGTGAATAGCGTCCAAACATTTGACTATCACGTATATTGTACTGCTTGTTCCTATAGTAAGATAAAGTATATCTTGATTAATATGAAATAGATAGAGGAATAAGTGCTAGTTTAGTTGATTTTTACCTCTGCATAGAATACTTTCTTACAATTCCAATCAAATTTTTCAATTATATTCTAGTTAGCACCTTGCAGCTGTTTTATCTTACGTGCTAGAAACGATATTGACTTCCTAAACGTTTTTCCCTATTCTAGCCTTATGTGACGTTGACCAGTATTCCGTTGTGTCTACTTCTTAGCTTCATCCATTTCTCTTTGATTTTGTCAACATAGTCATTCCCTTATTCTTTTCTCTACTTTCAACATAAGTGTTTTTATAGTTACTATGTAAGCCCCTTTATTGCCCCATTTCCTGTTCCATATTCCTTTTTTCTTCAGTTTTCTATTTCTTTACATTCCAATACATAATGATCTATGCTTATTTGATTTTCACATAAAATATACTCCTATTGTGAAACCGCTCTCAATATGGCTGATGTTCAAGCTAAACCCTGCCTCTCATATCTATCACATATGTTTCCATTCCCCATTCTGTCCTCATTTTCATGTGTACATTTAGTGATTTCCTACTTATCAGGATTCTCCATGTCACTTGTCAGTCGTTGTACTTTACCCTGTTTTTAATTATATCCAGAAAGTCTTTACATTTCTACCTCCTTGCTGAAATATATCCCCATCCCTATTATATCCAACGTTCCCTCTATCTTCGATCACCAGCTATCACTATAAGTTGTTCTCATGTTTTAAGCAGATCTATACTATATTTGACCAGGTGTGACGTCAGCTCCGTCAGCTCTAACCACTAGATATACTCCCGAACCAAAATCAGGTTAGCGTGTGACGTCACCGCTGTGATTACTGCTGCCCAAGAGGAAGGAAAAAGTTTGATGTGTAGGGGTTCCGACAGCGTAGGAAAGACAGGAAATGTATCAGGTATTAATAATATGTACAACTTACATCTTGGGTGTTGTAATACTGTCTTCCGAACGTCGAAATTTCCGATAGAACCGGCCGGGTGCAGGGCCAGGCGGGAGGCATTCAGCCAACGCCCACCCATTTATCTCGGGTCACTAGATGAGGGGATGATTAGAAGAGCGGCACGAGGCCTGTAGCGTCTCTTTCCCCTCCCACCAGACGTCTGGAAATATCGGGATAATTGTGAGAGCCGTGAACCTTCCAGAAACGGCGATTTTCCTATATAAGGCCTGTAGTTGTCGAGCAGCCGTGAGGAGCGCTGGGTGTGTGAACGGACCGGAAGACTGTGTACGTGCATCAGAGGAGTTGTACGTAATTGTGAGTGTAGAGTGGGCCTGTGCAAGACGAACTGACGAATTGTAATTGCGTGCATTACGTAATTCTGTGTAATCGGCAAGTGTTCCAACTGTAATTCGATGGAAATAAAGAACATTCTGAGCTTGCGCAATTGTACTTTTAATTTCACGAACCCATAAAGTCACAATATTAATGCTGACTGCTTCAATTACACATTTGGTCATAGTTTATAAACAACTACATTTTTTCTCTGTGCTATGAGAAAATATATAAAACTTCAACTCGTAGTTTATCTGAAGGTCGGGCATGTTATAAAGTAAATAAAATAAAACGTCATTTAATGTTCTCTGCAAATTAAAGGACAGCAATTTAGAACAAAATTACGTGGACATTTTACTACACTTTTTGTTTCGTTTTTCTTTAACAAGTTTATCAATGTCAGGACGTAATGCCTGGGAACTTTATAATCGAAGGCTGCATGTTAGATTGTGAACCGACAAGGTACTTCGGGGTATGAACTTAACTAATTTCATAATTCCCCCACATATTGTGACATATGTCATGTGGGTTGCATCCGGTTACCCCTAAAGTCGTTATATTTATTGGATTTCATTTAATTCTAAATTCTCGGGCCATTCTAATTTATGGCTGAAAATCTTATTGCG
The DNA here is from genome assembly GCA_030765055.1 of Mantis religiosa. Lineage (NCBI taxonomy): Eukaryota > Metazoa > Arthropoda > Insecta > Mantodea > Mantidae > Mantis > Mantis religiosa. Next base: position 8,284,918 of record CM060951.1, read on the forward strand.
TGATTCTTGCATCATGCTGCAACAGGCCGGGACATATGTGATGGTTACCCACATCCGGCCAAGCCTATGAAAAGTCCCCTTAATTTGCGTCATGTCCGGTGAATAGTGCGTAGCTTTTCCCAAAGGCACTCCTCAGAACTGGATGTTCTGGAACGCACGATAACTGAGTCTAGATCCGGATGTTCTAGAAGCTTCCAGGATGGGCTGGGTTTCTCGTATGTGTGAGAATCGGCATCCCTTAGAGTGCCTATATAAGCGGGCGAGTTCAAGTCTCACTCACTCTCTCTCTACTCTCGTCTCAGCCCTCTTCGCATCGCGCCACTCCGCGTTGTCGTGGACCGGCTGCACCGAGTGACTTCGAAGACGGCACCCTTCTGGCCTACGTCTCTCATCTCTCAAGGTAAAATGAGTATACTCTAACTTTGCTAATGTAAAGGTCGAAGGACCTAGTGTCAGGAGAGCAAAGGCCATGTAACGCTGACTAGCACTTTCTGCTTGTTGAACCCCTTTAGTTTCAGGGTACGTATTTATGGATAATGAACCAATAGTTCATGCAATCAAGCTCTACCGTCATTAACCTAGCTATGCCTCCTCCAGTTCATGCTGCCCAAACAATAGGCAACGTGACAATATGTCGAGTCAAACATACGCAATGTCCGTGCGACAAGTGAATACAACCTTGGATATCTTATTTGGGGGACATTCTTGTAAAAATCAGCCAAGTCTTTCTTTCGTGTATATTTTGTCCTTTAAAAAATCGCCACATTGTAAATTTAACAGTTCCATTAGGCACGTGGAAGCTACATTGTTGTCATCGAGTGCACTACAGCTGACAGAACCCTCAGATTATCTACTCCCAGCGCCATTTATATGTATGTATGTATTTATTCACTGCAATTGGGTACTACCCAGTGGCAGAGTTAAGAATACAATTCAAATTACAAATACTAGATTTACAACAATAACACAATAAACAATACAATATTTTAACTTTAGTCACTTAAAACATATCTAATTACTTCTCTATTTACATATTATATACCATTATAATTTAAAAGTTAAACTATAAACCATCTAGATTTTTTCTAAATTTCTTCAGGGACAGGGGACAGCCCTGAAAGACTGCTACAGGCAATTCATTCCATTCTTCAATGGTTCTATTAACAAAAGAAAATTTTCCTACGTCGGTTCTGTATCTTCTCCCCTTAATTTTATACCTATGATCGTTTCGTCCATAATAATCCGGATTATCTAACCTTACACTAATGTCCACCCAAGCCTTTACACCAGCATTAGCTTTGAATAATGCTACCAACCTATGTTTTTTACGCCTAATTCTTAATTCCTCCCATTTAGTCTCATCTCCTTTTATAGGCCCAAAATACTTGCCCCTTTTTCTGAGTTTTATTGCCCTCTTCTGTATTTTTTCTAATGGATCGATTTGGTTAGCTCTATACGGGTCCCAGCATGCTACTCCATATTCCATAACAGGCCGCACTAAGGCCTTGTAGGCAATTTCCCTGGACCTAGCGCTCCCCTTTTTCAATATTCTCATTACGAAATGTAATGCCTTCCACGCATTCCTAGATGTGGAATTTACTTGTTCGTCCCATACAGCATTACTTGCCAGGTACACTCCCAAGTATTTGCAGCTCTACACCTGTGGAATTTGCACCCCTCCCATGTGATAGTTAACAATAATTTTGCACTAGTTCTACTAAAAGCAATGGACTTACTTATAGACAACTTGGTACTACACGGTTCTTGCCTGACGTCACACGTACCGCAGGCCTAGCTCACAACTGAAATACATCACAACTCTGGAAGCTGTCTTTATCTGATGTATTATCATATCCTTTTTATACAGATGTATCACTATTTTAAATATCTTTCGTAAATCAGATGACTAAAGAAACGTTTGTACATGAGTAGAGAATGTCATGTAATTACATCACATTATTGCACGTATTGTACATTATTTACTTAAGTTTGTATATTTCAGAGTTCCAACTAAGGTTAATAACATTTAATATTTATTTGTTTAAAAGTAATCAAGGTTTTATTAATTCAGTACGAACGAATATTCTTAACCATATTTCAATGTTTATTCTCGTTTTGTAAAGACATAGATTACATGTTGAAAATGTTTAACAGAAAATGTCAGGTAGAGCGTGTACGCAATGAAAGCTATTGTTTATATTTCACACTGTAAAAGTACGCTCTGTTTTATAAGTTTAAAAAGCTTTTTATATTGGGTAAAACTAGCTATCATCTGCGAGTGTTAGAAGTATCTCATGTAATTGCCTACATTATCTGGGCAGATGGAATTTTTCCCCTTGGAAACAAAAACAAATAGCACATGTATTTTAAGCGCTCGTGTACCCAAATTGGAGTGTCCGGGGGTGCTTTGTTAGTTCGTTGTTTTCCTTTTGTTGGTGTTGGTGGTTAGTGCTTTTATTGCAGCATTCTCGTACCGTTCGTTGCCTGCAGCTTCGTAATATAGACTGGTGAAGTATGACTAAGTTTGACGTTCCTATTATTCATAGAGTGATCTCGTATATTGGCTTGTAAATAGGGCATACTCTGCCTCAGGGCATCAACTATTAGCAAACTCACTTTAAACTATGGGAGTTGAAATATTTCAGTTAAAAGTAGGAACATTTTTGCGTTTAGAAGAAAACAGAAGCAACTAAAATTAGCATTGTCTTTGGAAGGAAAATATGTCCATGACATTATACAAAATCAACTCCATTTGCGAAATTATAAATAGATCACCAAAGTATACAAAAAGTTCCAAAATTATATCACATATAAAATGGGGCCAGGTGCAGTGAAGCAATTAGTATTATACAAACATAATTATCTGTAACAAAATTGTCGATTTTGCTTATGAGATAAATCAGTTGAGGTTGCAATCGATTTCACGAATCCCTGTGCGTGTCTTCAGTCAAAAACAAACTCGTCGTTAAGGAAGTGATTATGTTATGTTTTTTTGTTCAGTATTACCAAAATCTGAAAACGAAACAAACTTAAGAACAGAATCAACTGCTGCTATTTTAAAATTCATTACACGATGTTTATTTTTTCCCAAACCATTAAATATATCGGGGCATTTAATTGTCTAAATAATTTAAATTCCGGATTCCTTCATGCTTAAATGACCAAAAATGATCTGCTACGGCCGATTTATCAGTTTTTTCACACTTCAAGTTACGAAAAAGTTCTTTCGTTCTGGTTTCTAAATTACGTTTTTACTTTCCAATATAAACATGATCACGATCGGAAAAATAAAATTGATAAATACCAGATATTTTAGTATTAGGAATTTCATCCTTATCAGAGAAGTTCTTCGAATTTTAATACTATATTTGTTTTAAGGAACCAAAGTTACACCAAACTATTTAAAAACTTTTTGAAATTGTTTATTAAACAAAGTATGGTAAGTACATTTTTTAAAATTATAATCGTCTTTTATTTTTTAAGGTTAGAAGTATCATTAGCAGTTTTTTGTTAATTATATTTTTCAATCTTATTTTTTAGAAAGTCGTAATTAAAATGATAAATTAAAGCAGTATTTAGAATATGTTTATATTCTTTATTAAATTCGTCTTTATTTAGAGGTATATTTATTAATCTATAAGTCAAACTATTAAAAACAGGATATTTATCTGAAAAATGGTTAAAACTTTCGCTTTCATGCAATTATCAATATGAGTAGACTTACTATAAATACCAAATATAAATATTATTTATTATGATCTACATTTCCAAAAAAGGAAAAAAGAAACAACAATTTCAGATCAAATTTGAATTTTATATCTTTATCTTGCAAATGTAGTAATTTTAAAGCATTATTTATTACAATATCAAAAATATGGTCAGCATATTTGAATATTTGAACTTCAAATAATTCAACTAATAGGACAAATTGAGATTTTTCCTAAGATAAGTGAAGTTTTTTGTTACAAATAGTTATATTTGTGTGATACAAGGTCAAATTTTATAAAATTGTACCAGTAAGTATACTCGTTTACGCCTTGCAGTTTTGGTTCTTACGAAAATATAAAAAAAACTAAGAACTGAGACAGCAGATATGGGAACTACGGGATATAATAAAAATACTGCTAAGGCCAGGTAATTAAATTTCTTTAAATTGGCAGAAACAATTAGACTAGCTTGAGGTAATTAGCAACAACACAGAGAGAAGGTAACACAACCGGATATCAAAAACATTTATCATTTGTTTATTTATTTTGAAATTTCCCCAAGGGTTAATACGCAAAGATACCAACATGTACTATTACGTTGTAGAGCCAGACTGAAAAATTCAATGCCATAGCCGGGATTTGAACCATGGATCTGCTGGTTTCCCTCCAGCCGCTCTAACCATTTGAGCTACTATGGCCAACGTGCCAACAGGACATTAAATTCTCCAACTGACTGGTGTTTCTCTCTATGAAGCCCGGGTCTTAAATTACTTAGAGCATAGTAAGTCATCGTTAAGGTAGTTGTCTCATGTGTATATGAGAACTCCTAATGTTTTTTTTTTAATTTACGTCCGCCCCAACGTTAAGTTATATCAGACGGTGAATGTATTGGGTGAAATGGTGCTCAAATGAGTCCAGGGTCCATGGAGCTTAGAGTTACCCGACATTCGTCTTGAAGGATAAGGGAAAACCCCGGGAATAACCTTATCCAGGTAACTCACCCTGACCTAGATTCGAACTTGGGACTTCTTGAACGTTAGGCACCCATACTACCATCTACGCTACCGAGGCGGGCACTCCTAGTGGTTTGCCGGAAAAAACACGAGATATTTGAGAATTTAATAGCATGTTGGCACCTTGGCCATAGTACCTCATTGGTTTAGAGCGGCTGGATGGAAACTAGAATTTCCGTGGTTCAAATGCCTGATACGGTATTGAATTTTTCAGTCTGGCGCTACCCTTTTATGTTTTTATAGTCTTTCTGTCATTCTCTAGATAACCTGGATTTATGATAACTTGGATGGGCCCTTGTTTCAGTTGATACTAGTAAAGGAGTTATAGTGTATGTGTGTTTAAATATCGCAATTCAAAAACAAAGAGCTAGTGTCTAATAGGACGGGATTAAAACTCGGTAGGTACCCAAAAGTCTGGATTTGCCATAAGTCATTCTTAATTCTTAATGGAAATTATTTTAATGCAAGCAATTAATCTTTGAAGCGTTTAACTTCGTAAGAGAAAGTATTGTTTTTTTGCCCTTTCTTTAACGACATTGGAAATTTCAGAATATATACTCCGCTTTATTGATTCACAGTTTGATATGTCTCTCTCAAAAACGATAAAGCACAATTAATTAAAAGCAAGAAATGTATAGAGACTTAACTGCAAGATACAATGGGCGTTCTTTAAAAGTTTCCAGGATAAATATTTTCTTGTAATTAAAGCAGCGTATGGTAAGAAGACGAAGGAGGTACAGAGCATTGTGTTAACTGCAGTAGGATATATGGCGTGGCGCACAAAGAAAGGAAATTGAACAAAGTAGTTTGGGAAAGCAATCTTAACTGAAAGTATACTTTCATTTGGCTGCGGATACACTCGCTCGCGTCCCAATAACTATTACAAAGTCGTTAACGTTCACATTGTTGGGCTTAGGTTTCCTCTGGAGCCAATTAATTAAGCACAAGTTTTAAACTGTTTTTCTACTGTCTAAGCGTAGCAGCGGATTGAAGTTGAAAATTTCCAGCTCATATATGCTCTCGTTACAAAACCATGGGAACTTAATGCTACTTTTAAACATTTTCTATTTAAGAATCTAAGGTTGAAAGGTAATTTACTTTATTTCAGCTACTAATGTATGTCCCTGAAGGATGGCTCAGGGGTAATGGGTGCGGCCAGCATTTGGGAGGTCCAGCGTCGTTTATTGTGACCTGTTTTCCTGACCAGGCGAATGCTGGGTAGATTAAGTACTTCCCCCCAACTTCCTGTCCATCCTTTTTACATCATCTCTCATCTGGTGGTCTCTTTACGGGTAAAGTCTGTCTAGTCAACGCGAGTATAGTTCGCCCGCCTACTTTGACGAACACTTTTACAACACCGGCCCTCCTTCTCCCAGTCCTTCCTGCAAGGGTGCCACGTTTCTCGATACGTCATGGATATCGTACGAGGTTTCGTCTATATAAATTATCTTGTGTCCATTCCTGCGAAAATTCCTTAGTTTTGACAAACTCCCTTACCATAAATACTGTCACAACATTCTAATTCAACTGACACAAAATGCTTGGAGATATTTTAATATCCTTATACCAATAGTTACATAGATTTATAGAGAAATGAATCAACGTATAATTATTCAAAATGGCCACCATTAGCACGCACACAGTCCTTAAGTCTTTGTGGCCACTCATCGATTGCATTACGCACCACATCAAGAGGGAACTCGGCAACTGCCTTCAGAAGATAGCACTTCAAACCTTCAATATTGGGATGTCTCTTCTTGCAAGCCATCTCCTGAAGCTTGAACCACAATTTGTAGTCCAAAGGGTTTAGGTCCGGACTAGCAGATGGCCAGTCTGAAGTAGAAATGAAGTATGGAACATTTGACTTCAGCCACTCCTGGGTTGAACCAGCCTTGTGTGATGGGGCAGAATCCTGCTGGAACGTCCATCTCTGTCCACGGAAGGTGTGTTGTTGAGGTTCTTAACTATTGGTTGAAGCACTGTGTTCTGATACACTTCTGCAGTTGTTTTCACATTTTTTCACAAAAATGCAGCTTCGTTGTGCCCTCGTAGCTCACACCCCACCACACCATGACTGATGCAGGATGATGATCCCTCTGGATTCTAGGAGGCTTTTCACCAGCTTCTCTAGATGACGTAGCATATACCCTGTCATTTTGGGCATTGAAAGTCTCCTCAACATTGAAAATTTTTTCATCAGTGAAAACTATTCGTCGGTGCCCATTTGCAGCGTAACGCTTTAGCAAGCGTTTTGATTTTAGGAGTCTCTGGCGCTTCAGTTCATTTGTAAGAAGGTGTCCCTTGCATTGTTTGTAAGCATGGAGTCCCAAGTCACTCCTCAATGTGCGAGACATAGACATTTTTGAAATGTTTAGCTCTTGAGCCATCACCAACTACCTTCTTACAGGATTTCTCGGCACACGAGTCTCCTCTGCTTTCACTAATTTTGGAGTCCTAACTGTGCGTGGTCTTCCTTCTCGCGGGCGATCTTTCACATCTCCAGTCTCATCGAAACGCTGGATAGTGCGATACACAAAACTCTTTGTGATTTTCAGTTTCTGGAGTGTTTTGAAAATCTCACTTGGTGATTTACGTACCCTATATAGCGCTATCACAGCCACACGATTTTCATAGTCACCCCATTCCATCTTGAAGATTTTACAATACAACTATAAACTTCCACAGCTGCTCCGTCAACGACTCAGGCTACCTGCTACCGCTCTGGAATGTGCCGGCTCCTCCGGCTGGAGGTACAGCCACCCTCAAAAGTTTGTGACAGCATTTATGGTAAGACTAAGTATATATATATCGCTAAGCTATAATCCTAATAGATTTCTGATACCGTCCCTGTTAGGCATAACATTGTCATAGTAATCCCGAAAGTCTTATTAAATGCATAATTAAGGGCGAATAGATACCACAAAGCACGAGAACCCAAGTGTCAATATATCGAAGTGAATGGACACTTTCCTTCACAGGTATTTTCTTTGTGTTCCTAGCTGACAAAGGTGGCATTGTTCAGGCTAGACCCTCGGCGCCAGCCCATGTCTTGACCTGCAGGCCTGCACATGGTACGTGATGAGAGAATAGACACTGGGATTTAAGATACACATTTTGAAACATGCTTATGCATTAATTATTTGAACGGTGGGAAGGTCAAATTTGCGTGGAATACATGCCTTAGACACTAACAATTGCTATTAGATTTAAGAATAGGGACGACGCTGGATGTCGAAAAGGCCTTCTCTACGACATGGCATGCCGGACTCCTACACAAAATGATCCATCTGGGGCTCCCAACACAAGTGATCAACATTCTACACAGCTTCTTGCGACATCGCACGTTTAAAGTCTCAGTCGCGGGGAAAACATCAACACCAAGGCCAGTGAGAGGCGGAGTCCCCGAAGGCTCTGTGCTATCCCCCACCCTCTTCTACGTCTTTATGGAAGATTTCCCCACAGAACCACGAGTCGAAATGGTACCATACGCTGACGACGTGTTTCTGTTCTGCAAGGACAAACACATTCTCAGAGCCTTCAACCCCATTCAAAGACATCTCCGCCTAACACAACAGTGGTGCCGGCGTTGGCGGATGTCCGTAAATCCGGACAAAAGCCACGCCATACTTTTCACAAAGCGCCACACCCCCGCAGACTGCCCCAACTTCAGCTACCGAGGTCGAAGGATAGAGTGGTCTAACTCTGTCCAGTACCTAGGAGTAAACTTGGATAGAGGTTTAACTTTTCGCCGGCACATCAGGGACCTTTCGGCGAAGGTACAGGGAGCAATTGCTTCCCTGTACCCAATGCTGGGGTCTACCTCGATGCCAGTCCGCATGAAGTTGTACCTCTTCCGAGCGCTGGTAATCCCGGTGATGCTATATGCCTGCGAGATCTGGGGCATGGCAGCAGACAGCTGTTTAGCATGGCTTCAACGTGCACAGAATAAAGGACTGCGGTCTATTTATTCTGTGGGACGTTATTTCCCTACCAGGTTGCTCCACGAAGCATCGGGTCTTCCATACGTGGAGGATGAAATTAGGCGCCAGGCTTCAAAATTATACGCAAGTTTACCATCTCACAGAAGCGCCCTTGTCAGATCATTGGGAAATTATGACCCCACTAGACGCCGATCTAGACTGCATCGGGTCCCCCGTATGGCATGCGGGCACCCTAGATAACCCAGGAGCTAAACCTATCAGCAGCTAAAGCTGAGCTCCTCATAATTCTTCCAAGCTGTTTGGCATCTAAATTTCTCCCCAACTAAATTACAAAATATTTAAAACAAAAAAAAATGGGTGCTAAGCACTGCATCCTCTCCTTCAACCCGAAGGTACTTTGGTAACCTCAAAATTAACTCCCAATCAAAATCCTACATCACCTTCATCCTACATCTTTCAATAATAATCCTACTTGCGGTAAAACCCTTAATGGGTGGGCACGCAGCAAAAACCTTCTGGCTGTATACAGCTAGCCAACACGAGCGAGCGAGCGAGCAACATATAAGGAACAAGTAACATGTCACATGACCTCGAAAGTGTGCAAAGTTCGGCGAAAGGAAGGGGAAATTTGTGCAATGGTGACGTTTGATGTTTGCTAGGAAAAGCCCTCTGTTTCGGCGAGTGAAGGGAGCAATGAGTACTTAAAGTTCATCAAAGTCCGTGTTCGCGAATGGTCGGAGTGACACACATAAGGTGGTTTTCGAACACCCTGTGTTAGCGAGTGAGAGAAACTGTACACGTTACATCAATAATATTTCACCAACTTCGTTGTTGAATAATACTCCGGAAAAACTATGTTGCGCGAAGTAATACTCTCGACGTTCAGGAACAACGCGTACACTGCTACCTACAACACTCGTCGTGTCGTGCGCACAACGGACGAATCTCAAATCGCGAGCCTAACGTGCCAATAACGTCAAGACAACAGTGACGAGTGGAGAGCACTACTTGTATCAATAAACTTGACATTCAACGGCCATGCTGACTCCTATGTGATAATACCCATACCCTGTCCGGACGCACCCATTCCCTGAAACTCAAAAGAGAGAATTCATGCAGATCTACCCTGAGAAAACCCTCGAACTTGGGTACCTCCCATACGTAGTCCTCACCCATCACATACCTTATCATACGAGGTGTTGAGTTCCGGGAGGGCTCAACGAGGTACTTAACGAGCCAGGACCGCCTCATTTCATAATAATCCTTTTCTTGTTCAAACTGCGGTATTTGAAACCCAGCCCCTTTAGGAGGCTACACAAAGTGCAGTGCCCATAAGGAAAATCACAAATTTCTTGCAAATGTACAACCAATTCGTCTAAGGTGGGCCCTCTGCCTTTTCTATACATCTATAAATTTCTCGGCGAATTAAATCGCATATAAAATTATCGAAACTTTAGAAAAACGCTTCCTTTTGTTTTCACACTTGATCGGCGTCTTTGGTATTCCTTTCGTCATATTTTTTCTTAATGTATTTCTGTGAATACCCAGAATTTATCACGTTCATGGCTTGACCCCTTACCAAGATTATTTTTCACCACATTGTTCAAAACAAGTGCTTGAATTTGCTTAGAAAGTGTTCCCGTTATAACTTTGTTTTTGAAGCCTTTCCAGTAATATAACTCGGCTCAGTTATTCATACTATTGTCTTCACATTGATTATTCTCACTTGAACTGAAAGTTATCTGCTACTTCATTTGCATTTACCACTGCATTTCCCTCCTACGGTCCCCACATCGTGACACACAACGAATTTCTGCACGTAATGAAGCAGATCAACTGGAAGTTGGAACTTTAACAACTGAGAATCTACGTGGAGTAAACATGCGACTGTCATTTCCACAAATTCGGGGTTGCTATTGTTCCTCAACGACAGTGTTCCATTTCTGAAGTGTGGAGATAGCTTTATGACGGTCATTAGTGGGCGGTAGAGTCGGTTTCCGCAACTGCGGTGTGTGGTTCTTCAAGGCGTCTTACTCGGCTGTTTCAGGACCACGGCAGATCGTGACTCCTGTTGATGTAAAAGGAAAGATGAGAACTAAATTACAAAATAACAAATATATCGTAATGTCAAAGGTATTTGTATTTATTCATCCTTTTGATCATAGTACATGATATAGGACACGTCAAGTACTTATAACTAAAAATTATACAATAAAGATATACACAACACAAGTTTAGAAATGAAAATTCAGAAACTGCATGTACAATATAATAACAATTTATCTGTAGTTTACATATTCAAAAAATTCACCTATACTATAAAAACAATGTTCTAACAGGAACTTTTTCACACAGCATTTAAATTTAGGAAGTGCAGATATGCTCTTTAGGTGTTCAGGTAGGCCGCTATAAAGGCAAAGTCCTGTATATATAAAGCTTTTACCAAAAAAACTGGTGTTATGAGGGATTATACTTATTTGCCCTTTACTTCGAGTATCATGATTATGTATTTGTGTATTAGTGGAGTATACATGAATATTTAATATAACAAAGGTTACTATTTCTTGGATATACAAGCAAGGTAGAGGCAATATTTTTAATTCTTGAAAAAGTGTTCTGCAACTAGTTCTTTTGTTTACCTTTAGTATGGTACGTATAGCTCTCTTTTCTAATCTAAATATGGCAATCGCTTTTTCACAGTTCCCCCATAGTATTATACCATAAGAAATGATACAGTGAAAGCATGCATAGTACAGGGATAAAAGTGCTTATCTATTCATTACCATAGACAGTATAAACAGGGGAAAACACAATTTGCTAAGTTTTTTTTAGAAATTTCGTTAATGTGAATATTCCACTTCAAGTTTTTATCTAGATGTAGACCAAGGAGATTTGTGATTTCAGAGTAACCAATATATTTATCATTTAGTATTATATTAGGGCCACTACTTTGGATACCATGTATATTTTGAAAAGAAATAGCCACTGTCTTTTCTGCATTTATTACTAATCTGTTTGCTTCAAACCACTTGATTAGTTGATTTGTTACCAGTTTTATATTATCATCTAGAGAGTAGACATTTGGCCCGGTTAGAAAAATATTGGTTTCATCAGCAAAAGAAGTTAAATTACAATTCTTGATAAAACACTCTAGATCATTTATGTATATCAGAAAAAGTACTGGTCCGAGAATTGATCCTTGCGGAACACCATATGTTATAGATCATTTGAGGGACTGTGAGGTATGAAAGTCATTTGTTTTTTCATCTACTTTTGTGATTTCTACAACCTGTTGACGGTGTGTTAACTAGGATTTGAACCATTCATAGGCTACACCTCTTATTCCTACTGAACTTAACTTTCTTAACAGAATATGGTGATCTACTGTATCGAATGCTTTCGAATGCTTTCTGGTATGTCACAGTCTCCAGATCACAAGAGATTTGACTGAGAAAAAATTATTAGAATAAATTCCTGTTTGTATATCTGTGGCTGTGTGTGTGTGTGTGTGTGTGTGTGTGTGTGTGTGTGTGTGTGTGTGTGTGTGTGTGTGTGTGTGTGTGTGTGTGTGTTTGTGTGAACATCTGAAACCAAACGTTAGTAAATTGCTGCAACTAATAATGCATTCAGGATCTTTCAAACGGTCGACAGAACCCTTACTTGAAGTTTCCAAAATTAGATGTAGTGACTTTGACTAACATGCAAATTGGAATATATAATTCTGGAAATTTAAATTTATACCTTAAAGATTTAGAGAATAAACCTGAAGTTTTCTTCGTTGTGGGTGATATTATTTGTTCCTGTTAATTTATTTAAATTCGCTTTAACTTCCTAGGTAATCCAGCTTCTAACTTGTGTTACCATTTCGACCTACCATCTGATTACCCATCCTTCCAGCTACGCTCCCTATTGCGCAGTAGCGCGTAAAGCCTTTAGGTGAAACAAACCTTTAAGTATGAACAACCCCTTTTGTACAATGTAATATAATATTCCAACTTACAACCTTACTACCAGCAGTATTTTTATTTTATCAAAATGTATAATTTTAGTTAATTGATGGAAATTAATTATTTCTCCACACTAGCCGTATATAGGCTAAGATTTTGAATAGATAGAGTCAACATGAAACAATCAATGCCATGGCCGGGATTTGAACCACGTATCTCCTGGTTTCCGTCCAGTCGCTCTTAACCTTTGAGCTACCATGGCCAACGTGCCGTCCTGACATTAAATTCTCCAGTTGACTCATATATTTCCCCGGTAGACCACTAGGGGCTCTCGCATCCGATATACACCGTTTGTGGCGACTTTCTATTGTAAGTACTTAAGTCCCAGGCTTCATCATTTAACTCTTATTATATATGAGTCAATTGGAGAATTTAATGTCAGGAAGGCAAGTTGGCCATAGTAGTTCAAAATTTATGAGTGACTGGACGGAAACAAGGAGATTCGTGGATCAAATCCCGGCCATGGCATTGCATTTTTCATGTTGACTCTATCTATGTAAAATTTTAGTTTATTTTCTGATTTATTTTTCTTGTTCTCTACTAAAGAAGCAAAGGGAATGCGAGAAAAATGCCATCACACAACAACCAGTTATATCAAATCTCATTATTACTTGAATTTGCTGTACTAGTTAAAAGAATAAACATGAAGTTGATAATTACATGTACTTTTGTAGAAATAGTACGTTGTATGTAGTACAATTCATAAATTTCCTCTGTATTTACGTAGAAAGGTGAACAAGCCATAATTATTAGGGGTAAATGTGGTATGAGTATTTTTGGGAACACCTCGTTAATAGAGACCTCCTCTCTCCCCATCGTTATAACTGCTCATCAATTCTGCCAACATAAGGTATCGCTACAAATACTAAAGCCTAGGTAAGCCTTATTGATTACAGTTACTTAACGTTAATGAAGTGCCTCTCACAACCTAAACTTCAAACATGAGAAGGTTGTTCATGTTTCCACTACAGAGCTGCACGCGGAATAAGCTGAAAAAGCTAAAGGAAAACAAGGCGGAAACCTAACCTTAAAAAGGAGGTAACCTGCAACGAACTTCACAACGGCTGGTTACAAAAGCGAAGCAACATTTCTATGTTGGAAGCAAAATTGTGAGTTTTTGCGGCTATCACTTTCTCCTGGTCACTAACTGTATCAGGTGTGGCTCAGAGTGAAATAAATACAATTTTGGAGAAGTCCAATTCTGTAACAAATAATTTAATTCTATTATTAGGATTACATTTTACTTGAACCTTCTTTCCTACTCAATCATTGTAACTTACCTCCAGCATATCGATAAATTCTTATTTCTTTAATAAAAAGGTTCCACTAATTACATAAAGCTGCTTACTTCTGCAGGTTTACTCATCAATAACAAGATTACAGAACACATATCTCAGAAGATTACTTATTTTATTCTTCTATCCAACACTTTTCATTTTTTCGCATCAAGCAAGATTATTGATTTTCTTTTCCCTAGCAACCGTTCGTCATTTTTATATTGTCCTTACATGGCCTACTAATACTCAGATCAGAAAACAAAGCTCATTTCAAAGAAGAAACAAAAGCAGTTACAAAAGCAGCATTAAATTGTCTCTACGTTACATAGTGAGGACTTACAGATTATTTAGGAGAACAGTTTGCCTTACATCCTGTAAAGATATAGAAGTTAGGAGGACAAACATCTTTATAAATGTCAGTAGGATTCTTATGCTCAAATAATCCCTCCCTATTACACACTTTCCCAGGGTGTATTATTTAAACAATGATAATAACCAGTTGATTTCATACCACTGAACTATAATTATTTATTATCTGTATAAAATGAAATGATTTAGAGCGCTACTAGATGAGCTACCTCCAATTGGAGTGTTATCGTATTGCACTCCCCCTAAAACCCCATATTCTTAGTTCAAATAGTTTTCCTAATATAAATAAAGTAGATACCATTATATTGTAACAATACATTGCAATGTAAGCACTGTATTGAATACAATTATTGGTTGGCGTGTATGTGTGAACGTATATTTGAAATTACTCAGAACTGAAACGTAAACATTTGACATGACGTGATAAAAGAAATATGTACTTTGAATAAGACAAGGTGTTTGTTAAATTCGATGAGAGGAAACAGTACCCTTTCTGTTAGTCTGGCAGAACGTGCCCGGTATAACATTGTTTATGAATGGTTCACAATCTCTATTTACTCTCGAGGGTTCAAAGCAGCATTATTCAGTTACTCTTCCATGAAAAAGTGTATCAGCTGGAGCAGTGAGACGCGATACACCTTACTACTGCTAGAACAATGCAATTGAGTTAATGTAGGCTCAAATTATAATGCAAACAGAAATAATATTTTTTAAACTGAATGAGGTTGAACGACATATTCACAAAGAAATTAAGAGGGAACATAACAAAACTGCGAAAATGCGAGAGACATCAGATAAACTACAAGAAGACGACTTTTGGAAATAAATAGCACGTAACGAGATCTTGGAACCTATCATCATAAATTTGAAGTACTCAGACGTTGAAGACAGTGACAATGACAAACTATTTCTTAACGTAAGTAACATTCACAGCTATACGGATGTACCGCTGTTATTTTCGTTGAATAATAAAAGTACGTAATTCATAGACTATATTAATTTTAAACTAATATTTAAAACGTTTGCGTAATATACGAATATTCATGTTGCGATTGTGATTTCAACAACTGTATTATTATTAAACTTTAGAAAATTGAGTTTACGTCCCCTTACGTCTAGCGCTAAGAAGACTCGAATGTGTGTGTGTGAGAGAGAGAGAGAGAGAGAGAGAGAGAGAGAGAGAGAGAGAGAGAGAGAGAGAGAGAGAGAGAGAGAGAGAGAGAGAGAGAGAGAGAGAGAGAGAGAGAGAGAGAGAGAGAGAGAGAGAGAGAGAGAGAGAGAGAAATAAAAGGATTGGAGGTAACGAGGTGGCAAGGCTGAAGGCTGTAACATATCTGATTCGCTACGGGTGACAGCTCTTCCCATTTGAAACACATCCTAGGTTTTGTATTTCTACATCGGATGCTTTAGTCCTAGGCCGTGGCGTAGTGGGCCAGACCCTGCGGGGTGCGGATTTTAAGGTCCGTTGTACACTTAGTATCGTGAGAAAACGAGGAACTACGGTACGAACCCTGGTCTAGAAGGGCAACTTTCCGTTTGGGCCGCACATCTCCGTGTATCGGCTGGATGATCGCACACCTCTACCTCGGTATGTCAGCATGAGACCTGCAGTCGAATTGGCACGCTCATGTCCACTTTAGATTGTTACGCCTTGGGTTTATATGTACGTTTTTTACATGCTTTCCTTATTTAAATTGCATGTCATCAAACTGAGAATGTTACTGAAATAACGCTTAACCAGTGTTTTTTTGTTTCTTTTTTCATAAAAAGTGAAAAGAACACTGTGCCTTCTTTACAGTATATTTGTTTTTTATATCGGTAAAGCCACGCGGTAACTTGCCAAAACCGAGATACAAACTCAAGCCTTTTAAATCTAAAGTTAAGTACAGTAGATTTACTAAAAGGAAATAAAACTTTAATACAATATTATAAAACATTTCTTGCCTAAAACTACTGTGCAAACCACAAGCCCTTTTTCTTAACATAAAGATAGCTTATTACGAGGAGTTAGTCATACCGCATCCTTCCAGGTTGGAAACTTATACACATCTAAGCAAAGTATTTAGTCTTTGTATTGTTCTGTTAACACATACATTCCGCGTTTGTTCGAATATTTCTGTTGCCGATCAAGGAACTCATATACGGAATCGACGTAAGGGCTCCAACTAAAATTAGGCACCGTTCGTGGGAGTGTACGCGAGAACAGAAAAAATTAGTTGCTCGTAGAGCGCAGGAATATATCCAAAATAAAAAAGCAGTAAACCTCAACCATTTTAGAACATGCTCAAGTTGTTTTAGGTAAGTAAGCTAGGTGAAAAGAGGATTAGAAATCGATGTTTCGGGAGTGTGTATCGCTCTCGTCATCAGAATATGTATAACATGTTATAACCACAAATGAAAAACAAATGTAAACGCAGACAAAACACTATCAAAATTCTCATTACTGAACAAAAGGCTTAAGAAGCACAGGTCAATACAGCCTTTTCTTTTTTAATTTACGTCCTCCAACGTTAAGTCATACCGGACGTTCAATGAAATGGGTGCCCGCCTCGGTAGCGTAGAGGTCCCGAGTTCGAATCTCGGGCAGGGTGAGTTACCTGGATAAGGTTTTTTCCGGGGTTCTCCCTTATCCTAATAGACGAATGCCGGGTAACTCCAAGCTCTATGGACCCCAGACTCCTTTGAGTATCATTTCACCCATTTCATTCATCGTCCGATATGACTTAACGTTGGAGGACGTAAACTACAAAAAAAAAAAAAAAAAAAAAAAAAAAAAAAAAAAAAAAAAATGAAATGAAATGAAATGTGTGAAATGATACCGAAATGCGTCCGAGGTCCATGTAGTTTAGAGATACCCGACATTTGTCTATCAGAATAGGGGACAACCCCGGAAAAACATATCCAGATATCTCACCCTGAACGAGATTCGAACTTGGGACCTCTTGAACGTGAGGCAGACATGCTACCACCACGCTACCGAGGCGGGCCCAATACAGTTTCATAATCAAGTTAAATAGTTACGTTTCTTTGACCCAATTAATTTTCTATACTCACGCCACCTCCTGACCTGACATTTAATTTACTGAAAACAGTCTTTTGTTCAGTTATGCGATTTTTGATAGTGCTTTTTCTCTGTTTATATCTTTGTTATATCCAGTGTTTCATTTGTGGTTATAAAATTGTATAAATATTCTGATGATGAGAGAGGTGCACACTCATGAAACCTCAATTTTTAATCGTCTTTTAACCTGGCTTGCTTCCCGAGTAAAACTTGAACATATTGGTCGCCAGGATGCTTCAGATCATATTTTAATTTATAGAACATGTTTTATTTCCGTTTAAAGAAGGGACATTGCTATTGAAGGACCCTTTAGTTATTCCTAACAAAAAAGGGAAATGGAATTTTGAGGTTATCATATAGCGACCAGGTCTTAAAGTATTTGACCATCACCTTAGAGTATTTTTGGGTGTCTACAAGTAGACATGAGAAAAACCTCCTGGAATATTTATCTTGATTAATTTGTGGCAGAAGAAAGAATACCATTCTAAAGAGTAATTCATACAAAGGTCAGTAGGGGAAGTGAGTAGCTTGCAGCATGCATTTATAGCAGATCTCTCAACGTCTTATTAAATGATTCAATACTTGTCATACTTTAATTACTTAGTGAAAAATTAAAAACAATTAACTTAGAAAAAAAGAAAACTAAAGTTTTTATTAACGTACTCTCAGATAAAAGGGTAAAGAACTTCACTGAAAGACTTAGCATGAGGAGGCCAGCACTTGCTACCAGAACCTCAATGTGTAGAATTTGTTAATTAATGTGGACGGATTTGTCGTGCGATAATACAAGCGGGGATATTAATATCCCCAGACACTAAGCCAACATTAAGATAAGCCACTTGTTTACCTGCAGCTCCTGTTTTGTGTTTTGTAAACGAGCACTATCTAATGTACTGTACATTACTCTCACAGCATTCGGATTTAACAGAGATGGAAACATGTGCCCCTAACTAGCGGCAGGACTCAACTGGCCTGCGTTTCAGAGGTTATACATTCGATTCCCTTGGATGACCTTCCATCGGTTGTCTCCAGCGATCATTGTTATACTAGGGGGGGCCCAAAGAAACTGGATTGCTGTCATAAAAATTTAGTGATGAAGCTTCTTACAAAATTACTTCAGTCAGCTACAAAATACTCTCCATTACCTTCCATGCACTTGTCAAGTCTCTTTTCCCACTGTTGGAAGCATGTTTGGAACTCTTGAAGTTTGATATTTTCCAGTGGCCTTTTTGAAGGTGTTTTTACCGCCTCCACATAGTCATAACGCTTCCATTTTAGCATTTTTTTTCATTCCTGGAAATAGGAAAAAGCTGCACGGGGCTAGATCCGCAAATACGGAGCGTGGGGAACGACAGACCACCTCTGAGATGCCAAATAGTGGGTCACTCGTAAGGCCGTGTGTCCTGGAGCGTTGTCGTGATGCAGAAACCAGTCACCTGATCGCCAAAGTTCCGGGCGTTTCCTCCTCAATTCCTCTCGCAGACGCCTTAAAAGATCCAAGTAAAAGTGATGGTTAACAGTCTGACCAGGGGGTACGAATTCCCGATGCACAATTCCACGAACATCATAGAAGACAATGATCATCATCTTCACATTTGACCACACTTGCCTTGATTTTTTGGTCTGGGAGAGTTGGGAGTCCTCCACTGCCTTGACGCTTGCTTGGTTTCTGGGTCATACCCGTAACACGAACTCTCATCCCCTGTAATGACTTTGCTCAACAAGTTTTGATCACGTGCAATCTTTGTTTTCAAGTCCTGACACATATTATTGCGGATGGTTTTGTGTGAGAAGGCGCGGAAAAAAATTTAGCAGCAACACGTCCTATCTGTAAATGCTCCATTAAAATCCGTTGGCAAGAGCTCCAACTGATTCCTGTCACTGCTGAAATTTGGTCAAACGTTTGGCGACGATCCTCGTTGATCTTTTGGCGGACCTTTTCAATGTTCTCTTTATTTTGCGGTGTTGAATGGCGTCCAGAACGATCTTGGTCTTCAACACACATCTCACCACGTTTAAAGCGCCCAAACCACTCGAAAACCTGTATTTGGCTTATAGCGTCCTCCTAGAAAGCTTCCTGATGCAGTTGGTGTGTCTCTGTTGCAGTTTTATTAGCATGAAATAAAATTTCACACACACCCTTTGTTCTTTTAAAGTTGCCATAACGACTTCGCAGAGGAAAGCCGCCAACAGTCAGAGAAACACAATATCACACTTGCACGTTCAGCTTTACACTGACGACGTCTGCGCAGCTGTTTCATGAAGGTCTCTACTAACACCATCTAGCGTGAGAACCCTGCACTAGGTCTTTGAGTGGCAGTGCCCCCTCGTAGCTTTCGAACGTTGTGTCGCTTCATTGTACCTCATTTCCCTCAATTTTTACGTTTAGGTTCAGGTTTCAACCTAAAACGACAAATTACCAAACTAACTACGTAAAAAGAAAATTCATGATCCTTATTTATTCCATCTCCTATATTTTAATTTACACATTTGTGAAATCGCTTTTAAAACCTTAATAAAAGGACTCTAAAGGTACCACCCTGTGACTATTAAAATCTCATCATTTTTATTTTAGATTCTAAGTTTAAGTATTTCCTTAGTAGCACGCAGTGGAGTACTTGTAATGTGCTGAAAGGTGTAATGTGCCCTGCCTCATTAAAGTACTTCCCCTCCTTTGTTAGGAATGACGTCAGGCGTTTTTGCAGAGCAAAATTTATTAAGGCACTTGTGCCCTCCCTTAGGCGGTGGTTGTTGAGTCGCACGCCAACCAGCTATAAAATGTTTGAGAAGTGGCGAAGCTTCTCTGTTGGTTGAATTAGGCGTTACGTTCGCTCCACTTTTCACAGACGTTCCATCTTCTCCTTAACTCCATCTATTTGCATCTTTCTTAATGCTGCACTTCTTATCTGCTTTTCTCTGCCTTCTTTCACTTAATTGTTTCCTTGTATCTCCATCCATTATTCTATCAAGAGTTGAACGTTCCCCTTTTATCATCTTCTTGTGATAATTTCTCTTCGTTAGTTCTTCTTTAGCACGTAGCGTCAATGGGACGCAATTAGGGCTCCATTCACTACGCGGCGTTCGTTTCCGTCCATTGTCTGGCCAGTGTTTTGTTTCACTTTTAGTCTCTGAACGTCAATAAAGTCGGCAGCGCACCCACATTCAGCAATATTATAAATTATATCACCTTCAGCGAGTTTGTTATGAATTGTACACGAAAATAGCTTATAAAAGAAATACTATAATGCTATTTAGTCAAAAGAATAAGGATTGTACAGAATAATAATTATCATGACAAAAGAATTTTAACAATTTCTTTAGATAAACAGAGGAAACAGATTGTCGCGAGCATTGTTGCAGCCGATGCGCACAAATGGACACATAGTGCCGCGTGGAGATAACAATCTTCCCGAAACAGATAAAAATAGATACCTGGAAGGTGAAGCGCGGAGATAAATATCTTCCCGAAACAGATAAAAATAGATAACTGAAAGGTGTAGCGGGGAGATAAATATCTTCCCGAAACAGATAAAGATAGGTAACTGGAAGGTTCTAGTGCCGTCTTGTTCATTCGATTAATTTCTAAAAATATGCGTGCAGGCATAAAAAGAAAGCCGGGAATTCGTAATCGGAACTGACTGGTGTGCCTGCAGCTGTGTTTTGAAAGTCAATTCTTTTGTTTGTTTACGTCTACAGAAGTGGCGAAGGTTCTTTTTGTGTATGACACGTAATTGTGATACTGTAAAGGTTGACCAAAATGTGTTTCTAAGTAAAAAAGAGCACAATTTCTGCAAATTGAACTTTTATTTTCAAGAACGCTCAAAGTCATAATTTAGGTAGGGTCAGACTGAAAAGGTCAGTGCCATAGCCGGGCTTTGAAGCATGGATCTTCCAGTATCCCTTTGATTGCCTGTAGCCACTTTTCTTAATTACCTTTTATTTGCAATTTTACGTCCTCCAACGTTAAGTCATATCGAACGGTGAATGGAATGGATAAAATGATGCTCAAATGAGCGACGGGTACAGAGAGCTTAGACTTACCCAACATTCGTCTTTCAGGATAAGAAAAACCCTGGAAGAACCTTATCCAGGTAACTCACCCTGACCGAGATTTGAACTCGGGACCTCTTGAACGTGAGACAGGCATGGTACCATCCACGCTACAGAGGCGGGCATATATATGAGACGTGGAAGGAGAAAGTGTAGTTAGTGAGCGTGTAGCACAGCGATGGCTCCAACCTTTCAACAATGGAGACAAAACACTAACGATTGACCTCGTTCTGGAAGACCGAAGGTATGGAATATTGCGGATACAGGGCAAGTTCTGCTAGAAAATCTGCAAAAGTTCCTCTTAGGCTTTCAGAAGAACTTGGTACTTCAAAAGATACCATACATCGGCTCATTAAGTCACTTGGGAAATCATACAGAAGCTGTAGATCTGTACCTCATGAACTGACACATTAACAGGCTGAACGTAGAGTGTATAACCCGTCAGCTTATCCGTAATCCCATGGTTGATAGATTTGTCATGAGAACTGTGATGAAAATTAGTACCGGAACCCTAATAAGTACACTGTTTCATGCTGTAACAGTTTCTTGTTCACTAGCGGTTGTTTTATCAATGTATTGTTCGGTTGTTTTCATATTAAGAAAAGGCGAATCAATCCTAGTAGTGAGTTAAAACGTTCTACACTGTAATTTTGCGAAACTGCGATATAACGTCTCTACTGATCAACCAGACGCTGTTGGAGCAGGTGAAGGAAGAGGCTGTTCATCCCACTCTTTGTGATACAGTTTCCAGGGCTCATTTAAATTCTCCAGGGATTTGCAAATTACTCTGCAAGAACTAGACAGCACTCGACAAGCTTGCCTCTTCAGGAAGCCCTCCCCGTCAGAAACACTTGGCTAGAACAACACTTCCGCCCGCTACAGCATCTTCTCGCCCTTGTTGGCAACCTGCCAGGTATATCTAGTTATGAAATGTTACATTAGCACCTCACTTTATAATAAAATGAGAACGGATGGAAACTTAATGCACTTACGGAAGGTAACGTCAACGAAATTTGCATCATCTTTATTTTTAATTGAATCGTATGTGTATCAGGGGCGTCTATTGCACCGTACCTAATAGACTTTTACTATCTTCATAAGATCATCCTTGGGAGAAACTATATGATACAGAACGGACAAATTAATAGTTTTACGGAAGAACGAGGGCTGTTCAACAAAGAACGATCATAATATTTATACCGTCGTACTTTTCTGCACTAAAATTCAGTCTTTTTACAGGCTGTTAGCTTAATTTGAAGCAAACATGCCGAATTAGTTTCATTGTTGGTACTCCTGGTTACCGCCTGTGAGAACCAGGCAAGTTCAAACATGTCCAGTATCGCTTACCGCTGCAATGGAGGTAACACGCGAAGAAAGAGTATGCGGCTTTGAAATTCTACTTTAGTCTCAAGAAATCTTTAGTTGACGTCTATACGATGTTAAGGAGGCCTATAGCGAGGCTGTTCATTTTTACAGCACAGCTCGAAAATGAAATGAAATGAAACGTGTAGTGTTTAATGCCCACTTTTACTACATATGGCACCGCAGGCGATGACACTGATGATACATGAGATGAAGATGGAGCAACGGTGGAATGAGATGGCGGGTGAAACCGGAGATCCCAAAGAAAACCCACCCCAGCGCCATGTTGTCCACCAAGAATCTCAATTTGCGGTCGCCTGGAATCAAACCAGGGCTGCCATGGTGAGCACAGCTCGAAGGTGGTTTAAAATGTTTAAAGAGGGGAGAAAATCAATTTCAAAGGAGGGTGGAACCGGTGCTCCAGTTACTGATCCTACGGAAGAAAACATCAACATTTCTACTGCCATTGTGAGAGAGGATCGACGAATTACCTTAAAATCAGTTTCTGAATTACTGAACATTTCCTTGGGTGCCAACCACACATTAGTGACAGAAACATTACACATGAGACGTGTTTGTGCGCGATGGGTTCTAAGACTGTTAATTCCTGAACAATAGGACATTCGCATGTAGGTCTGCATGCAGTTAAAGTTGATGTTAGAGGAAGGTCCGGTGCTTCTTTCAAACGTAATCACTGCTGATGAAACTTGGCTACATGTTGATCCTGAGAGCAAACAACAAAGCTCAGTGTGGAAATCTTTTTCCTCACCAACCCACAAAAAAGCAAACGTAGTTGCTTCTGCTGGGAAAGTTATGGTCATGTCATTCTTTGATATTCATGGAATGGTTTATCAGCATGTTGTACCTGCACACACATCAGTAACTGGACAATACTACAGGGATGTCCTGAAAACATTGCAAGTGTATATCAGACGCAAAAAACCCACATTTCCGTGAAGCAGGCTCGATGCTGCACCACGATAATGCGGGGCTGCATATTGCCAATGTTGTTGCTGAATATCTTGCAAAAATCAACGTGAAGTGTATCCCTCACCCTCCCTATAGTCCGGGTGTAGCCCCATGTTACTTTTTTCTATTCCCTAATTTGAAGAAAACCCTTCGTGGGAGGCATTATCCATCAACAGAAGCAGTGGTGAAGGCTCCGGAGGTGATTTTGAAGGATCTCTCAAAAATGTTTTACAGCATGTCTATGAAGACTAACAGAAACGCTAAGAATAGTACTATTTTGAGTAGTAATAGTAATAGTACTATTTTGAGAAGGACAATCAAAATAATGAGAATGAGTAAAGCGACGTTGTCCAAAAAATGTGATTATTCTTTATTGAACAGCCCTCTTAAAATTATGCTCCTTTGGGATAATAGGTACTGATTTTAGGAATATGAAAGGAACATCAGTTTCTTTCATATTTTTCTGTACTGTAATTGCAGTTTTGTATTACAGGATGTCTGAGGTATAGCTAATGAGCTCTTTCATTAAGAAGCTTTATTTATGAATGCATTAATTTACGAATAGCGCTTGCATTGCATTGGATTACTATGTGGAGGAGATTGAGCACTGCAGCCAGTCTAGCTATGTAGCTATGCTATGTAGCTTGTAGCTATGTCAAGAATGGGACTTATCCTGGAGGAAGGATAAGGGGACATTGAACATGGTGGTCTTCCAAAGGAGTCACGACAGTGCAGAGGATAGGGTCCCTACATTTTTACTAGTTGGAAACACACCGGCAGGCCAGGCAGTTGCGGCAAGTCACCGGACTTCGGTCCGGAAACGGTCCACCAGACTGGGCCTAAATACTGGAGTCCCTCTTACCGGAAGAATGATCACTCAGAGTATAACAGCGGACCATGCCCAGCCCTGACACCCACGGATACCTCTTCTCTGCCTCTCTCGCTCCGTTTGCCACCGAAAGAGATCTTAATTTAAATCACATGGAATAGCACCCTATCTTATCATTTTGATTACCTTTAAGCTTGTTTCAAGAAGTATAGTAGAGAAAGCAAACACAATTACAAGTGAAAACCACACGGAAAAAATCATAAACACCTTTTTGTCATTGAAAAACCATTTATAATGTCAACCTGTGCAAGTCGGGATACATCTTCACGGTCAATACCTCGCACTTCTCTTGTTCTCTGAAATACTCCTTTCAAATTAGCCAGTGTCTTAAGTGGTGGTGACTTTGTGAACGAGGTGAATCTCTCTGCGTAACTGCCTCCTATTTGTGATGTAAGTGTATAGAAATGGTGCATTCCGTCTGTTTGCTTTCATAAAACATTTTCTAATGCCTTCATACCTCTATTGTTGACAACATAACAAAAGACTATCAGTCCGTAGACAGGAAAGGCTTAAATTAATAATTTGATCCTACAAAATAGTGAAACAAAAACCGGTCGGCAGGAACCAATTAAACATCACTTAGTTAATTTGGTTGCAAGCATAGAGGACAAATCTTTTAATATTTGGTTAGATGATGAATGTCTGAGCTTGTAGGCCGTGACGTAGTGGAAAATCTTCTTCCAGACGTTTCGTTCAAAACTGTGTCGAACAACCTCAGTCGCGTGGCCGTATATGTCGAGCCAAACATACACAATATCCGTGTGACAAGTGAATACAACCTCGGAAATCTGGTTTGGGGGACATTCTTGTAAAAATCAGGCAAGTCTTTCTTGTGTGTACATTTGTACTTCAACAAACCATCGCATTGTAAATTTAACAGTTTCATTAGGTACGTACACATTGTGTCATTCACTGCGCTACACCTCACTGAATCCTTCGGATTCTGTAGACCAGCAGAAGATGTGGGTCGCCCACGTTGACCTGGGCGGGGTGTTTGCTGCCCAGCACCGAGCCCCTTAGTGCGACTTTATCTGGGCAGTATAAAAGAAATGCCTTTGTCATCAGGTGGTTGTTTTGGACAGTAATATATCTAGCCATATATAGGCGCAAATGCCCTCGGAGGGTGTATGCGTCTAGTGCGGACTGCTCACTTCCGCCTGCATTTGAGGAATCTAAGCACAGCCCACTTGACAAGCTAGAGGGAAAGTAATCATGGTAAAGGTATAGTTCATACCAAGCGTATTTATGGGCTTGGAGGTGCAGGTATTAGGGAACAATGGCCCTGCTCAGGTTAGGTCGCCCAAAGCATCTTTGGGCAGCCAGTATCCAGGTCTTTGGCAAGGAGCCCTATGTTCGTAACGGCCAAGTGTGTTCACCAGGTTATTGGGATGGAAGTCAAGTTTATTGTACATGGTACGGGTTGTCTCCCGAACCACGTCTACAATATATGGGACTCTGGAGTAGGTGTGAAAAATATGGCACGGGAATCTACGCCCAGTATCGTAGATAATCCGCAGCGCCCTGTTGTGAACGCGCTGCAGTTTGCGAATGGTGGTCTGAGCCGCTTATCCCCAGACCTCGCAACTGAGATAATCGCCCGATACAGGCGTAGTTTTAGGTGTGTTGACATAGGGTATTTCAAAATAGGGTACAGTTACCTAAGTGCTACATGCCCTTGTCTGGCTTTGACCTGGACGTGAGTGGCTTAGGTGAGGCCGCGATCGAGAAGGACAGCGAGGTATTTGGCAGACGGAACCTAGGGGATTTGCCTCTGTCTACACCTCAGCGAGCAATCCGGTCACCTAGCTCGGACCTTAGCCAGGAAAAGAGCGGAGCTCTTTCCGGGGCTGATGGTCATCCTCCAACTCTCACTACAGCGGCCGATGGCTCGGAGCTGGCGCTGCAATAACGTAGGTTTTCATTACGTGCCATTATGAAGACGTCGTCGTCATATTGGCACGTTACAGTCTGTGGTTCTAGAGGGAAATCAGACATGTAGGCCGCAAAGAGCAGCGGAGAAGGGCAGTTCCGTCCGGGACTCTTGCGGTTATGGGTCTGACTGATGACAGCCGTCCTTCCACACTCACCCTGAAAGTGCGGTCTCGAAGGAAACTGCTAATCCTCGGAATTTGTACTCACAGCGCCATTTTTATAGGCTACTTGGTGCTACGTGACTGTTGCCTGACATCACATGCACTGCTGTCCTTGCTCCCGGCAGAATTACGTCACAACTTTCGAAGCTGTCCTCCTCTGACTTATAGTAATCGAGATTGGATTCGGAAGCTCTTGTACGTGAGGCAGATACGCTGCCACCTCCGCTACAGAGGTGGGCAACAACAAACACTCGTCACATCCATCGTTTAATGAGGAGTTTAGATAGTTTATTATTTTATGTGAATGGTGCGTGTTCTTTACATACTTAACAACAATTAGGAGTGTAAAATGAACGCCCTGTACCAGTTATTAGGTCTGTCAACGCACAAGATTGGTATGACGGAATCAGACTAAAATTTCGCTGCCACGTATCACGTCATAAACTCTGGAGAGGGCTAAACGACCTGGGCTCTGCTCACTAACAACAATTAAATAAACAGCCGGCCGTAATTATTGCAAATGTTACATTGGACCTGACACTGCGTGTATTAAAAACAATGTAGTAGGGTTTAGTAGGATTCCATCACAAGGTTGGGTGTGGTCTACGGGTTTGCCGCCAGATCGCCGTCGGGCATGAAGTGTTCGTAACCACAACCCGCCGCTGTTATCTCTCGCTTCATAAATAATTGTAACACAAACAGGGCTGCAAACAGACCAGATTAAAATGTTGCTACACAACGTGTTTCAAAATAGAAGCGATGCTAAAGGCGATCCTGTTAGCTGCTTTATGGAAATGCTAATGCCCGAAGAAGGAAATCCAAGCGTAATAATCAGTTAAATCAGCCGTAAAAAGTTTCATTAAACTTCTTATTTTTCAACATGCATTTTCAAAATATAAAATATAAAATGCTAGCACCAACTGCTATTTATGAATATGGAAATATTTTCCTTTTTAAGGTCTGACTGTACGCACAAACTGGAAAAAAATCTTTTTTTTGGTTTTTCGAAGTTAAATACTTCACACTTTTTGCACATTTTGGTATAGAATATAGTGTACTTAAACGAAGTTTAAGAATATACTGACATCTGTCAGTTTATTAGCTTACTGTGCAACTACCAAAAGGTATAAGTGGTAAACGAGTATGACTATTTATGTGTAAGGTTATGTAGCATTGGAGGATGGGCTGCACAAGACAGAAAAGTGATAGCTATTGGCTGGGCGGCAGTGTCAGGGGTAACAATATGTATACATAAACTGGAGATATCTGTTAGATGGTTAGAAAGAATGTATGAAGCGGTCGTTGAACCCAGAACAATCCATGTAGTGGAGGTATGGGGCACATCAGAGACAGGTACACAATTAGACCAGATGTAAGGACTGTTTTGTAAAGAAATACTAGGGCTGCCCAAATCGGCACCAAGAGACGTAGCATTACTAGAGTTGGGTAATTCAAAAATGAGAGAAATAATAATAGACAGAATTGATACCGAAACTAAGAAATGCAATGAGTAAGGAATCGTAATGGATTTCAGAGGAGTACTATAAACGAGGCACGTTTTTTAAGTCAGTACCGTTCTGAGATTCCACCGCGGCAGCCCTACGGTCGGCGTTCCGCGCATGCGCACTGGTTACCTACATCTCTTTTCTACGCACTGACGCCATTACAGTCTGATTCTTCATTGTGTACGTTGGTTACTGAGTGTTTAAGGTGCCTCCGACGATCGTGAGTCCCGCCGATTGTGAAGTACGGGCTATTATACGATTTCTTAGTGCTAAAGGCGTAAAACCGATCGATATTCACCATGAGATCTGCGAAGTTTACGAAAAAAACACTATGAGTGATAGAATGGTAAGGAAATGGGTGAGAGCATTTAAAGATGGCCGCACAAATGTGCATGATGAAGAACGGAGTGGGCATCCGTCGACTTGGTGGAGAAAGTGGATGAAAAGGTGAGAGACAACAGACGCTTTACAATTCCATTATTGTGCTACTATTTTCCTCAATATTCTCGTAGTGTTTTGTATAGCATTGTGACCGACAACTTGAAGTACTGGAAATTGTGTTCACGTTGAGTTCCGAAAATGTTGACGGATTTGCACAAAACCCAACGTTTAGGCAGTGCATTGACCTTCCTTGAGCGGTACCACAATGAAGGTGAAGATTTTTTAGACCAAATTGTTACTGGTGACGAAACATAGGTGGCCTACGTCACACCAAAATCGAAATAACAATCCATGGAATGGTGACACCCATCATCAGCCACAAAAGTGAAGTTTAAGCAAACAATTTCTGCCCGTAAAATCATGTGCACAGTTTTTTGGGACAGAAATGGAGTACTGCCAGTGGAGTTTTTTCCTCGTAATGAGACAATCAATGTAGCGTCTTATTGTGAGACATTGAACAATCTGCGCCGTGTAATCAAGAACAAAATACGTGGCAAGTTGAGTAAGGGTATCGTTTTGCTGCATAACAATGCCCGTTCACATGTGGCTAATCGGACCAAAGACCTCATCAAAGCTTTTCAATGGGAAACTCTAGATCATCCTCCATACAGCCTTGATCTGGCGGCCAGCAACTACCATTTGTTCCTGCACTTCAAGAAACATTTGGGCGGTCAGCGTCTTCAAGACGATAAGGAAGTCAAAACTGTTGTGATACAGTGGTTAACACGTCAGGCGGAGGGTATTCAAAAACTGCTGCCACGTTATGACAAGTGCCTCAATATTCACGGAAATTATATAGAAAAGTAGACTAACGTACAGGCTTTCATGTAAAAGTAATATTATTGCGGTATCTATGGACGTCTTTTTAATTCTTTTTTTAATTCTTTATATTTAGATCTTGTTTTGCTTCTTGTTTGGATTTGCACGCTTATATTGTTGAACAAGCTGACAAATCCTTGTTTTCCAACGACAAGACAGTTTCTATAACGTTTTTGTAGCGAAAAGAGTAAACGTTATTTCAAATTCTTTTGAAAGGTCTCCAACTAAAGGAACCGTTCACAATATTGTATTTTTAAAATCAATTTAAAGCAGTGTAGCTGACATTTTCTACAAGTACAGAAAACAGTCCCCAGGCCGTGAGTTACATTGCCTCTGACATATAAACCTCTACCAATGGTCTGATTCCTGGGCTTGATATTCAACTTTCTAAGCATTTTTCTACAATTTTATTGCACTCTAACGCAATTGCATTTTTAAATTAGCTTCCTGTCTGAAAGTTCTGCCACCCTAAAACGAAACTCCGGTGATCTACTGAGCTGGTTGTCGCCATCACGGCGCTCCAGGGTAAGGGGTGGCCAATTTTATTGCATTTCATTGCCTCTCTCTGTTCTGACCCACCGTGACTCTTTCTCTCACACTCTCTCTTTCTCTTCACGTGAGACAGACGAAAGGAAAGTATATTGTACTGCAATATTCATTTGGTGTCATTTTTGGATAGTGAAAAATTGACATTACATTGCTACATTATTGTGCAGTATTCTTCTAACCTCCGTAGAAACTTTTTGTAATGCAGTACAATTGATAAAGTTATTTTAATGTTCATTGATCATTATATTTATGTACGCTGTTGCACTTAATTGCAGTTTTGTAGGATGCAGATTGAGACATATATTTAAGACATTTTGCTATAAAATGAAATCCATATCTGTAGCTTCAAATCGTCTTCAATCTGATCGACTTTTTCGTAAACCTAGAGAAATATTAAAACCTTACCACTGAATAAATATCGGTTTCAAAATATGTAATGTGTATCAAATACTTTCTCGCTTTTTGTGAAGTTAAACATTTCCGAAATATTCTTCATTTTTGGTCTGAAATGTACAATTCGTGTCCCTTGGTCATGCAGAGAGAACGCAATATCAACGTCAGGACATAGTGACAAATGTTTAAATATTTGACTATCAGCTAAATTCTGCGCTATCCCATGAACGAAGTTGTGTCGTGAAGTTTTATTTATAACCCTTTAAAACATGTGGTCGGCATTTTGTGTTGATATGTGGTAGTTAGTTCGTGTCTAGGTAGTCACCATCCAGGTATACAAATATTTCTAAGAGTTTCTTGACCTTCCGAATGCCTTGATTGTAGAAGAATGCAGAATTCGCTTTAAACCACTCTTCCGCTTCATTAATGACGTCATTTATATTGTCAAATGGGTGCCCACTCAACGTATTCTTCATTTCCTGGAACAACAAAAAGTCACTTGTTGCGAGATCGGGCGAATAAGGCGGACGTTGTAAGATCTCAAAGCCACATTCACTTGTTTTGTCAACTGTAACTTGAGATGAATGAGCTGGTACATTGTCAGACAGATGACGAACAACTTTAGAGAGATACCACGTCGTTTCTTAATCAGAGCTGCTCGTAACTTGTCCAGAAGTCTCCAGTAATATCTGTCTGTGATGGTTTGACCCTTGGCAAGGTAATCTGTAAGCATGACTCCACAACAGTCCCAGAAAACTGAAAGCATAACCTTCTCAACTGATTTTGCACCTTTGACATTTTGGGAGGGGGGATCGGCATGTTTCCATTCCATGCTCATGGGTTTTGTCCCTGGGTCATACTGACAGATCAAGGATTCATCCATGAGTGCCAGACAATCAAAAAAATCATCTTTATCCTGTTCCAACAGCATAAAATTCTGTATTGAAAAGTCACACCAAGTTTGCTTTTGGAAAGAGGTTAGCAAACGTGAAACCCACCGCGCAAACACCTTAGACATGTACAGTTCGTCATGAATAATTTTCCACACACTACCATAACTAAGATGTGTCATTCATGATCATTTGGATAGTTGCTGGTCTGTCTTCCAGTATTAAACACTCCACTTTCTTCACTGTGACAGCTGACGGTCTACCAGCTCTTGGCTCATCTGTCAGGGACATGTGACCAGATTGAAAATTCCTTTTACACCTCACAATAGTGTCATACGATGGGCAATCATTTCCATAAACAGTCGTCATCTCATCATGGATTTTCCGAACAATTTTGCCCTCAAATGCAGGAACTTTATCACACTACGAGCTTCAATTTTCTCCAGCTTTACACCTCAGTCACTTCTGGGGCTCACTGTAAAAACAAAAGGACTCAAACCACTGAAACTATCAGAAATATGTCCTGAGGAATCAATGATGATGCTGAAAATTTTTCATAACACTCACATAAAAAACTATAGGGTAATATTTAGAACTTCACGACACCCCTCGAACCTGTAAGGAAATTAAAAGTATCTTCATTAACCTGAAAGTACATAGAGATTCCCCAAAGGGAATCGGGAACCACTGCCCCTTCGAGTCCAACCCATTCCGAACAACTACCTTACGGGAGGGGCTCCAATGTACGGCCCGAGTTTCCTCTAGTAACGTTACAGTTACCACGAGTGCTAGGGGTCCGCTGTGCCCGCACCACGGCAGCTGAAGGGGACGGATACCCCCTCCCCCCTTCGGCCTTCCTTTGATATAGAAGATCCCTGGCGGTCCAGGACAAATGTCATTCTACCAATCGTGGCCCCGAAAGTAACGAGGTGGTTTGGAATAACAGAGGACACCACCCACTGAACAAGGAAGACTTAATGCATACACAGCCGGGATCTCTCCAGCCTCGTTCCCGCCGACACTTCTACCCTAAAAGAGACCACCAGATGAGGGATGGTGTGAAATGATAATGCAGATGAAGTGGAGGGACAGGAAATTCGAGTAATGGCATTAACCTTCCCAGCATTCCCCTAACAACCCGGTAAACCTGCCGAAAAAAACACGGGTCAGGTAGGTAAGCCACGAGAATCGAACCCGGACATCCTGAATGCAGAACTGCCTGTTCCATCCCGCTCGTTTTGCTGAGTCGTTATATAATTTCGAAAGCAAACATTACTTTTAAATTTTATGTCATAGTTAGTTATTCTAAAGGGTACTACGTGGTCTGTTCAATAAAGAATGATCCTAATTTTTTACTGTCCTAATTTTTCGCACTAAAATTCAATATTATTATATGCTGTTAGCCTAATGTGAAACAAACACGCCGTAATTGTGTCATTGTTGGTACTCCTGATTCCCGCCTGTAAAAACTAGGCAAGTTCAGACATGTTTAGTATCGACTACAGCTGCAATGGAGGAAACACGCGAGGAACAATATGCAGATTTGAAATTCTGAAGTCGTCTCAACAAATCTTCAGTTGAGGCCTATAAAATATTACAGGAGGCCTATGGAGAGTCTGTTCTTCCCTACAGCACAGCTCGAAGATGGTTTAAAATGTTTAAAGAGGGAAGATAACCAATTTCAAAGGAAGGTGCACCCAGTGCTCCAGTTACTGCTCTTACGGAAGAAAACATCTCCACTGCTGCTTTCATTGGAGGAGAGGATCGAAGAATTACCTTAAGATCACTTTGTAAACTACTGAACATTTCATTCAATGCCACATTTCCAAGAAGCAGTGTGGATGCTGCATCACGATAATGCGCGGCCGCATATTGCCAATGTTGCTGAATATCTTGCAAAAATCAACGTAAAGTGCATCCCTCACCCTCCATATAGTCCGGATTTAGCCCCATGAGGCTTTTTTCTGTTCCCTAACTTGAAGAAACGCCTTCCTAGGAAATGTGTGTAATGCGTAGTGTTTAACGCCCGCTTTTACTACATACGCACCGCAGGCGATGACACTGGTGATACATGAGATGAAGATAGAGCACCAGTGGAATGAAATGGAGGGGGAAACTGGAGATCCCGGTAAAAACCGCCGCACTGCCGTGTTTTCCATCACAAATCTCACTTTGCGGTCGCCTGGGATTGAAGCCGGGCCGCCTTGGTGAGAGCCAAGCGCCTAACCACTGAGCCACGGCGCGGCCACCTTCGTGGGAGACATTATCCATCATCAGAAGCGGTGTTGAAAGCTGTGGTGGCTATTTTGAGGGATTTCTCAAAAATGGTTTTCAGTATGTCTTTGAAGACTGGCAGAAACGCTGGTACAAGTGTATCGCATTCTGGGGAGACTATTTTGAAAAGGACCATCAAAATTATGATGCTGTGTAAAGGTACGTTACCAAAAAAAAGTGTTCATTTTTATTGGGGGGCCTAGATAACAATGCTGAGCTTTGTTGCTGTTAGTAGTTAGGAAGAAGGTAATAAGAAACTAAAGTACACAACTAATCAGGTCTCTGTAGATAAAAGAGCTTTGCAGTCATTTGTTAGTAGTTCAAGTTGGAACAAGAAGTCACAAAGCCATTCTTAAACCTCCACAAATAGAAGATTCCGCATCATGGAAATTCGCGCTAAATTCTAATTCTCCAGCTTTTGCTACCTGCAACATTTCCAGAAGAATTCCTCTAACAGCAGTTGGCATGTAGCTCTGTAAGACAGACATATACGTGTATAATACTTCATTTCGGACAATAGAAGGCAGCTGGCACTGAAGTAGGATTACGAGAGAGCGAGTCTTGCACTAAAAAGCTCTTAAGCCAGGCAGAGAATTTCAGGTTTGAGCTGGATAAGCAAAGAGATGTTTTAACCAAGGATGACAGTGGGAAAGTGCTTTCAACACCACAACTACACGAAGCAGGGAAATCAATTTATCATTCCTATGTGAACATGGGCTGCCCAGTATTATTTCACGTCTGGGTTGCCTACGCGATACATCCGGGAGACACTCTGCTCATCTGAACACACATTACTCTGTGTACTCACTTGTTTTGCAAATTAAAGTAGAAATTAACTCTTTTCTAATCTAATTCATGTAAATCGATAGTTAAACACCAGGAGTAGCTTCCATTTCTCCTAATAGTATCCATACTTGTATAGAATAAAACTTTTTTTGCAACTACCAACATACCGCATACATTTACTTACTATTAGGATAGAGCTGGGTTATTCCTATCATTTCAAAGCTATGAAGCTATGAGACATTAAATGTGAGGATCTACTCCCATTAGTCCTGGCCCCGTAGGTCCTGAACCCGGGCCTCTCGGGTATATATATTATATATTTTTCATAGGACAGCACCTATTTTATAAGCTGCCCCCCCCCCCGCCTGCACACGGCAGACAGGACGGAAGTGGATACGCCACTTACGCGCCGGTCCTTGATGAACCAGCTACCAAATAACCTTGGCAGGGCCGCCAGTGTCTAGCTCACCAGCTACTAGCTCTGCAGGCTAGTTCCCGGGACTTATGAGGCAAAACTCTACCCCCTCCGGGCGGCCGGTGGCCTGGCCAGAGGTACCCAATTGCCCGTGGGGACGGGAACACACTGCCCCTTAGAGTCCAACCCAATCCGAACAACTCCCTTACGGGAGGGGCTCGGTATGTTCGGCCCGAGGTTCCTCTAGTAACGTCAGAGGTACCACGAGTGCTAGGGGTCCGCAGCGCCCGCACTTTGGCAGCTGAAAGGGACGCATCCCTTCCCCTACGGGGGATGCTATAAGACAAGCAAACGAAAGAAAAACAATTGTTTATGTTAAACTTAGATCAAACCAGTCTTTATTAAGCCCTTTAAGCGTACAGATGTCATAAGCACAGATATTTTATTTGCTGTAGTTGTTATCAAATAAAATAGCAAATGTTGCACAGAAAGGAAATCTCAGAACTAACGGAGATATTCCGCTATAATTTCCGCTAAATAGCCCAAACAGTCTTGACCTCACCTACATGTAGGTGGTCGCGTTTTCGAATCCCTTGATCAACATTTACAAAACTTGACTTCCCTTTTCCCGAGATATCCCACGTCGTCAGAGGAACACTACAAAGAATAAGCATACTACCCGAATTTCCTGCGTGTCTAAAGCTTTTCAAGTGTATAACAAGGAGCTGACCACACTAGATACTTGCTCTACGAATAGGGGAACGTTGCATGGCTTTCCAGGGGGTATAGGCCCACAGTATCAGGCCGCGATTAGGAGGCGGTGAATTAATCGAAATCATACAATTAAAAAAGCAGACAAATTAATGAAAAATAATTTGTAAACTAATATAAAAATCTTGTTATAATATATGAAATTAGAATGGATAAAGTAATGATTGAAATAGCACTTGACTTATAGAATAAGAAGGGAAAATATAATTTAAAATAGCACACAAACTAGCATCCAGGCAAGGAAGGCAAAATATTCTTGTCAAAATCTGTGAAATTCGGAGAAACCGGAAGGAAGGGCCGTTATCTTCTTTGTGCTAGTAACAGTTCAATATCTGAGAACTATAGTATACGTCCAGCCAGTAATGTGTTGAGACAAAGGGCTATCAAACCGCAGTTGAGTATGAACGCTAAAGAGATTTACTTCGCTGATTTGATAACGATGTATACCGTTACAACCAACTCAGGGTAGGCGTTCCCCAACTCAGGGTGGGCTGAACGTCAATAAGTTACATGAATTTTGCAAACCAATGCGAAAATTAGAAATAAATGATAAACCAGTAATAATGTAACATTTGAGAAGGGTGAACTAGTTTGTTCATGTGATAAAGTTAGAGAAGGGGTCACAATAAGGTTCGAACTGAATCGTGAAGTAAGAAAAATTTACTTAAAAGCTGATACTACGACAGGAAGGACGTGCTTATGTGCGTTAAGAAGAGAAGCGAAGATTTATAAGTCTGAAATGTAGGGAAGTTAAGAATAACGCAACCAACGTAAGTGGAAGCAGCATTAGAAGTTTATTAGAGCAAAGTAGTCGCCGTATAAGAAAGTAATAGAAACCGCGCGGAAGTAAGTTAAAACAACTAATCCAGGGTTTCAAGTAAAATTGAATTAATGTTAGGAATTTTACTAACAGGTGGTCACTGGTCAAAGTCAATAAGAAAACTTAGTACGAATTAAACCAGATAATTCTGCAACAAACAAAGTGTTAAAAATCCTTTCATGGAAGTGTTGAAAACAGTGTTGTTGTATAAACTAAATTAATTTTGAGTCGATTAATGACACTAAACAACACTTA
This sequence comes from Mantis religiosa, assembly GCA_030765055.1. NCBI lineage: Eukaryota > Metazoa > Arthropoda > Insecta > Mantodea > Mantidae > Mantis > Mantis religiosa. Next base: position 8,321,574 of record CM060951.1, read on the forward strand.
CTCTTAAATTTTCCTGGAACTAGTTTCAGAGGCCTCCCCTCTATCTTAAGCCGAATATCGACTGGTTCTCATAATTGTAGCTGGTAATATTTTGTCATCGGTCTCCTCTGGTGGCGGTTCGAGGAACTGCTGAACAAATCTTTCTGGGGGATGTCGAAATTAAATACTTTTTTCCTATTTTTTGAAATAAAGATTTGTTCCCATGTGGACAGTTCTTGTTTTCCTGTTGTCTGTTTTAGTAATTTAGGTTCTGGATTTATGTTGTGGTTTTTTCCCCAAAAATGCGTGGCAACTGCTGATTTTTCTAATTGTTTGTATTTTATGTTCCTAAAGTGTTCCTTTGCTCTTGTTTCTAAATTTCTTCTGGTTTTTCCAATATAAATTTGACTACAGTCACAGCATTCAATTTGTTAATACCAGATTTTTTGTTAGATGGAATGGCATCTTAGATGTTTTTGCAAATTACGTTTTTTTAAGGAGTAATGGTTCATTGGAGCTAGTTGAATGTTTTGTTTTTTGAAGACTTTTTTGAATTTAACAAAGGCCCATGGATGATAAGAGAATTTTTTGAAGGTCATTTTAGTTTCTGTAGCTGAGAGGGTTGTGGTTTCCTTTAGTAGTTTCTTCTTATTTGCTTAAAAAAGTGAACTTAGCAAATAAGAAGAAACTACTAAAGGAAACCACAACCCTCTCAGCTACAGAAATTAAAATGGTCTTCAAAAAATTCACTTACCATCCATGGGCCTTTGAAAAATTCAAAAAAGTCTTCAAAAACAAAACATTTAACTAGCTCCAGTGAACCATTACTCCTTAAAAAACCTAATTTGCTCAAGCATCAAAGATGACATTCCATCTAACAAAAAATCTGGTATATATCAAATTGAATGCTGTGACTGTAATCAAATTTATATTGGAAAAACCGAAAGAAATTTAGAAACAAGAGCAAAGGAACACTTTAGGAACATAAAATACAAACAACTAGAAAAATCAGCAGTTGCCACGCATTTTTGAAAAAAAAAAAAAAAAACACAATATAAATCCAGAACCAAAATTACTAAATCATACAACAGGAAAACAAGAACTGTCCACATGGGAACAAATCTTTATTTAAAAGAATTGGAACAAAGTATTCAATTTCGACATCCCCCAGAAAGGTTTGTTCAGCAAGTTCCTCGAACGGCCACCAGAGGAGACCGATGACAAGTTATTGCCAGCTACACCAATGAGAACCAGTCGATGTCCGGCTTAAGATAGAGGGAAGGCCTCTGAAACTAGTTCCAGGAAAATTTAAAAGTAAGTGTTATTTAGTGTCATTAATCGACTCCCAATTAATTTAAACAAAGTGTTATTAATACGACTGATTAGCCAACAACCACCAAAATAATTTTCCTACAACCATATACCTGAAAAGAATGGAACTCGTAGATCAAATTAGAACACAATTAATTTAACACTGGTATGCGGGTTTGCCAAACTCTCATCGAATTTAACACACACCTTGGCTTATTTAAAGTAAATATTTCTTTTATCATGTCATGTCATGAGTAATTTCAAATATACGTTCACACATACATGTTAACCAATAATGATATTCATTACAGTGCTTACGTCACAATGTATTGTTATAATTATATCTAATTTATTTATTTGTATTAAGAAGACTGTTGTAGATAAAAATTTGTTGTTTTTACGGTTATGTTAAATACATTACTCTCTTCTTCCTCATCGATCAGTTTTAGGAAAAACTGAATTTTTCTCTTAGCCCGAATAGTATTTAATAGAGACTGATTAGTTTGGCGCTCGTCACACATCACTTAGGGGGAATGCAGTACGACAACACCGCAGTACTCCGATTGGTAGCTCAACTAGCAGTGCTCAAGAACAAACATAATCCCATTGGAACAGATAATAGGAAATATCTTAGGTTAAAAACCCTTTGATAAGGATTCAATGTTCTTTTCTTTCTCTTATCGCGGTTTCCATGTAAGCGTATTACAGAATTCCCTGTACATATTAATTAGTACCAAGTAGAATATGGTGACCATTGTTGTAATTACATTCCTGTGATACAGAACCAAGAGAACAACGCGTTAAAATCCATCAGACCGGAAGCGAGGTACGAAACCACAGTCCTCTGATTAGCTCTAATTGGCTCAGGGAGCTTGTCCCCTGACCCCACGTAATTCCTCGTAAACAAGATTATTAGCGCCGCTGCAGCATCCTCAGAACTACACCTCACTTCCGTTCTACAGTATTAGTTACTTATCTGAATATACCTGGTGATTCTACAGAAATTTAATGTTTACAGGTGTCCTGAAACTGCAGTCAGAACTTCAAAGGAGTATACTGTATGCTACTTTAGTCTGTCCATCCCATTGCAAAATAACTGAAAGAATTTAGGATTTTACACTGACAGCCACTTCTATAACGTTTAATATTTCAACGAAAATTATTTTACTGTTTGCTTAATTTTGTACTTTTATAGAAAGGCATTCTACGAAAACTAAAATCTTGTCAGGGCGAAGACATATTTACACAGAATCACTAACGTTCAAGCTGGCAATATAAGTAAATAATGGAACTTAATTGTTTTTCACACTATCCATGTGTAGGATGAACTATGATAGGGTAGAGCCAGATTCAAAAATTGAATGCCATAGCCGGGATTTGAAACACGAATCTTCTAGTCCGTCCAGCCCCTCTAACCCTTAAGCTACAATGGCCAACGTGCCGATATGGCATTAAATTCTCCAACTGACTGGTGTTTTTGCCGGTAAACCACTAGGAGTTCTCATAAACACATGAGACAACTACCTCGATGACGACTTACTATGCTGTAAGTACTTTAAGACCCGGGTATGACATTAAGTTCTCTATCTGACTCGTGTTTTTCCCGGTAAACCACTACGAGTTCTCATAAACACATGAGACAACTACCTTAATGACGTCTTACTATGCTGTAAGTACTTTAAGACCCGGGTATGACATTAAGTTCTCTATCTGACTCGTGTTTTTCCCGGTAAACCACTAGGAGTTCTCATAAACACATGAGACAACTACCTTAATGACGACTTACTATGACCCGGGTTTTACATTCAATTCTCCAACTGACTCGTGTGTTTCCCGGTAAACCACTAGGAGTTCTCATAAACATATGAGACAACTACCTCGATGACGATTTACTATGCCGTAAGTACTTTAAGACCCGGGTATGACATTAAATTCTCCAACTGACTCGTGTTTTTCCCGGTAAACAACTAGGAGTTCTCATAAACACATGAGACAACTACCTCGATGACGACTTACTATGCTGTAAGTACTTTAAGACCCGGGTATGACATTAAGTTCTCTATCTGACTCGTGTTTTTCCCGGTAAACCACTACGAGTTCTCATAAACACATGAGACAACTACCTTAATGACGACTTACTATGACCCGGGTTTGGCATTCAATTCTCCAACTGACTCGTGTGTTTCCCGGTAAACCACTAGGAGTTCTAATAAACACATGAGCCAACTACCTTAATGACGACTTACTATGCTGTAAGTACTTTAAGACCCGGGTATGACATTAAATTCTCCAACTGACTCGTGTTTTTCTCGGTAAACCACTAGGAGTTCTCATATACACATGAGACGACTACCGTAATGGCGACTTACTATGCTGTAAGTGCTTTAAGACCCGGGCTTTATATTTCGGACTACTATGTACAATTAATGGAAATTAATTGTTTTTTCACATTAGCCGTGTGTAGGACGCACAATGAAAGGTTAGAGCCGGACTGAAAAATTCAAAGCCATAGCGAGGATTTGAACCACGGATCTTCTCGTCTCCGTCCAGCCGCTGTAAACCATTGAGCTACTATGGCCAACGTGCCAACATGACGTTAAATTCTCCAACTGAGTCGTAATTTTTCTGGTAAACCACCAGGAGTTGTCATAAACACATGGAACAGCTGCCAATAGACGACGTACTATGTATGCTGTAAGTACTTTAAGGCCTGGGCTTTATATTTCGGGCCACTATTAGGTCAATTAATGGAAATTAATTGTTCTTTCACAGTAGCCTTGTGTAGGACGCACTATGAAAGGGTAGAACCAGAGAACTCCTAGTGGAGAAAGGAGGAAAGAAAGAAAGAACAAAAGAGAGAAAGGCAGAAAGAAAGAAAAAGGAAGGAATAAAGAGAGAAAGAAAGAAGGAAAGAAAGAAAGAAGGAAAGACAAAAGGAAAGAAAGAAAGAAAAGAAAGAAAGAAAGAAAGAAAAGAAAGAAAGAAAGAAAGAAAGAAAGAAAGAGAGAAAGCAAGCAAGCAAGAAAGGAAGAAAGGAAGAAAGGAAGGAAGGAAGAAGGGAAGGAAGAAAGAAAGGAAGGAAGGAAGAAAGAAATGAAGCAAGGAAGGAAGAAATGAAGAAAGGAAGGAAGAAAGGAAGAAAGGAAGAAAGGAAGGAAGGAAGGAAGGGAGGGAGGGAGGGACGGAAGGAAGGGTGGGAGGGAGGAAGAAAGGGAGGAAGGACGGAAGGAAGGGAGGAAGGAAGGAAATGAGGGAGGGAGGCAGGGAGGAAGGGAGGAAGGTAGGAGGGAAGGAAGAGAAGGAAGGAAAGAAGGAAGGGAAGAAAGGGAAGAAAGGGAAGGAAGGGAAGGAAGGGAAGGAAGGGAAGGAGGGGAAGGAAGGGAAGGAAAGGAATGGAAAGGTAAGGAAAGGAAAGGGAATGAAGGGGAAGGCGGGAAGGAAGGAAGGATACACATTCAATGATGTTGCACACGTACACGTGCATTTGTTTACGTTGCCGTAGTAACTAGGGACGGCCCCGCTATAGTTATATATTGAGTGAAGACCTGTATTGAGATAGAAAGAGTGGAACATAGCTGCCTAAAAACGAAGAGTAATAAATAAAGGATTAAACAAGATACTTCAAGCAAAGAAAAGTGCTTCTTTGAACAGAAATTGGTAGTGTTTGCATATCTTTTGTGTGAAAATTGGCTAGTAAAACCTTGAACTCCAACGTAATTCTGATATAGGAAGCAATGAAGACGTTAATATGAGCATTTACTCAAGGACTTAATTCCGTTTTTCTTTTGTTTTAGCATGGGTACAAAAGGCTTCTTCATAAACGCCGGTGAAATTACCACCTTCGCCATTATGAAAGATAAAAGCAGCTATTACTGATGTGGATTAGATAATGGTTTAGATGAGAAAAACTAAACCGTTTCCACATGAACATTAAAAATGCAAATAGATTTAATATCCGGAGAAAAATGCTCGCGCGTTTAAATCGCTACCCCACCGTTGGAGCAGCCACGAGAAAAAAGTATTTACTTCATTTCCGCTTAGTTTTGCTTCCAGAGTGTTCTTTCATACCTACAATTTGCATTTCTAAACCTGGAGTGTATTTAGTATCATGAGCTAGGTTTTATACCCAGACAGATCTTTAATAAGGAATGTACGATATTAGTTTTAAGTAATTCACAGAGCTGTGCGATTATATCTATATATTTGTGTGAGCAATAATTGAAAGATTATTTACAGATGCTCTTTAAATGTTAAGTACTTTTTTATTACGAGGGTGGGTCAAAAAGTAATGCCTCCTATTTTTTTAATGGCAAAGAAAATTGAATCCAAGTTACACAGTTTGAAAACTACAACATTGACGATTAATTTGTCACTATTCAATATAATCTCCGACCTTTTCCACAGCTTTGGTCCACCTTTTAACTAGGACATGTATTCCAGTGTGGTAAAACACACGGTCTTGCTTCCTAAGCCATTGACGCACGGACGTTTTCACAGCCTCCTCATCTTCAAAATGAATCCCACGATGAGCTTCCTATAGTGGCCCGAACAGATGAAAGTCTGATGGTGCCAGGTCAGTGAGGTAAGACTTGCCATCTCAATTTCTCAATTTCTGCAGTGGTGTAACGGCTGGTGTGTGGTCTTGCATTGTCATGCAAAAGAAGAACATCCGCCATAGTTTTTGTTGGGCGAACTCGGTGAAGACTTGCTTTCAGCTTATTGAGAGTTCTGGCGTATTGGACAAAATTTATTGTGCATCCCTGCTCCAAAAGGTCAATCATAAGCACACCCTCTGCATCCCAAAACACTGTCGCCATAACTTTCCCGGCCGACCGCTGAGTTTTGAATACTTTTTGCCTTCGGAGACGTTGCCTAATGACATGCTATTGACTACCTCTTTGATTCAGGTTAAAAAAAAAAAAATACAAGTTTCGTCTCCAGTAACAATTTTTTTTCCAGAAAATTCTCTCCCTCCAAATTGAAGCGCTGCAAGTTTTCGGAAGCTATTGTTTTCCTTGTTGCTTTGTTTTGGGCGGTTAACATTCTTGGTACCCAACGTGAAGAAACTTTTGAGTAACCCAGTTTTTGAATAATCGTCATCACACTGCCTTTACTGAGGGAGGTAATGCGACACAATTCACCTGTTGTTACCCGGCGATCGCCACGAATGATGTCATCGACTCGCTGAATGTTGCATGGAGTCACTGCCGCTTCGCTTTTCATCTGTCAATGGTGTTTGCCCTTCAGCTTCGTTACAGCGACGAACCCATCGTCTAACAGTGCTGACATCCACCGTTGCTTCAACATTCAAATTTTTTAGCCTTTCGTGAATGCGAATTGGCGTTTCACCTTCCGCAGTCAAATATTGAATCACAGAACGCTGTCTAATACGAATGTCAATGTCAGCCATTTTGCAAGAGGATGCAGTGCTGCCACCTGTTGTGTTAGGAAGTTACTACTGCTGGGGATTGGAGAAGTTTTGTGGAACTGCGCCAAATTCAAAGTTTTCTTATAGCTTACTTATTTAAGGAGAAAGAATCGAATGCATAACCCTTATCCGACCCTCGTACATGAGCGAGCGGTTGTCACAACCCTTTTTCCAAGGAATAACAGAAGACGTGTGTCGTAGAATTTTCGGAAACGTCACAGTTCGTCTCGAAGAGGTGGAACATCAACAAGGTGGACATATAGAACATGTACTTCTCGCTCACCGCGCATACACATTCTGATGATTACTGTAAAAAAGACAGTATTGATATGTGTGGAGGATTTCAGGGCCGACGTTGTCAACTATGTTAAGTAGATCTTCCGGGATTTGTGGGCCGTGGTCGAGTTGGTTTAATTTCCTCCGATAAAGCGTTGCTGATAAAGAACAACTGCATAAAGAAACTCGACAAGGCCTTCATCAGCAACGGTTATACACGCAAGGAAGTTACAAGAGCTCGCCAGCCAGGGTACCCGAGAGTCCATGAAGACTGGAGTAAGCAAAACCTGAGTACCATCTATATACCATACATCCATAAGGTAACGGGCCAAATAGGAATACTGCTGCAGCAATACAACATAAGGACTACTTATAGGCCAACATAGAAAATAAAAGATTTATTAAACTCCGTTTAGGATAAAAGACACCACACTGCACAGCCGTTGTTTACAAAATACCATGTACTCCTTGTTTCACATAAGCTTGCCCCGTATCTCTTAACGGTCACGTAACCCTATCACTTCCCATTGGCTGCTGTTGTAGTGCAGACTGTTGTGCGGTAAAAATTAGCTTTTTAAATTTACATGGTGATATATCTTTATATGTTGGAAGTTAATTTTCAAATTTATATTTTCGTAACTGTTTTAATTAAATATATTACACAACAGAGATGATTTATTTGAAATGCATGTTAATTCTTAAGCGAAGTAAAGAGGACGTTCCTTTGCTCTCAAGCACATGACACGATAGCACGTGATTTACCGCTAGTGATGACATATTTGTTTATATGGCTTTTATCACTGAGCTCGTTTTGAATTGGATTAGTCATATATTGCCATTCGACGATGTGCTATGCCGAGTGCGAGAGCTAAATTATTTTATTGATCGTTTGCTACGCGTGTACTTATTAGGTCTATCTATAATGACAGAGTCTAGCGTCAGTTTTTCGCTGAAGTTTCGCAAGGGTAAATCTTCACAAAACGGCGAAAAAAGAATTGTGGTGAATCTGTTTAATGCACTCACAGAGAACAATCCGTCTTTGTCAGTGAGAAAAGTCGAACAGCTGAGCTCTGAACTTACAGGTGTGTAACATGCGTAGGAACATCGCGACATGAAATTGAGACAACAGGAAAAGTTACCACTCCAGGGCTGATATTTCTGTGTGGCGAAGACGTTATTTAAGTACAGTTAGACTGTAACGGTATACAGATCGCAAAATATACTACCTTGGCGAGACTTCCGTGAATGAAGAACACACGACAAGTATGGCGTGACACGACTTTTAAGACTGAAAGACAAGCATTTTTGCAAGGTATGTGTGCTGGTTTGAAAAGTCACAGTGGAAAAGGCCGAAAGCCTTTCATTATAAACTTGTTCCAGTTTCATTGCTCATTCATTCAATTTCAACTTGCTCAGTTTCATTATAAACTTCATTATTTTTGCATGCCTTCATATTCTTATTTGTCTGATTTCATCTATATTGCTGGCAATTATGACGTTTACTGCATTTTTAAACGTGACGGGACGGCACCGCCTATGGTCTATGGCGCGAAAACATTAGCCAATTAGGGTAAGGGGGAAGGTAGTTGCACACGGAGGGATACATGCGGAGTATCAGCACCCGACTGAAGGAACATGACAGACATATGGCAGACGGAAAAGTCAGCATTTGCAGAACACTCTCTATTGTTAGGCCACGACATAGATTACAAAAACACGAAGGTACTCTCGAAGACATGCCACTACCAGGCTCACTGGACTCGGGAAGAGATAGAGATTTTCAAGCACAAAAACGCCTTCAATTGCAAGGAAGAGAGACAGCAGATAAGGAAAATATGGCTCCCGGCTCTAATAAGAGGGAGAAGAAAACCGGAGACCAGCAGACCAGCAGAAGATGCGAGTGCCAAGGTTTTCCTGGGCGGGAGTTTGCTGCGCAGCACCTGGTCGCTTATTGCGGCTTTATCTAAGCGGAATAAAAGAAATGTTTTGGGCAGTGTTATATCTAGCCTTAAATGGGCACTAGCATCCCGTGGAGATGGGCGCCCAGTGCTGGCTACGCTCTTCCGCTTGCTTGGGAGGCATCTGAGCACAGTCCGCCTGACAGGCTAGAGTTAAAGGAACTAATGTTTGGGTATGGGACTTTACAAGCCCATTTCTGGGCTTGGGGGTATAGAGTCAGGGGAAGGTGGCCCTGTTCAGTTCAGGTTACCCAGTGCATCTTTGGACAACCGGTAACTCGGTCTGCGGCGAGGGGAGCTATGGTCGTAACGGCAAAGGGTATTTACCAGGTTATTGGGATGGGAGTCTAACTTATTGTAGATGGTACGCGTTCTCTCGCACCACGTCTACAAAATATGGGACTCCGGAGTAGGTGTGAAGAATATGGGACGGGAATCTACAACAAGTAACATAGATACTTCGCAGCGCCCTGTTCTGGACGTATTGTAGTCTGCGGATAGTGGTGGGAGCCGCTGATCCCCAGACCGCGCAGCCGTACAGAATCAGGGGCGGTATAATCGCCCGATACAGGCGTAGTTTGAGGTGCGTTGGCATAGTGGATATCAAGACAGGGTACAACTGCCTAAGTGCTAAATGCCCTTGTGCGGCTCTGACCCGGAAGTGAGGGGCGTAGGTTAGGCCGCAATCGAGGACGCCAAGGTATTTGGCAGAGGGAACTCAGGGGATTTGTCTCTGTCTCAACCTCAGCGACCAGTCCTGTCGCCTAGCTCGGACCTTAGCCAGGAGAAGAGCGGAACTCTTCTCGGGGCTAAAGGCCATCCTCTACTTCTCACTCCAATGGCCGATGGCTCGGAGCTGGCGCTGCAGCGGTGGACGACAATGTCTTAGGTTTTTGTTACACGCCATTATGAGGATGTCGTTGGTATATTGGCACGTAACAGTCTGTAGTTCCAGGGGGAACGGAAAACCTTCTCTTTTGCACCTAGATCAGAGACGTCCACTTGCCGATAGGCAGCAGATAGCTTCTATGTTCCCCCTAAAGGTATTGCCCTCCCTCCACGTGCGACTATATATAACCTGCTGGAAAACAGCGCTCCAGTCTTTGGACTCGGGAGTTCGCTAGTCTGATCACCCTGAAGATGCCGGACGCAGTTTTCTTCGAAACGTCGGAGAAAGTTAAACCAACTCGACGACGACCCACAGGTTAAGAAGATCTACTTCATATAATTAATATTGACATGCATTTTTTATTGAAAGATATATCAATTTTGAATGTATGTCATTTCGCGCTCTACTCTGTACTTGTTAAATCTGAAGAGGAATACGAGTTTAGATATTTAACCGACTCTCCGTTCTTTTGGTTGCTGCTACTCAGAGACAGATAGAGAGACAGACAGAGAGAGACAGAGAGAGGGAGAAAGAGAGACTTTCACTTGCTTTTTATTCACATTCATTGAGTCTGAAAACAAGTTACTTCCGGTAAACGTTTCCACTTTTTGTCCCCTTCTCTATGTTTCAGCTAATCACTACAATAATATTTGTAAAACTCATGTCGACACTCCCAAAAGCTTGCTTGGGTTGTCAAATAGGGTGCGCTAGAGGCAAATAGTTGAAAACTCTCCGTCTAGGCACGGTGCCGTTAAAAGCTTATTAATGCTCGCTGGAGGCACAACTCCCAAACTATCGCTCTAGTCTAGTTTAGAAATAAAAAAGGAGCTTTGACGGAGAATTGCCCCCGAGCGTCAGCCAACTCCAGAGCTGCTCAAGTGTGTTAATTTCAGCGCAGTGATAGCGCTTCCTGCTGACGGAACAAGTCTGCAGGCTGATGAGAAATCAACCTGTCCTTAAGTCTTAGCTCTTTTATTAAAGCACTTCCTAAACTTTGTAACCAAAACTTTTACCTTAATATGTAGATGTTATAGAGCAGAAATTAAAACAGCATACAACAGAATAGAGTGATGTTTTGGCACAAATGGGGATAAACTTAAATACGACTAAAAGTAAAGCTATTACATATCTGACGAATGAGTCGTAGTGTATCACAGCTCGGTTTAGAGGCCAGATACGGCGAGAATATAGATTGACTATCAAATATCAGAACAACGTAAACAACACAACGCATAACTTTGCACTTGCAACAATCCATATCAAGTTCATTTAAGTATTCTCCAGAATCTATGCTTCTACCTTCAAAATGGACGTTTGAATAATCATTTCTTTTCAATCTTATCCAATTCTAACCTATAGGATCTGGACAAGGTTTACCAGGCGCTTAACAATTTTCTCCTGTATCTTTTGAACTGTTAAACCCTTTCACTATATAATTAACAATTTGTTTACTTTTACCCACTGCCGTTGCTCCACCATTTTTTAATATCATAATTAGACAATAACGATTCTCTTATTTTAAAAATTGTAACACACTTATTTACGATATTTATTTTATTTGTTTGATTCTTTGTTTTTTGTTTTTATTTATTTATTTATTTATTTATTTATTTATTTATTTATTTATTTATTTATTTATTTATTTATTTATTTATTTATTTATTTATTTATTTATTTATTTATTTATTTATTTATTTATTTATTTATTTATTTATTTATTTATTTATTTATTTATTTATTTATTTATTTATTTATTTATTTATTTATTTATTTATTTATTTATTTATTTATTTATTTATTTATTTATTTATTTATTTATTTATTTATTTATTTATTTATTTATTTATTTATTTATTATTTATTTATTTATTTATTTATTTATTTATTTATTTATTTATTTATTTATTTATTTATTTATTTATTTATTTATTTATTTATTTATTTATTTATTTATTATTTATTATTTATTATTTATTTATTTATTTATTTATTTATTTATTTATTTATTTATTTATTTATTTATTTATTTATTTATTTATTTATTTATTTATTTATTTATTTATTTATTTATTTATTTATTTATTTATTTATTTATTTATTTATTTATTTATTTATTTATTTATTTATTTATTTATTTATTTATTTATTTATTTATTTATTTATTTATTTATTTATTTACTTACTTACCTACCTACCTACCCACCCAGCCACCCACCCACCCACCCACCCAACCACCCACCTACCTACCTACCTACCTACCTACCTACCTACCTACCTACCTACCTACCTACCTACCTACCTACCTACCTACCTACCTACCTACTTACTTATTCATTCATTCATTTATCTATTTATTTATTTATTCATTCATTCATTTATCTATTTATTTATTTATTTATTTATTTATTCATTTATCTATCTATTTATTTATATACTTATTTATTTATTCATTCATTCTTTCATTCAGTCATTCATTTGTTTGTTTGTTTGTTCGTTCATTCATTCATTCATTCATTCATTCATTCATTCATTCATTCGTTCATTCAGTAATTCATTTGTTTGTTTGTGTGTTCGTTCATTCATTCATTCATTCGTTCTTTCTTTCTTTCATTCATTCATTCATTCATTTGTTTCTTTGTTTTTTTTGTAATTTACGTCATCAAATGTTAAGTCATATCGGACGATGAAAGGAATGGGTGAAATGATGCTCAAATGGGCCCAGGTTCCATTGAGCTTAGAGTTACCCGTCATTCGTCTTTCAGGATCAGGGAAAACCCAGGAAAAAACCTTATCCAGGTAACTCGCCCTGACTGAGATTCAACTCGGGACCTCTTGAACCTGAGGCAGACTACGATACCACTGCGGGCATTATCATCTTTATTCAGTCCTTTGAATATGGAAAACGTTCTGCCAGTGTAGTAAATCTTCAGTTGGATATATTTGAGCTAGGAAAATAAGTAAGGTTTTTTGCTATAAACATATTTATATTGAAGTAGACTTCATTTATTAAAACAGAATTTGTTTGTTTTCAGGTAGCGTGTGACATCACCAAAGGATAATATTGGAGACTTACTAGCAACTGATAGTACAACTTCGCAGATATTTTAAAGGTAAGCTTTCACATTTTCTGATGAGATGCTGTTGATAAAATGTCTAAATCTGCTATTTTTATACACAGGTTTTCAAAATGTTATACATTACCGTGCTTCAGTTATTGGATAAGAGTGTTAAATTTCATTCAAATATTCTGAATATTTTACAGAAAAAAGTATTTATTAATAAAGCAAACTTGGAATTTCACAAGATAAATTATTGATTTTATATTATTACTTCATTCATTTTATTAAAAGCTTTACTAAAATACACACCTACACAAACTATCATAAAAATATTATTCATTTTTGGGTGCTTTCGTTTAAAAAGCATTTCATATCCCCTATAATATATAACGCTTTATTTCTTCTTCATTTCAATTTATGTCATGACAACACAAAACCATTATTATTATATAAATCCAGAAATATTGTTCCACTGCAGTACTAAGTTCCATAAACAATCAGGTTGCTAAGGACCGTTTACTTGACGTAGGATCATACCATTCTTCACTAGAGATGTGATAATGCAGCTGAGGCAGAGATCAGGTAGGGCAGGTTGCAAAATCCACAGGTTATGTTGTATACCCTCCTGTATGTAAACCAGTATCAGCCAAAATCAGCCATCAAAACGTGTACAGCTACCATTTGTAGAGGGAATTATAATTGTGCTTACTTACGAGGGCTCTTAATTAAAGAATGATCACAATTTTTTGACAACGTACTTCTACTCATCCACATAATTTTGATGATCGTTCTAAAAATAGTCTCCCCTGAATGCAATGCACTTGTCCCAGCGTTTCTGCCAGTCTTCAAAGACATGCTGGAAACTATTTTTTGAGAGATCCTTCAAAATCGCCTCCGGAGCCTTCACCACTGCTTCTGAAGATGGATAATGTCCCCAACGAAGGCGTTTCTTCAATTTAGGGAATAGAAAAGTGTCACATGGGGCTAAATCCGGACTACAGGGAGGGTGAAGGATGTACTTCACGTTGATTTTTGCAAGATATGCAGCAACAGCATTGGCAATATGCGGCCGCGCATTATCGTGGTGCAGCATCCAGCCTGCTTCACGGAAATGTCTTTTGCGCCTGATGTGGACTTGCAATGTTTTCAGGACATCCCTGTAGTATTGTCCAGTTACTGATGTGTCTGCAGATACAACATGCTGATAAACCATTCCATGAATATCAAAGAATGAGATGACCATAACTTCCTCAGCAGAAGCAACCACTTTTGCCTTTTTTGGGGATTGGTGATGAAGGAGATTTCCACACTGAGCTTTACTGTTTGCTCTCAGGATCAAAATGATGTAGCCAAGTTTCATCAGTGGTGATTACGTTTGATAGAAACCCTGGATCTTGCTCTAACATCAACTTTAACTGCATGTTATCTCCATTGCAGTGGTAGGCGATACTGAACATATCTGAACTTGCCTGGTTCTGACAGACGGGAATCAGGAGTACCAACAATGAAACTACTACGGCGTGTTTATTTCACATTAAGTTAACCGAATGTAATAAGGGTGAATTTTAGTGTGGAAAATTATGACCGTAAAAGCTTATGATATTTTTTTATGGAACAGCCCTCGTATACAAAACACATGATATTGTCGCCCGAAGGTCGCATCTCCCTATAGAACCGGCCGGCAGTAGGGTCAGACGGGAAGTATTCAGACCACGCCTACCCATTTGTCTCATGTCACTAACTGAAGGGATGATTAGGAGAACGACGGGAGCCCTGTACCGTTTCTTTCCCCTCCCACCAGATGTCTGGAAGCCTCGGGATAATTGTGCGCGCCGTGAGCTTTCCAGAAACGGTGATCTTCCCTATATAAAAACCTGTAGTTAGCGAGTCAGCTGAGTTCACTCCCCGCCCCATACCTCACCCTGATCAGTAGTTTCCTCCGGGATCGAACCTTCAGGTTGCGGGTCGAAGGCAAACTCTCCACCGTCAGACCCATAGCGGCGGGAGTCCCGGAAGGCAGTGTACTGTCGCCGTTACTCTTTGCTGCCTACATGTCTGACTTCCCCACAGAGCCTCACACTGTCCTGTGCCAATATGCTGACGACGTCCTCATCTTGGCCCAGAACAAAAACGTCCGCTACTGCCTCCCTCCGCTGCAACGATCACTCCGGGCTATCGGCACGTGGAGTGAAAGGTGGAGGATGGCCATCAGCCCGCAGAAGAGCTCTGCCCTTCTGCTGGGGAAGGTCCTCCGCTGGCGCCCGGAAGGAGACCTGCGGTTGAGGCAGAGAAGAATCCCTTGGGTCCGGACTGCCAAATACCTGGGTGTCCGACTGAACCGCGGCCTCACATTCACCCCACATGCCCGTGAAAAAATCGGCCTCGGCCATGCAGCGCTCAGGCACTTATAGCCCATATTCCGCTCGACCATGCCCATCCGCCTGAAACTACGGGTGTATCGTGCGATCATCCCGCCCCTGATCCTGTATGGATGCGACGTCTGGGGATCGGTGGCTCCTACCACCATCCGCAGACTGCAAGCCGTGCAGAACAGGGCGCTTAGGATGATCTACGGTACCGAACGTATGTTTCACTCATACATTCTCCACACCCATTCTGGCATAACTTACATTGAGGACGTTGTGCACGAACGCTCGCGCTCATTGTATGCCAGGATTACATTCCATCCCAACCACCTAGTGACCACACTAGGGCAATATGACCACGTGTGCACAGGTGGAAAAAGAGCTACCGCCTCCCCAGGGACGCCCTTGGGTGGTGAGACCAGCCTCTCATCCCCTCAACTCTACACTCTGTCCCGGCCACACTGGGGCAGCATCTGGCCCACCGGCTGAACCCCGGCAGCCCGGTCCCCCGGTGAGACCCCGATGAACACCATAAACTAAGGATCCCCAACTTTCCCGACCTCTCGCTCCTGGCCCCGTCACGCTGGACGGACCCTGCAACGCAGGCCGCCAACAGCGTGGCGGTTCAGGGCACTGGCCTCCTTGGAAGCTACCCCCGCCACCAGGAGCATTAGCAGAGGTCGAATCAGGTCCTTCAGTTAACAACGACATCCAGGCTTTGGAGAAATGACAAAATCTTTAAAACCGCACGGGTAAATCCGCACAGCGGATAGGTACCGTGGCGATCTACCCACCGTCCGGGAGCACCCGGATGACTTGTTCTGGCTCTTGGCTCTTGAGTCAGCTCAGTTCTTTGTGAGCAGCCGTGAGGAGCGCCCGGTGAAAGAACGGACTGGAAGACTGTGTACGTGCATCGGAGGAGTTGTGCGTAATTGCGGGTGCAGGGTGGACCTGTGACAGACGAACTGGTGAATTATAATTGTGTGCGCTACGTAATTCTGTGTAATCGGCAAGTGTTCCGACTGTAATTCGGTGGAAATAAAGAACATTTTTGAGTCATGTAATTGGACTTTTAATTTCACGAACCCATGAAGTCACAATATTAAATGAGCAGGTCGTTGTTTCGTTTTCTTTTTAGTCTTCTATTTTGCGGTTGTGGAGGAGGAGGTAGAAAATGTCTTGTAGCAATGAATTTGGATGATTGACAAGAGTTTGGCGTAGCCTGGAGTAGCTTGTTCTGATGACATCCATCTCTTCTGGCAAGTTCAGGTCTCTGTGAAGTGTGTTGTTGCTAACATACTATGGGGCGTCTGTGATCAATCTTAGGTATCTGTTTTGGAATACTTCAATTCTTATTTTACTTGTGACGCTGCAGCAGAGCCCCATATGGAGCAACCATATTGCCAAATAGGTTTGATCAATGAGTTGTATAGAGGCATTGCAAGAGACCATTTTGACTGTATTATGTGTTAGATTTGTTGTATTTGGTGTATTTGTCCTCGTACATAAATTTAAAGGCGAAGCAATATAACAAAACTTTTTTTATTTAATTTATTTAAAGTCGCTTTAACAGCAAAGCCATATCGCTACTACGTGATAAGATATAGAATATATGACATGCAGTAACAATGCATAGAACACAGAAGTTACAAACAGAGACTGGTTTTGGCGAGGATCTGTGATTGTGTTAAACCAGTGAAAAGAAATGTGTAGTATTAATTTTTAGATGAGTCGTATTTATTACACCTCTGCTTCACTTTCGTACCTATTTTGAGGACATTTTTCGCAAATCATCGTTTGCATCTTCGGCTCTTATGCGACTAAAGCTTGATCCAGCGGTGTGGGTAATTCTGGGGTTGCTGCTGCCATCTGTTGATTTAGTGATGAACTTAAATTTGGGATTCTCTTCTGGCGGGATTTCAAAGTTCATTAGTTGGTTTTTATGTTTTTCTATGTATATCCTCTCCCATGTGACGAGTTCACTAAGTTTTTGTACGAATTTTAGTAATTCTGTGCTATCTTCAATTTCATGATTTTCAGACCAGAAATGAGCTGCTATTGCGGACTTATCAATATTTTTGTATCTTAAGTGCCTGAAGTGTTCTTTCTTTCTAGTGCCTATGTTTCTTTTTGTCCTCCCTATGTAAATTTCTTTCACAGTCTTTACACTTAATCTTGTAAATGCCTGACTTTTCCTCTGGTTTTATCTTATCAGTATTATTACTGTGAAGTAGGTTTTTAATGTTGTAATTGTTTTTTGGTACCAATGTGATATTGTATTTCTTGAATATTTTTGGAACTTTTTTGTGGCCCAGGAGTGGTAAGTAAATTTAGCAAATCTAATTTCTTGTTTTATTGATGTGAGAGTTGTGATCTGTTTTAATCTCTTTTGAAGTTTGAATGATCTTAGTTTTTTATCTACAAGGTTTTTTCGATATCCATTTTTATTGCAGTTTTTAAGATTTGATTAAGTGTAAAAACTGTGAAAAAATTGACATAGGGAGGACAAAAAGAAACATAGGCACTAGAAAGAAAGAACATTTCAGGTACTTAAGATACAAAAATATTGATAAGTCCGCAATAGCAGCTCATTTCTGGTATGAAAATCATGAAATTGAAGATAGCACAGAATTACTAAAATACGTACAAAAACATACTGAACTTGTCATATGGGAGAGGATATACATAGAAAAACATAAAAACCAACTAATGAACTTTGAAATCCCGCCAGAAGAGAATCCCACATTTAAGTTCATCATTAAATCAAGAGATGGCAGCAGCAACCCCAGATTTACCCACACCGCTGGATCAAGCTTTAGTCGCATAAGAGCCGAAGATGCAAACGATGATTTGCGAAACATGTCCTCAAAATAGGTACGAAAGTGAAGCAGGTGTGTAAGAAATACGATTCATCTAAAAATTAATAATTTTTCGCTTCACTGTGGTGTTCCAATACAGTTAAATCTCGAAATGTGTGGTGTTTAACCTCCGCTTTTACTACATGCGGTACCGCAGGCGATGACACTGATGATACATGAGATGAAGATCGATCACCGGTGGAATGAGATGGCGGGGAAAACCGGAGGTCCCGGAGAAATCCCACCCCAGCACCGTGTTGTCCACCACTAATCTCACCTAGGTCGCCTGGGATTGGACCCGTGTTAAGCCAGTATGAGCAATTCGAAGACGTGAGATAATCACTTGATCTTCCCTTTTAGAGAGTAGACGGATAAACAACTAGCGTCACTTTTTCGTACTATTAAACTTTTTCTGGTTGTTTCTGGTTTCAGGTTTGTTTCCATTGCATACTAAGTTGCCTGCTGAGGTGGTTTATGGTATCCTGGTAAGGTATCTTGTATTGTGCTTCCATATCTGTCATCTGATTAGCTTTTTGGCGGCTTTGTCTACATCTTCGTTGTCTTTGATACCACAGTGTGTAGGAACCCACATAAAGATGATGTTCTTGTTTTTATTGAGGGCCGAGAGATACAGGCTGTGGATATCCTGATATAACTGCAGATCTGGTAAACGATTTCTAATACTTTGAAGGCAGATGATTGAATCGGTAACTATAAGAAAGTTATGCTCACTAGAATTGGAAATGTAAATTGGAGCTTCTTTGATGGCTTCTTTAAAATAGCTTAAAAACTTAAAACAATTTAAAGTTAATTGTATAACTTTAGTCCCTCAAAGTCGATATAGTATTAAAAATTTACTACATTTTTCTAAAAATTATAAATCCCCTTATAATAAAGAATCTGATATTTATCAATTTAATGGTTTAGATTGTGATGAAGTTTATATTGGAAAGACAAAACGTAATTTAGAAACCAGAAAGAAAGAACATTTTCGTAACATTAAGTATAAACAAACTGATAAGTCCACCGTAGCAGATCATGTTTGTTCATTTAACCTTGAAATAAATCTGAAGTAAAATTATTCAAACCTTTAAATGGTACGATAGATTAAATGCTTTGCGAATAGATATTTATTTTAAAAATTAAACATCGCGTAATGAATTTTGAAATAACAGCAGTTGATTCTCTTTTTAGGTTTGTTACGTTTTCATCTTTTGGTCATATTGAAAAAACATAATGACATGTGATACCGAAATTAAGGTTTGCCAGAAGTAAAGAGTCATGATGAATGTCAAAGGAATGTTGGTTCTTTGTTACGACAAGGGCAAGGCCAGTTGAGTTGTGGGGAAAGTGTTATAACAAAAGCAATGTAAGAAACAGCGTCCTTAGAAGATTTCTAAAGGGGCTCACTTGACGTGTATGAATAGGAAATTCTTTGGATCATTTACAATGGCGACAAAACAGCCACAAAGGGATTTTGGTTGAAAAGGAGTTTCCTGAGAGTGAAAGTTACATATACACACACGCGCAGCTGTGGTCTTTCAAACACTCTTCGGCGTGGAGCCGATGTGGCCAGTTCGTGGCTAGGAAGCCATCAGGGCAGTCTTCGGCGTGAGGCCGATTAGAGTGGTCCGAGGTGTGGAGCCTATTAGGGCAGTCCTCTGGTTCCGTGTTGAATATTTGTCGGTTCGTATATATATATATATATATATATATATATATATATATATATATATGAGGAACAAATAAGTTTATCGGGTAATAAACATTCTGCCGTCAGTAACTCTAAACAGAGATTGGTAACCCTTGTTCGGCAACTTTCATTTCGATGTTTTAAAAGAAGAAGCAGTAAATAAATAAGTTGGAAACGGGCATTCCAGTGTTATTAAAATCTTTTTCTCACACATCCACGCATACCCTGAGAGAAACCTCATTGCTCGCCGACTTATATGCTCGCCATTAAATTATTGCTTCAAATTGGCGTCCACAACGTGGAATTGTGTGCATCCCATTAACATTTTTAGTTACACATGGTAAGGGGAATCCTTGTCTACGGAGTTTATTGATGGACTCAAGAAGCGAGCAATTTGTTTGTGAAATCGATCTCAATGAGAAAGAATAATTAACACCGTTTTTTAAGATAAGTAAAGTTTTTGTTACAAATATTTGTGCAATATTTAGGTATTTATTCCTTTGATAAATATTACTGTATATTTAGTTACCTTTGATTCACTTGCAGTCGTTAGCTGCCTAGGTAACGCGTGCAGTAATCGCTGCGTAATTTTCTGCCAGACACCGTACAGCTACAGGGAACTTCTTGTACACAGGAATGGACGGTTTTCATACACAATCGATATGGAAGGTGGAGCCGATTAACTTCAAAGTGTGTTGTA
This sequence comes from Mantis religiosa, assembly GCA_030765055.1. NCBI lineage: Eukaryota > Metazoa > Arthropoda > Insecta > Mantodea > Mantidae > Mantis > Mantis religiosa. The sequence goes on from CM060951.1 coordinate 8,342,091, forward strand.
GTGCTGGACGTAAGCCAAATGGGATGTTCTCCTTCTTCGTCCTCACCACGCACTTGCCTTTTTACGGAAACCGCAGAAGCGACGCAATCTCAACAGGATTAATTTAATGGTTTACGAGATCGAAAGCGAACGAACGTAGCACGGCTGATGAAACACCAAATTACAAACAGTTCCTTTGAGAGCAGGAGTTATGTGATTATGCCGTAAGTAACAATGTGAATTTACACGTAGTTTGGCAATATCTGGCAGAAATGCCTCGTTCCCCTTAAACAATTGAGCGTGATAGCGGAGCGCTGCCTTTGAGCGCCGGGCCAGTCATTATGACGTGAGTTCTTTTGTGGTTTTCCAGTTCGCATACTGCAGTATTTCCCCTACTGTCCATAATTTTCTAGTCATCATATCCTTTCATGTTTCATTTCATTTAGTATATGGTTGTTGCAGGATGGATAAACTTGTGTTTTCCAAAGTACACAAAGATCGTTGACTTTTCAGGCGTGTCTGTGTCCGTAGGTTATGAGTGTGGCCCAGATTTTGATGAAAGTCATATATATTTTCTCTGAAAAGTCTCAGACGACGCTTATTGGAAATTAAGTGTATTTTGGAACCAATATATCTGATATATAGGTCTGTTCAATAAAGAAAGATCATAATTTCTTACGGTCATAATGTTTCGCACTAAAGTTGAATCTTATTATATTCCGTTAGCTTAATGTGAAACAAACACGCCGTAGTAGTTTCACTGTCGGTACTCCTGGTTCCAGCCTGTTAGAACCAGACAAGTTCAGACATATTCAGTATCGCCTACCACTCATGCAGTTAAATTTGATGTTAAAGGAAGATCCATAGTTTCTTTCAAACGTAATCACGGCTGATGAAACTTGGCTACATCATTTTGATCCGGAGAGCAACCAGCAAAGCTCAGTGTGGACATCTCCTTCAACACCAACCCCCAAAATAGCAAAACTGGTTGCTCATGCTGGTAAAGTTATTATTGTCTCATTCTTTGATATTCATGGACTGGTTCATCAGAATGTTGTACCTGCACACACATCAGTAACTAGGCAATACTTCGGGGCTGTCCTGAAAAACTTGCAAGTCCATATCAGGTGCAAAAACAACATTTTGCTACACCACGATAATGCGCGGCCACAAACTGCCAATGTTGTTCCTGAATATCTTGCAAAAATCAACGTGAAGTGCATCTCTCACCCCCCCCTATAGTTCTATTCCCTGACTTGAAGAAACGCCTTCGTGGGAGGCATTATCCATCATCAGAATCAGCGGTGAAGGCTGCGGAGGCGATTTTTAAGGATCATTTAAAAAATTGCTTTCCAGCATGTCTTTGAAGACTGGCAGAAACGCTGAGACAAGTGCATCGCATACAGGGTAGACTACTTTAAGAACGGCTATCAAAATTATGATGATGTATAATGGTATGTTGTGAAAAAAAAAAATTGTGCTCATTTTTTATTGAACAGCTCTCGTATATGATTTCTATAGGCCTTGAAAATGCATTGTCTGGAGAACATTTCAGAACTGATACTCTTTTAACAGGATTTAACAAGCCCTGATATAGTGTGTTTTTTTTAAAATATGCATATATAACATCTGTGGAAGTGGAGAGAAGTTTCTGAAAGTATAAAACAGTTTTAACTGACAACCACCGGTCCTTTACTTTTGATAACTTAAAGATGACCATGACGGTGTACCCCAACCCTAAGTTTTGTCTAATGAGTAGAGTAAATTACTTTTCTCATATTTTATAACATTAAAAATGACCTGAAGAATTTTGAACGTATTTACTATTTAGTAGCAAAAATTGCATTATTTACTAAGAAAGTTAATCTTAAGATGAGATTATTCGAACCATATATTCATTATTTGTCCGTGACAGTTATTAATTTATTGGTATGAACAAAATTGTTAATTTTTATTCCGTCATTTTTTGACATGTTATGTGCATTTTTTATATTTTAAGGGTATTATATAGCTTATTTTTAGATAATTATTAGGCCAGCAACTTCCGGCCTCTACTTATGATATTTCTTCCTCTCTAAATATGCACATACATTTTCTGTAAGGAACGTCAGTAATGAATCATGAGTAAGTATAAAGAAATTAGGTTTCATATACATATATATTACACAAAAGCTATTATTAAAATCCCCTTTCTATAAGGTTAGCATGCAAAACGAAGATTAGGAAACAAGGAGAAACAAGGTAATCTTTCTCTAGATCGTGGTATTAACGTCAGGAATTGAAAAAGTAATTTGCATTTTTATATTATCATTCGTATGATTGATGAATTACATACTAGAGGTATGGCATTATGGGAACTTCACTGCAGTGCGTAGCTATTGCTTAAATACTGTAGTAGGCTGTAATTTCTTGAACATACGAGAGGTGTGTCGTACATTTTTAATACTTGCCCTTTAAAAATGTGATAGAGTGTTTGTGTTTGTTAGTTACTCTGTACATAGTCACCATCCAGATTTACATATTTTTCGGAGCATTTTTTGAATTTCCGAGTACTGTGAGTGTGGAAGTCTGCAGAATTCGCTTTAAACCACTCTTCCACTTAATTGATGCCGTCATTGGTGTTGTTAAATGGGCCACCACGAAACGTATTCTGCATTTCTGGGAACAAGAAAAAGTCACTGGTTGCGAGGTCGGGCGAAAAAGGCGGATGCTGTAAGATCTCAAAGCTACATTCACTTGTTTCGTCAACTGCAACTTGAGATGAATGAGCTGGTGCATTGTCAGACAAAAGACGAACAACTTTGTTGAGCATACCACGTCGTTTCTTAATCAGAGCTACTCATAACTTGTCCAGAAGATTGCAGTGGTAGCTGCCAGTGATGGCTTGACCCCTGGCAAGATTATCTGAAAGGATGGCTACACGACAGACCCATACAACTGAAACCATGACCTATCCAGCTGACCTTTGCACCTTTGCCTTTTGGGCGGGGGGATTCGGCATGTTTTCATTCCCGGCTCGTTTCATTTGTCTCTGGATCATAATGATAGATACAGTATCCATTTATGGTTACCACATTATCAAAGAATCATCTTCATCCGGTTCCAACAAAATCAACATCTGTATTGAAAGGTCAAGGAGTAGAACCCGCCGTGCAGACACCTCAGACATATGCAGTTCGTCACGAATAATTTTCCACACACTACCATAACTAAAGTTTCTCATCCATGATCATTTGGATGGTTGCTCGTCTGTCTTCCAGTATTAAACACTCCACTTTCTTCACTGTGACAGCTGACGGTCTACTAGCTCTTGACTCATCTGTCAGGGACATGTGACCAGTTTGTAAATTCTTTTTCCACCTCACAATAATGTCATACGATGGACAATCATTTCCATAAACAGCCGTCATCTCATCAAGGATTTCCCGGGCAGTTTTGTCCTTCAAATGCAAGAACTTGATCACATTACGAGCCTCAATTTTCTCCACCTTACACATCAGTCACTTCTCGCACTCACTGTAACAAGAGGGGGAGAGCCAAATAACTGAACCTACAACTAGAAGAGTTAGTCGTAAGCCCACTTAAATACCTCATTGATAGGTTCGAGACTGTTCTGTAACAATCACGAAATATTTCTGGAATAAACAAGACATAGAACGTTCTATCACCTTACAGAAGCGTAACTTAATCTTTGCCGGCTTATCTCATTATCTGTTTATGCAAGCTCTTTATTTCCACAACGTCCGTCTATCAGTTCCTTTGTGTAAACAAGCCGCGAGATCGTACATAACGGCTCGCGACAAGAGTGACATCTCGTTAGTTCGCCACAATATCACTTTGATATCATTCCAAATTTGTTTCCTACTGTTTAGGAATCCTTTAACACTTAAACAGGCCGTGGTAATCATCCTCTTATACCAAAAATAAATCATGGGCATACACCTATAAAATAAATCGAAATAACAAAATAACATCGTACCTGGACACCTCTTCTGTTTAGCAGAAGCTGTAACTTACGTAACTATTTTGTTTTGCTTGAAAGAAACAAATACAAGCGGCTATGAAAGTGAAACAGCTAATTGATGTAAAATCGCGCATTTTGGCTTTCTTTACCACGTACATTTTAAATAGAGAAGTTATTAAATTGTACTAAAATGTTTTCTATCGAAATATTGCCAGAAATGCACGTTTTGAAGTGCTCTGGATCTAGAGGAAGCATGTCTAGATGAAGGTTAGTACAGGCATGTGCTTGTATGCCTGAAAAGTGAAGCAGTTATTTTAGATATTTCATGTTTTGTAAAAAGAGATATAATAGAAGTTAGGTAATGGTGTAAACATTACAACCTGATATGAGAGGAAGTTGAAATGTTTACAGGATTTTGCTGTTCTGCTCAAGAACGTCGTAGGAGAAGGACGACGATGTGAAGAACTATTTTGAGTTTGCATTTAAGACACACAACTAGCGAGTGTTTAAGAAAGTATTAAATAATCAATACAGCAGTTATATTTTTTTAAAGAACAACATTTATAGTATTTATATAGGTATTACAATTAGAAGATGTTTATGAAGAACTGAATCTTCGTGTTTGAACAAGAAAAAATTATTTGTCCTTTGTTCCGCATGATACCGTCCCTGTTAGGCATTACATTGTAATAATATCCGCCAAAGTCTTATTAAACGCATAAGTAAGGGCGGATAGATACCACAATATGAATTGAACAAAGTTATAACTAATTTAGAGGATAATGATTAAATATACAAGTGCAGAAACTAAACAGGCAATCCGAGACCCCAATGTGTCATGAGAACGAGGAACATGAACACTTTCCCTCACAGGTAGTTTCTTTGTGTTTCTTGCCGACAAAGCTGGCATTGTCCAAGGATAGACCCTCGTCGCTAGCCCACGTTTTGGTCCGCACATGATAAGTGACGAGAGAATATACACTGCGATTTAAGATACACATTTTCAAACATGCTTATGCATTAATGAGCTGGACTGTGGGAAGGAGAAAATCGCCTGGAATACATGCCGCATACACTAGAAATTGCTATTAAATTCAAGAGTAGGGATGAAATACAACCTATAAGGGACAAGCAACAGGTCACATGACCCCTAAAGTGTCCAAAATTCGGCGAAAGAATGGGGAAATTTGTGCCATGACGACGTTCGATGTTCGCCAGGAAAACACTCTGTTTCGGCGAGTGAAGGGGGCGACAACTACAGAAAGTTCTTCAGAGTCCGCGTTCGTGGATGGACGGAGTAACTCACATTAGGTGGTTATCGAACACCCTGTGTTAGCGAATGAGAGAAACTGTACACTTTTACATCATTAAGATTTCACCAAACTCTGTTTTTGTTTAATAATCCTCAGGAAATACAATGTTGTGTGAGGTAATTCACTACCGACGTTCAGGAACAACGCGTACACAGATACATATAAGTCGTGTCATGCGCGCAGCAACGGGAAAATCTCAAATCTCGCGTCTAATGTGCGAATAACTTCAAGTCAACAGTGGCGAATGGAGAGGACTAATTGTAACAATAAACTTGACATTCAAAGGTCGTGGTTTCTTCTTTGTGGTAATACCCACACGCTGTCAGGATGCACCCACTCCCTGGAACTCAAAAGCGAGTATTCATGCAGATCTACATTGAGAAAAAACACGACCTGTTGGAAACCTCCCATGCGTAGTCCTCACCTAGCACATATCCTATCTTATGAGGTGTTGAGTTCCGGGAGGGCTCAACGAGGTACTTAATGGGCAAGGTCCGCCTCACGCAACATTAATACTAACTTTCTCAGCCCTGTTACCACGACCCTGTGAAAAAGAACTCGTCGCTCCTAAGTTACTGATGCGCCCACCCACACCAAGAGTTGCAGGGGAAACTTCTAGATCATCAACAAGCTGAGAAATTCATTAAATTTCTCCATCAACCCAGTTAAAAACTAGCCACAGGATGATCGTCACAACGTGGGTCTTTCAGAACACCTTCGTCGTCTACCATCATTGCGTATTTTGTATTTAAAATCCTGCTAGAAAAGTATTATCTCAAGAACACGTATGATTCTTCTTAATGCTTCCGTGTACGGAATGTCATACTCTACAGTCTAAATGTATGAGAGAACCCTGAGGTTTGTGTTAAACTACTCAGATGGCATCACAAAGTGGCTGTTTCTAATTCACCACACAAAGGCATCAATTTGTGTAGAGAAGGAAACAGGACGGATCACTCTTTCAAGACGTTACTTTTCAAGGAATCAACGATTGTTGTGTGGACTCATATCTTATAGGTATATGTGATACAAAGAGACAGTTTGTGGCCTAACCAATTATACGTGTTTCCTCGTTAGCGAAATATGGGCATATTTCTATTGAGACTTTATTCCTCACAACATCGAGGAAGTTCGCGTGTAAAATCAAAGGCTTCTCCAGAATTGAAATTCTCCTACACACCAACTCAAAGAATTCTACACTTAGATCTTTGATTGGCTCTCACCACACATATGCATGCACTAAATGTAAGAAGCCTTAAATGACGTCCCCTGTTCACCCTTATAAAATAGTTTCTTTAAGGAGCCTAGTGTTCGATTTATTTCATGCTAATATAGAGAGATAGACAGAATGAGAGAAATGGAGAGAAATGGAGAGACTGAGAGATAAGCTTGTGCCCTTTCACTGTATTCACTGTATAGTAAAACCTCATTTACCCGAGTTAACTGGGACACATCCCGAGGCGAGATTCAGTTAGAGATGACCGGAATATAAAGTAAAATAGTATTTAAAAATATCAAAACTGGCTTCTGGAAACGTAGAGTCAGACTAAAAAATTCAATGCCATAGCCGGGATTTGAACCACGGATCTTCTGGTTTCCGTCCAGCCGCTCTACCATTGAGCTACTATGGTCAACGTGCCGATATGTCTTTGAATTCTCCAACTGACTGGGATTTTTCCCGGTAAACCACTTAGGAGTTCTCATAAGCACAAAAGACAACTACCTTAATGGCGCATTACAATGTGTAAGTACTTTAAGGCCCGGGCTTTATAGTTAACCACTATTAGGTCACTGGCCGTGTGTAGGCTAAATTGTGGAAACGTAGAGTCAGACTGAAAAATTCAATGCCATAGCCGGAATTTGAACCACGGATCTTCTGGTTTCCCTCCAGCCGCTCTACCATTGAGCTACTATGGGCTATAGAACATCCGAGTCAGTTGGAGAATTTAATGCCATATCGGCACGTTGACCATAGTAGCTCAATGGTAGAGCGGCTGGACTGAAACCAGAAGATCCGTGGTTCAAATCCCGGCTATGGCATTGTATTTTTCAGTCTGAATCTACGTTTCCACAATTTAGCCTACACACGGACAGTGTGAAGGAACAATTCATTTCCAAAAGTGGCTTCTATTTCACAGAAGTGTAAATATTTGAAAATTTGCGTTGGCTATCTCTTGCGGTTCACAGATATTCAAAAGTCATCAAGATGACTTCAGTAAAGATTCTCAGAAAATTTAAAATATGCATTTTACTTGGCATGAAATATGATAAATATATGGCTATATTTAGAGAGCATGGCATAAACGTAGTAGCTTTAACAAAGTGCACACAGACTAAGAGCTTAAGATTAATACATTAATATTACACGACACCTATTATAGTATCCCCAGGGGCCTACTTCGGTAGGTACAGATTTGTCGCACCCGGAGTCCCGAGCCAACAGTCTCCCTGATGTGGGCTCCTCTTCGTTGTTGAGGGAGAAGGTCAACAGGCCCACCCACGTGTAGATCGTGCGTGGAGACCCGTGGAGAAGGATTTTAGATTCTTTTCTGGTTTGGGATTTGGTGAACGAGGTTTTTGGTAGGCTTTGATTGAAGTTTCTTATGTACGTGTATTTTTAATAGGTTTTGTTACACTTGTATAGTTTTTGGAAAGTTTTATATCTGGCTTTTGCCATGACTAGATTTTTAAAGGGCGCTGATGACCGCCGTAGTTGAGCGCCCTTATATATATATATATATATATATATATATATATATATATATATATATATATATATATATATATATATATATATATATATATATATCACACCTATTATAGTAATGGCATGATTGATCATTCGACTTGATTTTAAGATTTTAATTTTCGTTATGCAATTTTACAGGTTGAATTTTGTATATGTCCACATTATTGGTGCATAGTACAAATCACAGTGACAAGACAGTGACTGTTTCTAATGACAATGGATCACAGGCCTCGAAACGTACAGGTAGAAACTCATAACTCTAACTTAAATTTATTAGGACCAATACAGCCTATGAAATTTGACGCAAGAAAAGGCATTCATAAAAATTAATGGTGCACATGATGAATTCACTTCAAAAGTGGCACTTACTGCCAAGGAATGCCAGAGTCTCTATTGAAATAAGTTAATATTTCCATCAGCACTGTTCGCTTGACCAGTTGCATTTCCTTCCCAATTATTGGCATTAACTCTTCAAGATATCTTGGTCGGTCTTAGTAAACCCTTACTTCAAATATCACCACAAGAAAAAGTCTAAGGGTTTCCAATCAGGTGATTTTGGTGGCCATTCTATACTTCCTTTTCTGTCAATCCATCCTCCTGGAAATGTATGCTTTAGATAATCCACCAACTGCCTTTGATAATGTACTGGCTAGTAGATGAACGTGGGTTTTCTTCCACTTTTAATACAATGTCAAGAGCTTTATCACCACCTGTATCTCGTTTTGGCCTTCCAGTCTTTCCCTTATTGAATTTTTCAAAAATTCGTTTGCCGTAAAATGAGTAATACTTCGTTCTGAAAAATTTCATTAAACAAGACACAAGTCTCTTCTTGGATCTTCCTCCTATCACCATATCCCAACATCATTGAGGCTGAATAACAATGGAAAGTGGGGGGGTACACAGGAGAAAAATTGAGCCAAAAGGAAGGGCGGGAATGAATATGATAGGAGTATGCACATATAAGCTAGAAATTGCAGCCAAGTGGTTAGAAAGAATGTACGAAGCACCAGTGGAATATAAAATGTATGCGTGGGGATCTGGTGGAAGGGGGGGGGGGGGAGGCACAGAGGTAAACCAAACGATGGACCAAAACTACAGAAGGTTTTGTAAAGAGCTACTAGGCTTACCAAGATCAGCACCTAGGGAAGTAGATTTAGTAGAATTAGCAAAGACAAGAAGAAATGGAATAATAATAGAAAGAATAATAAAGTTCTGGTATAGGTGTTTGGCCAAAGAAGAAGAGGAAATTATGGAATTATGCATGAGACAGCAAAAAGGATTAGAGACTCAAATAGTTGGTGGGCAGAGATAGGAGGAATTAAGGAAAAAATAGTAATGGGATATATATATATATATATATATATATATATATATATATATATATATATGGAGATTAGAGGAAGGGAATACAAGCGATGTGGGAAATTGGTAAAATCAAGAATAGATGATATAGAAAGACAGGAAATATGGGGAAGTCTAGAAAAAATGAATCATTACAATTTTACAAAGAATTAAAAAGAAATAGGGAACTAGAAGCATATGTAGGTTACTGCAATAGGCAAGAGAGAGAAGGATTAGCTTGGATGAGAACAGGAACAATATTTCTAAGAGGGATAAGAGGTAGGGAAAAGCCAATTTGTGAATTGTGTGGGGGAAAAGGAAGCATAGAATTAGTAGCTCTAAAATGTTAACAAGAAAGGTGGAAAACAAGTAAGAAGTATTGGTGAGTTGTTACAGAAAGAAAAAGAAAAATGGGCAAGAAATATAAAGAATGTAAGAAAGGAAAATGAGGGGGAGGAAGGAGGCTAATTAAGTAACAAGGAGACATGTAGGTTAAGAGCTACCTGACAGAGCAGAAGACCAGGGTGTCAAGTCAGCCAAGGTAACAACGTAAAGACAAATAAATGTAGCCTAAAGTTCTACATTGTAAAATTTTGGAATATGCACACAAAATAATGCATTCATTCATTCCTTCATTCCCTCATTCCTTCATTCGTTCATTCCTTCATTCCTTCATTCCCTCATTCCTTTATTCCCTCATTCTTTTATTCCTTCATTCCGTCATTCTCTCATTCGTTCACTCCTTCATTCCTCATTCCCTCATTCCCTCATTCTTTTATTCCTTCATTCGTTCATTCGTTCATTCCATCGTTCCCTCATTCCTTCATTCGTTCATTCGTTTACTCCTTCATTCCCTCATTCGTTCATTCCTTCATTCGTTCATACCTTCAATCCCTCATCCGTCATTCGTTCACTCCTTCATCCCAGCATTCGTTCATTTGTTCGCTCCTTCATTCCCTCATTCGTTCGTTCCTTCATTCCTTCATTCCTTCAATCCCTCATTCCGTCATTCGTTCACTTCTTCATTCCAGAATTCGTTCATTTGTTCGCTCCTTCATTCCCTCATTCGTTCATTCCTTCATTCCTTCATTCCCTCACTCCTTCATTACATCATTCGTTGATTCGTTCACTCCTTCATTCCCTCATTCTTTCATTACTTCATTCCTTCATTCCCTCATTTCCTCATTCCTTTATTCGTTCATTCGTTCATTCCCTCATTCCTTTATTCCCTCATTCTTTTATTCCTTCATTCCGTCAATCTCTCCTGCGTTCACTCCTTCATTCCTCATTCCCTCATTCCCTCATTCTTTTATTCCTTCATTCCTTCTTTCGTTCATTCGTTCATTCCATCGTTCCCTCATTCTTTCATTCGTTCATTCGTTCATTCCTTCATTCCCTCATTCGTTCACCTCTTCATTCCTTCATTCCTTCATTACTTTCTTCCTTCATTCCTTCCTTCCTTCATTACTTCATTCCTTCCTTCCTTCATTCTTTCATTCAGCATTTCAATTCGTTATCTTTCATATGTAGTGCCATGGCTATTTTCAGGACGATTTTGCAATTAAGTAAGTTTTGTTGTCCTTATTAGTTTATCTTTTGTCTGTATTTGTTCAATACAAAGTCACAAACTGAAATAGCCCACTGTATTGTTTAATTCCAAACGTATTGAATTTGAAGTAAGGGTGCGTTTTCCTGTGCTCAGTACATATGCAGTAAGATCCTAATAAAGTTAAATCGCTGTTTGGAGTGGGTTACATTCATTGTTGTATACATTCTTCTCAACCAGTAAGAGTCAATGCAAGGCAGCAGTAGGTAGTCAGTATTACTTGTGAAGCTCCAAGATGGGTGTAGTACGTCCCAATGTACTCTTATAAGCAGTCGATGGTCTCGAGAGTGGGCAGGAAGCAGTTGACGTGTAAACATCGGAGTTGTGTTGTGTTAGATGTGGACCTATGTGTAAGTTAGCAAGACAAAGGCTGCGTACTACGGAGACTTAAAGGAACATTGTAGAGACAAGTCGAAATGTTGCATTTGTGAACTGACTGTACATTAGCATTTGAGCTTGCTCAAAATAAATAAGCCTTGAGGTGAAGGTTCTGTCCAGTTTTGTTACAGTATCAAGAATAAACTTATATTTCTGTTCCTATCTGGCCTGATACTTATCCTACAGCAGATAAACAGCAGAGTAAACAAATTTTGTGACACAAACACCGATGCTGAAGGAGGCAGTACTTTATGTTCAATGTATCAGTAGTAGACAGCATCTACTCTGACGTATTGTGCAGCTGCACTCATTTCTCTCTCGTGTTTGACGTCATCAGGTCAGTGATTTACCAGCCTCCGCTGATTTAAATGAAGTATTGTTCCCTGGGTCGAGCTATCACTAAGTGATGTGCCATAGCGTGGGTTAAATATACCTGTATATCTCTACTTACAGTGTACAGTTAACTCTTCTTTTGGACTGATGTGAGAATTCCACAAGAAATTGCTCTTTTTTCGGAGTTTTTCAAAGACGCTGGGACCCACCCCATAACGTAGAGGGTAGCGTGTCTGCCTCACGTTCAAGAGGTCCCGAGTTCGATGGGAGAGATGCACACTACCGAATCGTCTTTTGATCTGGCTTGCAGTCCGAGAAGAAATTGAACATATTCGTGACCAAGAAATCTTCAGCGCATATTTAAACAACTATATATTTTGTCTCTTAACGAGCTGTCAATTGTCAGAATGATAACAATGCCGCCAGTGTGCCGGAATTTCACCCCACAGTAGTTATTATATATGAGAGTAAATCTGACACGGGACGACGCTCTTAACAACTAGAAACCATCTGTTTGGGCCTGATTTGATCACATGACTTTGGCTCTATAGGACAACTGAGTCACCCAAATGAAAGGAATTGTTCTGTAGAGGCTATTAAAAAGAAAGTGAGTACAAAAAACCTGCAAATGCGGTCCTTCCAGACATTTTTGTTAGTTTTTCCATTCACAGCTCGTTAGAGAGGTACATACCTGGTGGTATTGCTGTACCTTGGTTGTGGTTGACCGCGATGCTCTTTTTTCCCCCTCCGTCGCAAGAACGTGTTGACTACGTTCATCGTGAGAGAGAGATAGAGTAAATGAGCGATGTTAATTTAACTTGCACCGCGGCCGGAAGCCACAAAGTGCGGAAAGGGCACCCTTGTTATTATTAATTTAACTTTTTCTCTTGAGAGATAACGAAGTAAAGTTGTCCTTTTTGTGGCCGTTCTGAAATAGCAATCAGTCGTGATGGAGCTCTTGAAAACTGCATACAGTGACTGTCATAATTTTTCGGACAAGAAGGTCTGTCCATGTAACATGCTTGTTTTTAAATGAAAAGTTCGTAAACATTTCAAACTTTCTAAACTCTTAATTGTATGTACTCCATAGGTCCCGCAGTAATGAAGTTGTGACTTCTAAATTGTATTTAAAATGCACAATATCTGTTAATTGGTTGAGATACGAAAATTAGCTTGTCAATGTTTTTCGGACAAGAAATGGTTGAGAACTGAAGACATGATTGCTAGTTGTGATGTGCTGTACGGTATAATAGCAGAATGCTTCAAAACGACATCGAAAGATTACACCGGGCACCAACGAAAATGCTTTAGGTTTAAAATAATGAGTTTACATGTATTTCCATTTGCTAAATTCAAATATCACAATACAAATGATAGATTAGCTCTTGTTTTGAAGATAAAGCGACATTTCAATTTGTAGGGTTAAGATTTTAAATTTGGGGGAATCTTTTTTGGAGTTGGCACACCTGTCAAATAACAAAATACAATCAGAGAGAAACTCTTAGAAATTAAGTGATGCAAGAGTTAAGGAAGGTATTTTTGTCGGACCACAAATAAGAGAATTTTTAAAGGATGCTTCGTTTGACCAAATTTTGGAGGGGAAAGATAAGGGAACTTGGGAAGCCTTCAGGGGTGTTTTTTTTTGTGATTTACGTCCTCCAACGTTAAGTCATATCGGACGGTGAATGATTTAGGTGAAATGATGTTCAAATAAGTCCAGGGTTCATGGAGCTTTGTAACCTGACATTCATCGTGAAGGATACGGGAAAACCTCGGAAAAATCCTTATCCAGGTAACTTACCCTGAGCGAGATACGAACTCGGGACCTCTTGAACGTAAGGCAGACACGCTGCAATCTACGCTACCGAGGTCTTGTTCATGGACTTTTAAGCAACAAAACAGATGACAACTACAAGCATTTGGTGACAGTGCTCCTGCAAAAATACCGTAACCTTGGATACAACATGTCCCTTAAGATGCATTTTCTCCACTGCCACCTAGACTTTTTCCCTCCTAGTTGTGGAGCTGTTAGTGATGAACATGGGGAGAGATTCCATCAGGACATTTCTGTTATGGAACAAAGATATCAGGGCCGTTGGAATGAAGTAATTCTTGCGGATTACTGTTGGTCTTTGTATATGGATTCAGCGGAACTCCACCAGAAGAGGCAAGCTAAAAGACGACGAAGTCAATAGGCCACCACATGATTCTCTTCAGACGCAACTACCTGCCAAGTATTTTTTCCATCAATTTAGAAATCTTAGCCTATAATTACAAGTCAAAATAATCAAATGACTTTCATTTTTGTTAGCATGTACGTAATTAAAATGTACCCTTTTCTCTCACTCCGTTAATATGTAATACTTCCATCTCGTGTATATCATAAAAACTGGAGCTAATAAAATTTTTCTTTGTCATATTTGTTCTTTTCAACCCAAAATCAATAGGAAGTGTCTCATGAAGCGCTCGAAACATTCAATTTTTCCACCAGTGTTATAGCCATTTCGTAGTTTATAACTAAACTAGTCGTAATTTTGGTGTGGCAGCCTCGAAGTTGTGTTAGGTATAATTTTATGTAGCATTAAATATTACATTATTTTGTGATTAGTCAGTGCAGGATTCACTGGTGTAACAACCTCAAAAGTTGTTATTGGACGTATCGGCCACGAAGACAGAAACATTACTCCTTGCTCTTTATCAGAGACCCTAGCTTACCTTTCAGGTAATGAGAAAAATGACAGTTACTTGTGAAAAAGTCGACTAATAACTCGGACAGTTGAAGGTTGTTCTTCAGTGTAAAACTACACATTCCGTCCTAACAGAGAGGATTTTGCGTGTACTTTGATAACAAATCCAAGCAATATGGAGCGTTATACGAACGTCGAAATGACGGATATGGTTTTGATGTATGGAAGAGCTGAAGGGAGTTCAACGAACGCACGATTAATTTAGTTTCATTAAAAATATGAATTGTCAAAATAGTTACATCAATGAAAATATTTGTTTATTTTCAGAGCATCTTGTTATGATCTTAATTGTACAATACTCTCAAACACTTACTGTAAATATCAACAGCTTCCTTTTCAGTTACAAATGCTTTATTGAGTATTATGAAACATGTGAAATAAAATGTTCGTCTCATTGCATAATGCATTCAGTTTTGATTAATTTATCTATAATACTTTGATGTTGTTTTCTGTTCTGTTTATCGTTTAACGCTTTCATCCTCAACCTCACTAACATTAACTTCCCTCTAAAAGGTTTAAGTTGCATATGTCCACCAGCTTATTTGTCATCATGGACTGATAAAACGGAATTTGGTAACACGTTAAACACTCATAAGTAATAATTAAGTAATAGCTCCTTTATTGCGGTTTCATAAGTCAAAGAAATTCCTAATAGTAGTAACTTACTGCGGAGTATATCGCTATGTTTACAGTTACAGCACGCGTCACGCGTGTGACCTGTACCTGCGAACTCCGATAGCGTGAGGCACGCGTCGTTATTTCAGTAACTGCCTAACCCACACTCATTCTGGTGCATTTTCTGCGGCTCTATTGATGGATTAAAGTTATCTATATGTGTCACATAGAAACTGAGCAGCTACTTCTATATGTTCGTTCCGTGTTGTCTTGAAACATCCTGTATATATTCCCGTATAGGAGGGTAGCCATCCCTTTCAGCTGCTGTAGTGCGAGTGCTGCGGACCCCTAGCCCTCGTGGTACTTCTGACGTTACTAGAGGAACCTCGGGCCGAACATTTGAGCCCCGTCCCTGATAGGAAGTTGTTCGGATTGTGTTGGACTCAAGGGGGCAGTGGTTCCCGATACCCGTGGGACATCGGGTACGTCTCCGGACGGGGTTGAGGGAAGTCATATATTCCCGCGTACTAGCCTGCATAGCTAGTAGAAGCTGTGCTAGATCACCAGGAAGTCCCACCGAGGTTGATCGGTAGACTTCCGCTTTGGAGTTGGCTCGCATAAGTGACGCATCCACTTCCAGCAGTCTTGTGTCTATAGGATCAGATGGGAGTGGGCGGTGCTTGGTAGTCCCTAGGTCTTGTCCAATGGAAGCCTCACGGAGGCACCCTTTTTGGGACAGCTCAGTCCCTGATCATTAGAGGGGGGTCAATATACGAGGGCTTTCCAGAAAGTAGATTACGTTTTCGTCTGTTTCCACTAGGGGCGGGGCTAGCGCGGCCATCTTGGGGTCAGAGCGTTGCGCAGCTCAGTCGGCATCTAGCCGTGCTAGTGAGAGGTTCGTGCTGTGCTCCGTTCAGATACTGTGACGGTTTGAAATGTCTGCGTTAATTGAAAATCCCGCGAGCTGCGAGGTGCGTGCAGTAATAAGGTTTCTGACTGCAAAAAACTGTAAACCGATAGAAATCTATCGGCAGCTTTGTGAAGTGTATGGGGACAACATTATCACTGAAGGTGGAGTGCGTCAGTGGGTCATCAGATTTAAAAATGGCCGAACCAATGTTCACGACGAAGATCGAAGTGGGAGACCCAGCATAGTGACTGCCGAACTTGTCGAAAAAGTCGATGCTAAAGTTCGTGAAAATCGAAGGTTCACAATAACGGAACTTTCTTTGAGTTTTCCACAAATTTCGCGAAGTTTGTTGCACGAAATCATCAGCGAATAGCTTGGTTACCACAAGTTTTGTGCAAGATGGATTCCAAAAATCTTGACAGAGGACCACAAAAATCAGCGAATGGCTGCAGCGTTGAACTTTTTGGATGTTTACCATAAGGATGGTGACTCTTTACTCGATCGCATCGTTACTGGTGACGAAACATGGGTGAAACACGTGAACTGTGAAACGAAATTGCAATCAATGCAGTGGGGGCACACAAGTTCTCCCCAAAAACCCAAGAAATGCATGCAAACAATGTCGGCAAGGAAGATCATGGCGACTGTTTTTTGGGACAGAAAAGGTGTGATTTGGTGGACTTCCTGGAAAGAGGCACTACAATAAACTATCAAAGGTATTGCCAAACTCTCCAAAAACTCAGAAGAGCCATTCAAAACAAGCGCAGAGGAATGTTGAGCTCTAAGATCTTGTTGATTCACGACAACGCCCGGCCCCACACGGCAAATGTCACTCGTGAAGTTCTTGAATCTTTTAAGTGGGAGTTGTTTCCTCATCCGCCGTACAGTCCCGACCTGGCACCGAGCGACTTCCACCTATTCCCAGCAATGAAGAAGTGGCTGGCTATGCAGCGTTTTGATGACGATGCACAGCTGCAAGAAGAGGTAACGAAGTGGTTGAAGGCGCAGGCGGCCGAATTTTTCGACGAAGGAATTTCCAAGCTCGTACATCGCTACGATAAATGCCGTAATTTGAATGGTGACTATGTCGAAAAGTAGTATTTGAGTGTGGCTTTCATCTGTATATAATAAAATTTGTTTCCTATACTTTGTTTACTTTTTATTCCAAAACGTAATCTACTTTCTGGATAGCCCTCGTATATATAAATTGACGTAGGTTTGCGATTACTTTGAATGTACTGTTTAGGGGGTCACAATAAATCTCGGTATCAAATGTGCAGCATTAAGAAATTTATGTCACCACATAATCTATAAAAGGAATATCGGTTTGGTCAATTTTCAACATCGCCCCGAAATAATCGAAACAATACTCCAGTTAAAGGCTCATAACCTTGAGTATAATATTGTACCGGAATTATTATTTTAGTTTATTCTGCGAGCTTAGGTGCAGGTGTCTAGAATCTAAAACTTTGATTACAATTGATGTACATTTAATTATTAAAAATTTTCATTTTTCAGACAGAACTTATGCCTACATTAACTAACCTAATAACTGAAGGCTGCTGAGCTATTTCAAATAGTTTGCCCCTGCAACTGAAGTCCATTATATTTCGCTGAAAGTTCATGTTGATTGGTTATCCAATATTTACTTGTAACCTGTAGCTAGTTTCTTTAGTTATTTCTTATTACTCCATGGTCTTGGTTAACTTCGACAACCTTTGAGTGCTTTTTCATGTGTCGTCTGTGTTTCTCTCCCTTCTTCGTAAATTCATATTAATCTCTTTCTAATAAATATTAATATTACACGATGTCATACCCTTACAAAGGTCATATGATTGTTGATCCCCTTGCAATAGATATTTATGTTAATTGATGACATCTCTTTGCATATATCTTGTTGATCACCTCAATTGTTTTGGGGTATTATCTCAATTTGTTATCTCCGCCCTTCTACTGTTCTGTAGTTGTGTTCTGTTCTGATTGTAGTCTTCGATGGCAAAATTCGATACTAGTTCTGTCATAATTTCCAACTTCTTTCCTCACTCTATTCCATATTTGTTTTCCTTGTAGTTTCGTTCTACCTTCTTGTAATTCGAATATATATTTACTGCATTCAAACAATGTAAGCCCTTGGCTTGCATGGAACATTGCATATATCACAATTACTATCTTCTTTTGTGCGTATTCGATTGAAATGTATATCATATGGTCCATGTCCTGATATGTAATGCATAATTCCCCTCCTCGGTTTCAAATGCTTCATCCGTAATCTTTCAATGGTATTTGGTAACCTTCCTTCATTCCCGTTATCCCACTCTTTTTGCCAGTCATTTAATATTTTATTCCTAATCTCAGTTTTATATTTAAATTGTTCGCCGATCAGTTCGTACACTTTTGTTATGTTCTGCTTCTTTGACTAATAATTTGCTACACGTAGATTGATTACATAATCAATTGGCTATATTCCCATAATTACGAGAAGTCCCGTTGTAGAAGTCTTAAATTTTGCTTGCTGCTCCTATAATAATTATCTGTCGTTGAGATCTGCGTAATAATGTTATGCACTTCTTGTATTTTAATCTGCTGTGCCCAGCTGATGATGGTGATGATGACGATGATGTTGATGATGATGATGATGATGATAGTTGGTGCTACAGACCATGTAGACCCTTGGCCTCCCTAACCACCCTCTTCCATTCTACTCGGTCCTCTGCTTTTCTTTTCCAGCTTTTAACCCCCAACTACCTCAGCTACAGGCCATGTAGACCCTTGGCCTCCCTAACCACCGTCTTCCACTCTACTCGGTGCTCTGCCTTTCTTCTCCAGCCTTTAACCCCCAACTTCCTCAGCTACAGGCCATGTAGACCCTCGGCCTCCCTAACCACCCTCTTCCATTCTACTCAGTCCTCTGCTTTTCTTCTGCAGCCGTTAACCACCAACTTTCTCAACTACAGGCCATGTAGACCCTTGGCCTCCCTAACCACCCTCTTCCATTCTACGCGGTCCTCTGCTTTTCTTCTCCTGCCTTTAACCCACAACTTTCTCTGCTACAGGCCATGTAGACCCTTGGCCTCCCTAACCACCCTCCTCCATTCTACTCGGTCCTCTGCTTTTCTTCTCCAGCCGTTATCCCCCAACTTTCTCAACTACAGGCCATGTAGACCCTTGGCCTCCCTAACCACCCTCTTCCATTCTACTTGGTCCTCTGCTTTTCTTCTCCAGCCGTTAACCCCCAACTTTCTCAACTACAGGCCATGTAGACCCTTGGCCTCCCTAACCACCCTCTTCCATTCTACTCGGTCCTCTGCTTTTCTTCTCCAGCCGTTATCCCCCAACTTTCTCAACTACAGACCATGTAGACCCTTGGCCTCCCTAACCACCCTCTTCCATTCTACTCGGTCTTCTGCTTTTCTTCTCCAGCCGTTAACCCCCAACTTTCTCAACTACAGGCCATGTAGACCCTTGGCCTCCCTAACCACCCACTTCCATTCTACTCGCTCCTCTGCTTTTTCCTTCCAGCCTTTAGCCCCCAACTTTCTCAGCTACAGGCCATGTAGGCCCTTGGCCTCCCTAACCACCCTCTTCCATTCTACTCGGTCCTCTGCCTTTCTCCTCCAGCCTTTAACGCCCAACTTTCCCAAGTCGTCTTCTACATCATCTACCCATCTTTTGCTGGGTCTTCTTCTTCTCTTTCTGCCATCCAGCTTTCCTATGAATATCTTCTTAACTACACTGGTTCCCGGCATTCTCTCCATATGCCCAATCCACCTTATTCTTCCTTGTTTAATTTACACTACTATATTTGGTTGTCCAAATAGACACTTTAGCTCCAAGTTAGTCCGCATTCTCCATCCTTCGAAGTGCCTTATCACTCCAAATATATTTCTCAGGATATTGCTTTCTCACTGTAATAACCATTGTTCTTCTCTGATTGTCAAAGCCCAGCTTTCTGAACCTTACATTACTATTGGTCTCAATACAGTTGTATATATTTTAATTTAAGTATTCCTCTTGACGTTCCTTGATTTAATCATATTCCGCAGGACATAGAAACATCTGTTACCACTTGCTATGTTTTTTTGTATTTCCACTGATGTTTTATTATCTACTGTTATCACAGATACCAGGTATTTAAATTTTTCCACTCTTTGGTATTCCTTCTCATGTAATTTAACTGTAGGTTCTTTTCTACTTGCATCTCCATCACCTCCAATCTTCATATATATGGTTTTACTAAAGTTCACTACCAATCCTAGATCGTGTGCTTTCTCGTGCTTTCCATTTCTCAGCTACTCTCTCCATATCCAACTATTCCTATTGTTAAGCTTATTTTATAAATGTTAATTATGACAGAATATAAAGTCAAGTTTTACCACTCCAGCGATGTGTTTCAAAAAACTGTAAAATATACAGAAGCGTACACAGAAACCCAGTGATTAGCCAACAGCTTATCCTAAGAGAAAGGTAACGAGGTGAACTCACAGCTAATGCATGGCAACATGTTCAGATTGACAGCTGGAGGTCAAGTCATCTTTGTAATCTACAGCGGGATCCAGCTAAGCACGATGCTCGGCGACAGTGCCATTAAGCCAAAACCAACGTCGTACACTCAAAACTAATTCGTACACAGAATATTCCATAGCACTTCTTGTGCAAATAGGACACTCACGTCAGAAAGTCGGCACCGTGAATAGCTCTACTAAATATGTGTTTCATATGGGAAGGTTTTGGTTCTTGAGCGCTACTAGGTGCGTAACCAATCGGAGTCCTGCGGTGTTGTCGCACTGCATTTCCGCCAAATTGTGTGTGAGGAGCGCCAATCTAATAAATCTCTAATAAATACTCCTCGTGCTAAGACTAAGATTCAGATTTTTCCGAAACTGATTCATGTGGAACGTAGGGAGTAATTTATCTAACATAATCATGAAAATCCCATATCTTTAGCTCAACTATATTTTCTAATACAAATAAATACACCACTGTTACCTGTATTATAACAATAAATCGCGAGGTAAGCACTCTATGAATACCATTATTCGTTGTCATGTATGCGTGTACGTATATTTGTAATTACTCAGAACTGAAACGTAAATGTTTGACATGACGTGATAAAAAATTACTTTGAATTATCCAATTCGATCGAGAGGAAACAATAAATTTTCTGCTGCCCTGGCAGAACGTGTCTGGTCACATTATATCTTTGTTTATGAGTGTAAGGTGATCTCTACTTACTCTAGAGAGTTCAAAGTGGTTGGTGTGTGTGCATGTGCATACTCGTATTCTTTTAATTACTCAGAACTTAAATTTAAACTACTGACATGACGTATAAAAGAATTACTGTGAATAAATCAAGGTGTTAAATTCAAGGAAGAGCAAACACTTCATTTCCTGTTAGCCTGTGGAATGCTGTATGTTTATGTTTATGAATGAATGCTGGATAAGAAGTGTTTATTTGATCTGGAGAGTTCAGATGAGTATAGCTCAGCCCTGGTATATATATATATATATATATATATATATATATATATATATATATATATATATATATATATATATCCTGTTACTCTAAAAGTCCAAATGTGTGTTTTTGACATTTCGGTGGTGGTTATGCAATTCTTGACAATTTCAGCTTACGCTGGGGAGATAGTCCCTTTTAGCTCCATCAGTAAATACCGCTCGGCCCACCAGATGGATGCCCTTCATTAAGCTACTCCTCCAAACTTGGAGTGAAACAAAAAATGCGAAAAAATTTCCCCTCCGAAAAATCGTTTCGAGGTTGTAAAAAATGGTTTGATATCAACGTTTCACCCGTCCCTGCATGTCCATCACTCTCATTCGTGTTTTTGTCCTTGCTTGCTTCCACAACTAGACATCTAGTAAAGCAGAAACTTTTATTCTGTCCTTATATAGAAGGTGGGGAAAGCAGACAAGGGAAAAAATCAACACTGTGAGCCACAAATCTGAGAACAAGAAGCACTGATTCTTTTTGAGATTGTGAAAGTTTTGTTGTGTTGCTGCGAAGGCTGGAACATGGCGTATAAGGGATATATATATATATATATATATATATATATATACACTTTGGTTAAGTTTAAATTTGGGATATGTAGTGAGATTGCAAGTTTTTTATGTTTTCTGCCAGTAGGCAAAAAGCAAGAGAGGTGGAAAGTGACAACTTATAAGATAAGTGAATATAGATCAAACATTGTTACTGCTAGCAAGAACTCTAGTGGTTTAATGACAGTGACATTCCTAATCAAAGGAAACACAGAGTTTACTGAAACCATACTGAAGAAAGATTACGATAAAAAAAAAATTCTGCGAAAGCCAAGGATTTTTCAAAGTATCTTGCTTCAGTTCTTCCTAAAAAACAATCGCATTTCCAAACCCTGTGTGATAAACATAGCAAATAACAAATGTATAATGGGGACGAATCAAGAAGTGAGGTGTGGGATTCAGATTATGATAACTGAGTGAATTGCCTGTCTGATTTTGTTCTTATGTTAAAATAAAACGTGGTTCAGCACACATATGAGGGGGAACCCAAAAGAAACCGGACTCCAAGGGCGCTACCACTCGTAGACATACTGCAGGGTTTTCACGCTAGATGGTGCTAGTACAGACCTTCATGAAACAGCTGTGCAGACGACGTCAGTGTAGAGCTGAATGTGCAAGGGTGGTATTGTGTTTCTCTGACTGTTGCCGCGTTACCCCTGCGAAGTCGTTATGGCAACTTTAAAAGAACAAAGAGTGTGTGTGAAATTTTGTTTCCTGCTTTAACAAACTGCAACGGAGACACACCAAATGCTTCAGGAAGCTTTCCAGGACGACACTATGAGCCGCAAACAGGTTTTCGAGTGGTTTGGGTGCTTTAAACGTGGTGAGATGTCTCTTGAAGGCAAAGCTCGTTCTGGACGCCCTTCAACATCGCGAAATGAGGAGAACATTGAAAAGGTCCACCAAAAGATCAACGAGGATCGTCCGTAAACGATCGATCAAATTTCAGCAACGATAGCAATCAGTTGTAGCTTGTGCCAGCGAATTTTGAGAGAGTATTTGCACATGAGACGTGTTGCTGCTAAATTTGTTCCACGCCTTCTTACACAAAACCATCCGCATGAATGTGTGTCAGGATTGAAAACAAAGATTGCACCTGATGCAAACTTCTTGAAAAAAGTCATTACAGGGGATGAGAGTTGGTGTTAAGAGTATGACCCATAAAACCAAGCAAGCGTCAAGCCAGTGAAGGACTCCCAACTCTCCCAGACCAAAAATGCAAGGCAAGTGAGGTCAAATGTGAAGACGATAATCATTGTCTTTTTTCATGTTCGTGGAATTATGCAGCGAGAATTCGTACCCCCTGGCCAGAATGTAAATTGGCACTTTTACTTGGATGTTTTAACGTGTCTGCGAGAGAATGTGAGGAGGAAACTCCTTGAACTTTGGCGACAAGGTGACTGGTTTCGGCATCACGACAACGCTCCACCACACACGGCCTTACGAGTGATCCACTATTGGGCATCTCAGAGGTAGTCTGTCGTTCTCCAAGCTCTGTAATCGCCGGACCTAGCCCCGTGCGACTTTTTCCTATTTCCACAAATGAAAAAAAACGCTAAAAGGGGAGCGTTGTGACGTAATGGAGGCGGTAAAAACAGCTTCGCAAAGGGAACTGGACAATATCAAACTTAAAGAGTTCCAAACGTGCTTCCAATAGTGGGAAAAGAGACTTTACAAGTGCATCGCATGTAATGGAGAATATTTTGAAGGTGACTGAAGTAATTTTCTAAAAAGGTTCGTCAATAAAACTTTTTTATGACAACAATGCGGTTTCTTTTTGGCCCCCCCCCCTCGTAGAAGTACTACGAAATAATTTTACCATTCCTTGCATCTTTAGCGGTAATTCCTCTATGCATTTGATAATACAGTCTTTTCAATGCATTTGTTCACCCAGATGAGTTCCATAACTGCACAGATCCAACAGACTAAGAAAGAACCAGTCGTAACCGACATTACTGAACAGTAAAAAAAAAAAAAAAAAAAAAAAAAAAAAAAAAAAAAAAAAAAAAAAAAAAAAATATGAGACAAAGTACCTGTGTTTCAAAAATCATAATATAGGCAAACCATTTTCAGAAGTTATGAAGTTTATGTTGATTATCTTGAAACGTAGTTGACTGGACTGCTGCACTTATGACAGCCACGTCTTCAATTATTGAGAGAAAATTACGCAAATGTTTCGATTGTTATAAACGTAATAGCCTCACATTTTATCTTTCTGTTTCACATACCACATAGATGTGTTCTGTATACTATATACAGATTAGACAGAAGAAAGGTGACATTATACACACTATTAACTTATTACGTTAAACTGTATTTTATTTAACAATTACTAAAGGACACTAGCATTCCTATACTAGGAAACTCTCTCACAACGAAGTCTGTATCGAGTTGAATGTTGATTAAGATGTTATTGTTTATAATATGGGGTTGACACTGTATTTCCTGTACATCTCGCGTACCAGAACACTTATGTACTTCAGCCAAAATAAAACACAATCGAGGCAAACCTTTAAAAAGTAGAGAGGGGCGAATGATCTTGCATTGTTTCCTGCTGCGTAAAGAAGGAAACCCGGAATAGTCTGTAAAACAATTGAGGAAAAAACTGGTGAAATCTTTGGCGTTTCCGCAAGTAGTGTACATAGTGTTAGAATGGAAGAGCGGACATCCGGGACTCTAGCTACACCGTGAAAATCATTCAAATAGCACATGGAGAAATTTTACGAAACGTGCTATACGCAGTATTGAATAGTTTTCAGAAATGAACCAACTTATAGATTTAATAAGTTAATGTGTAGCCAAACTCTATTTATTTACTGTCTAGCAGTTAGGTATATCTACCACTAGTGTTGCAAAACTTATGTGCGTCCATGTAGAGTCTAGCACGTGGCGAGTTGAGTCATATCCGTCTTGATGTTTACAGCAGGATTAAACTAGCGTGAGATAGAGTGTACTAACCTGTTGTATAGTATTTTTGAGTTAAGGTAGTAGGGATACACAAAAAAAGATTTCCAATTTTGAATTTGGAAAGTCACAAAAAATGCATGAATCCTCGGAGTGGTCAAGATTAAGACGGAACTGGTGATACTGCCAGCAACATTTTCCATTATTTGGGGATGAAAGTTCTAGGCCATTGACACAAAGCTCAGGAAACAAGCGGTGTCCTAGAGAACTTGGTCAAAGTTTTGGTTTTCATCTTTGAGAGTTTCTGTCTTGATCAGACAAGAGACATTGGGTCTCCTCACTACTTTAGAAGAGACAAAAGAGTCTCACAACTTAAGTTGGTAAACTCTGAATGCAGAACTCATGTACTTCTTACTCAGAAGGAATTGTTTTTAGAACATTACCTACAGGGCTATTTTGAGTGTTGAGATTATAGCAGTTTTGTAAGTTTGTGTAATGTTCATCATTTTCGTCATGATTGTCTTTATATCCAAAATTTCACTGTCATTAAATTCATAGCTTATTAATATGTTTAACCTTAAATGCCTCACGTGTTATATGTGCCTGTACGTCCTTCTTATAACTTAAATTTGCTTTCACACTGTTTTAAACAAGTTACTTTGTATTTCAAGCGAAATGAAAAAATACTAGATAAAGTAATAGGATTACAGTTAGGCATTTATAATTTTTATTGAGAGTAGGTTATACAAATGAAAATAGCATATCCATAAAATGTAACAAATCTATTTGTTTAGTTAATTTATGTACCCAAACATAAAATACTTGCTTACAATAACAGTTAAAGTTTTTCAATTCCATTCCAAGTACAAACTTGCCAGCTGCTTATTTTACGGGCTGGTGTACTATTTATAGCGGGAAATTAAGTAGGTTTAAACAAAACTACGTGGCCGTTGATCGTAGCGCGCCTTCTTCACAATTTCCATGATGCTTCCGCCTTGTAAATTGTCCCTTTATAAAGCACTGCTACATAGGTGTGGAGTCTTGAGTCGGTTTTGCTGAAGGTTGTAACTAAATTGTTTCTGGCTGTACACAATTCCACGTTGTGGACGCCAATTTGAAGCAATAATTTAATGGCGAGCAAATAAGTCGGCCAGCAATGAGGTTTCTCTCAGGGTATGCATGGATGTGTGAGAAGGAGATTTTAATAACACTGGAATGCTCGTTTCCAACTTATTTATTAACTGCTTCTTCTTTTAAAACATCGAAATAAAAGTTGCCGACCAAGGGTTACCAATCTCTGTTTAGAATTACTGACGGCAGAATGTTTATTACTCGACAAACTTTATTCGTTCCATATATATATATATATATATATATATATATATATATATATATATATATATATATATATATATATGAACCGACAAATATCCAAGACAGAACAAGTTGACCGCTTTAATCGTCCTCACGCCTCAGACTGCTCTCATCGACCTCACGCCGAAGACTCTTTAATGGCTTTCTAGCCGCGAACTGCCCACATCGGCTACATGCCGAAGACTGCTTGAATGACCACAGATGCGGGTGTGTGTGTGTGTGTGTGTGTGTATGTAACTTTCACCCTCAGGAAACTCCTTCATTCAACCAAAATCCCTTTGTGGCTGTTCTGTCATGCCATTCTAAATGACCCAAAGAATTTCCTATTCATGTAAGTGAAGTTAGCCCCTTTAGAAAACTGCTAAGGACGCTGTTTCTTACATTGCTTTTGTTATAACAACTTTCCCCCCAACTAAACTGGCCTTGCCATTGTCGTAACAAAGAACCAACATTCCTTTGACATCCATCATAATTCTTTACTTCTGGCAAACCTTAATTTCGGTATCAAGGTCAAGACAAGTGCGTAATAAGCATATTTGAACTTGGAAAAACATAAACTAATAGTTAGTTAAATTAGTTTGGAATTACAGTAAATCATATTTGTGCGCACATATTGAAGCTGACAGGCGTATCCAGTTGTGAATCACGGCGGAACTGGCGAGTACTGTTAAACTTGTGCGCGGAAAGCCTTTACGAAATGGTGAAAAGATAATAATATTGAATGTATTTAAAAATTGTGTGAAAAATGTCCAGAACTTGCTATCGATGAAGTTGTGAAGTTATCATCTGAGTTGTGGCATGTCGGGGTATCGAGCGAGTATTGCCGGTCAGTTAGGCTCAATTATTTGACTCCTAGGGTCGTCAGGATCACCAATAAAATTTGAAAAACATCGATGTCCTCGGCTGCTCTCGGAGTTGTCCTAATATTCATGGATATAGGATCAGTGGCAAGGATCTCTTGATTCAGGGCGTTCTGGGTGGTTCAATTAGGTTACTTGGAAAGAAACACAGGTCAATTCTCTTCTGACGATCGGCTGTATTTCAATTACTCTCGAAATACATGTTAATTAGACGAACTATGGATGGAAGGCTTCGCGCTGGCGTGGTTGTACTCCCGTGTCTATAACACAATTCATCGGATTAGCAACCAGCTACTAACTACCTTTAATTGAACGCGATTTCTTTGGTTTACTCGTCCGTTCAGTTTAGCCCACAGTAGCGAAAATAATCTTAATGGACGCGATTTCTGTCCACGTGCGTTCGCACGAAGATCTAGCTCGACTCCCAGCTACCGACTGAACTTTAGATATGTATTTGTTCCCAGAAAGGTCATATGACACTTCGCTTCCCCCTTCCGTTCATTATTTTTAATTAGTTGGTCGGTAGAACAGATATGGAGTCCCAGTTACGATAATCTAACCCTAGATCACCCAAAATGTCCCCTTTCTGTCAAACTATGTTTGAAACTAAACGCTGGGTCCGACCCTTAATAATTTATGGTTGCGATCAGCTTTCCTAGGGGAGAAAAATTCCTACCGATTCAGAGCCCGTAACAAACTTTACACTGCATACCAAATATTTGTTTCAATACATGTATATATGCCTTTAACATTCAATTAATCTTCTATATGTTCCTTAACAGTTAATTAATCAACTCGAGGAAGAGGGTACCGTTACAGAGTTTAGTGGTGTGTCTGTTTCCAGCATTTTAGTTCACGCAAGGAAAAAGCCACGTTCGGTGGAGTTTCAACTCCCAGCAAGAAGACATCACGTGCCAGATCAGTGTTGGATGTTGTCTGTGACGGGTTTGTGAGGTCAGAAGTCCACCGGAAAGTTCATCAATAATTTTTTAACAATGAACCTCCTACCTGAAATAAAATGACGCTAAGAGACGTAGCATGTTGTAACACCTGATAACTGGAGTGCCTCTGTCCAACATGTGATTCGCGAGGAACAAAACTCTGGGACTTGGAGGGCACCGTCGTGGAAAAATGCTTGATACATATAGGGGATGATGTATCGACCGACAGAAAGACGTTGGATCTGGAGGGTACGAACCAATTTCCAGCTCAGATTAGAGGAATGCAATTGACCTAAGTAGCACTTAAGGTTCATAGATATTAATAGTGTACTTAGCTCGAAAAATGTGCATTTGGTGTCAAAAATTTATAATAATATTATACTTAACGAAGCAATTAAGCGGCTGGATTGAATAAATACGTGTTTTTGAGTTTAAAACGCATTTTCTATTATTAATACATACTAAATGTATCATTAATGTATTATAATATATTATAAATACATATTAACGGATGAAAGAGGCACTGGAAACAATTGGGGTATACAAGACCCACACAAAACACCTACACCTGCAGAAGGACAGCATGGTCGAGAGGTACAGTTGAGTCCAGAGGCTCTACTCCCATTAGCCTTGAACCCGTAGGAACTGGACCCAGGCCTCCTTCAACCAGGGAGTATCCGAGCTGCCCAAAGAGCGCTCGGCGTCCTCCGAGGTGCTTTCCATAGGGCAAGACCTAGAGACTAACAAGCCCCCCACATCTGGTCCTATGGACTCAAGACGGGATGGAAGTGGATACGCCACTTACGCGCGTCAACACTCAAGGTGAAGACTACCGATATGACCTCGGTGGGGCCGCCTGGTAATCTAGCACACCTTCTACTATCATTGCAGGCTAGTACCCGGGAGACTTAATGGCTTCCCTCAAACCCGTCCGAAGACGTACCCGATTCCTACGGGTTTCGGGAACACACTGCCCCCTCGAGTCCATCCCAATCCGAACAACTCCCGAAGGAGGGGCTCGGCTGTTCGGCCCGAGGTTCCTCTAGTAACGTCAGAGGTACCACGAGTGCTAAGGGTCCGCAGCGCCGCACTTTGGCAGCTGAAAGGGACGAATCCCTTCCCCTACGGGAGGTCGAGAGGTACACCAAGACATTAGAAGAACATCTGAGGAAGATCATGGCAAGCCATCAGCTAGACTGGGACGTCAAGGTGCCACTGTTCCTGCTGGCCTACCCCTCGTCGGCACACGATACCCCTGGGATGACGCCAGCCAGTTTAATGTTCGGCCGAGTGTTACGCCTCCCTTGTTACGCCTCTGTTTATTTAACGCATGAGCAGTTCTGAGTCAAAGGAACCTGAGCCTCCCGCCCACTAATGACCGTCATAAATGTATCTCCACACTTCAGAAATGGAACACTGTCGTTGAGGACCAATAGTGACCCTGATTTTCTCGAAGTGACAGTCGCATGTGTACTTCACGTGGAGTCTCAGTTGCCAAAGTTCCAAGTTCCAGTTGATCTGTTTCATTACGTGCAGAAATTCGTAGTGTGTCACAATAAGGAGGTCCTAGGATGAAACTGCAGTGGTAAATGCAAATGAAGTAGTAGATAACTTTCAGTCACGTGAAAAAATCAAAGTGAAGACAGTGGGAATAACTGGGCCGAATTATATTACTGGAAAAACCTAAAATAAAAAAAAAAAGTTACAAGGAAACCGTTTCTAAGCTAATTCAAACGCTTGTTTTGAACACATATAAATATATGCTGAAAAATAATCTTCGTAAGGGGTCGTGCAATGAACCTGATGATAAATTCTGGGTATTCACAGAAATACAGTAAGAAATTATTGTGACGAAAGGAATACCAAAGACGCCGATCAAGTGTGAAAACAAAAGGAAACGTTTCTCTAAAGTAGATAATTTCATATGCGATTTAATTCGTCGAGAAATTTATAGATTCTATGCAAAAGGGAGAGCGCCCACCTTAGTCGAATTGGTCGCACATTTGCAAGAAATTTGTGATTCTCCTCATGGGCACTGCACTTTGCGCGGTCTCCTAAAGGAGCTGGGTTTTAAATACGGCACTTTGAGTAAGTTAAGCTTATTATGGAATCCAGTACAATTATAGCTTGGCGATATGTATATATATATATTTGTCAAAACTAAGGAAGCTTTGCAGTAAGTGGACATAAGATAATTTATTTAGAAGAAACCTCGTACGATACCCAAGAAGTATCAAGAAAGGTGGTAACCTTGTACAAAGATCTGGGAGAAGAAGGGTCGGGGGTTGTAAAACGATTATAAGGGTTCGACAAAGGCAGAGGCCGACGTGCACACGTGTTAGCTAAACAGACTTTAACCTGGCATTTGGGAGCCCCGGAGGCGAAACAGCCAGCAACTGAGTATGTGGAGAACCTGGTGGACCGTCTCCGCGACATGCATGAGATGGTTCTTCAGATCATCCAGAAGGCGATCGACCGCATGAAGACCCGATACGACAGGCAAGCTATCAGCCAAGGGTTCCAGCAAGGTGACCTGGTCTGGTTGTAGCGCCCTATCCGGACCAAGGGACGCTCCTCGAAGCTTCAGCAACAATGGTAAGGACCGTACTGGGTGGTAAAGAGGATTAACGACGTGGTCTACCGCATCCAGAATGTTCCCCGAGTAAAGATGTTGGTGGAACACTTGGATCATCTGGTCTGCTGCGATGGTGCTGTTCGGGACGTCCAGCCTTGAGGAACGAGCAATGTTGTGAGCCCATTGTTGATCGAGGTGGCGTGGCGAGGCATACAAAGAGACAGACGCTCAGTGTATAGATAAAAACTCGCACAAATGTTGGGGGGAAGAGACGTAATATATAAAAAAGGGAGCCCGCCCCTCACAGCAGTCAGTCGGTAATTGAACTCGCGTGCGTGAAAGCTGAGTGAACTGTGTCGTTAACCTTGAAAGTTGTATGTGTATATGGCGTAATTCTGCAGTTCTGTGTACGAAGTGTGTTTCTAAGGAAATTTTTAATGTTTATAACCGTAACTTTGATGCCAATATATGATGGTGGCGAGCAAATAAGTCGGCGAGCAATGAGGTTTCTCTCAGGGTATGCGTGGATGTGTGAGAGGAGATTTTAATAACACTGGAATGTCCGTCTCCAAATTATTTATTCACTGCTTCTTCTTTTTAAACATCGAAATGAAAGTTGCCGACCGAGGATTACCTATCTCGGTTTAGAGTTACTGAATGCAAATTGTTTATTACTCGATAAATTTATTCGTTCCTCATATATATACGAACCGACAAATATCAAACACAGAACAGGTTGACCGCCCTAATAGACTTCACGCATCGGACTGTTCTAATCGGCCTCACGCCGAAGACCCTTCTGGTCGGCTTCACGCCAAAGACTGCTCTCCTGACCACAGCTGCGCGTGTGTGTATATATAACTTTCACTCTCAAAACTCCTTTTCAACCAAAGTCCCTTTGTGGCTGTTTTGTCGCCATTGTAAATGATCCAAAGAATTCCAATTTGTAACTAAAATGTTTCTGGGTTCACACAATTCCACGTTGTGGACGCCAATTTGAAGCAATAATTTAATGGCGAGCAAATAAGTCGGCGAGCAATGAGGTTTCTCTCAGGATACGCGTGGATGTGTGTGAGAAGGAGATTTTAATAACACTGGAATGCCCGTTTCCAATTTATTTATTTACTGCATCTTCTTTTAAAACATCGAAATGAAAGTTGCCGACCGAGGGTTACCAATCTCGGTTTAGAGTTACTGACTGCAGAATGTTTATTACTCGATAAATTTATTCGTTCCTCATATATACGAACCGACAAATATTCCAGACAAAACCAGAGGACTGCCCTAATAGACTTCACGCCTCAGACTGCTCTCATCGGCCTGACGCCGAAGACTGCTCTAAATAACCACAGCTGCGCGTGTGTGCCTATCTAACTTTCACTCTCAAAACTCCTTTTCAACCAAAATCCTTTTGTGGCTGTTTTGTCGTCATTGTAAATGATCCAAAGAATTCTTATTCATACCAGTCAAGTGAGCCCCTTTAGAAAATGCTAAGGACGCTGTTTCTTACATTGCTTTTGTTATAAACAACTTTCCCTACAACTGCTGGACTCAACTGGCTTGCCCTTGTCGTAACAAAGAATCAACATTCCTTTGACATCCATCATGATTATTTACTTCTGGTAAACCTTAATTTCGGTATCAACTTTGATTTCACGAACCCACAAAGTCACAGTAATATACTTAAGGAAGCGGTAACGGTACTCTCATTCCGAACGCATGTGGACGCGGAGTGATACAAACCGCTGTATTGCTTACGGTACATCGCTCTCTCTCTCTCTGGCCGTTTAGCTCGATTCTGGCCTCATGCGACCTTCATCTGTTTATTCCGTTGTACCTTCAATTTTTCTATCCCTTAACTTTCTTACCCTACTCATGTATTTCTCTTTTACTTTATCTTCAAATACCTCCGCCTTCCATATTCTTTTCTCCCCTTTCAACGTGTAAGTTTATATAAATACCTCATAAGCCCATTTATTCTGCCCTTTCTTCTCGCATATTGGTTATCCCATAGTTATATTTCGCTATAATCTACTACATAATGTTCTAAGCTTATTTTATTTCCACATAGAATGCACTCCTCTGGTGAACCCCTTCTTAATGTATGACAACCTGATCTTTGTGTAAATTAAGGAACACGTGGTCAGGTCGAACACTCGGGAGCAAACACTCAGCGCAGAACTACATGCTTTAGCGAGAGG